>CM070022.1:24574894-25174894 GCA_036247105.1 Cirrhinus mrigala
AACCAAAGATCACATTCATGACTTAATTCACCTTTAGACCTGGGCCTGTATGTATAAAACTTCTCAGAAATGCTCTTAAGAATAGTCTTAAACTTTGACTTAAATGTCAAAAAATTCTTAGTAAAAAGTAGGTATTATATAAAAGAATAGGAAACTTTTAAAAAGAAGCTAAAAGCTACTTTCAGTAAAGTCTAAGACTGATTATTAAGTGTTGACTGCGGGGACATTTGGGTGTTGTGAACCAAGGACTACAATGATTTCAACCGAAAATCGCTGTCCTCGACCTCTGAAACAGCAAATAATGAGCCACAGCAGCACAACACCAATTATTTAAAGTAACTACAATAAAATCATTTAATTAAGGCACTATTTAATATTTCAATGTATTTTCCAAAATTATCACAAATTATTAATGTTTCGAAATCCTTTTCTATTGGTATGTCTCCTTGTTTACAGCTGGAGCAATGATGTGAACACGAGTTCCCTCAACAGCTCCAATAACACCAAGAAAGCCATAATCCTCATAAAAGTGGCTTGTTTTTGCAACATGGTTTGACGGTCAGTTGGAAAGTCAATGAACTGCCATGTAGTTGTGGCCAAAACAAAAAAAAAAATGTGTTACTGAATTTGTAAGCATATTGCATATTTGCTTGTCAATTGTTTTATTTCTGATAATAATGCAAAGAAACATGCCAAATTGTGTGGTCATAATGTTTGGCCATGATGTCATACAAAGAAATTATGAACACATCCAAAAACAAGAGAGGACCAAAAAAATGTTAATAACTGATTATGTTGTAGTCAGTGACAATGTTGCCAATTTAGTGATAAATGTTTAGTGACTTCCTCACCCCTTTAGAGACTTTATTCAAAAGCCTAGCAAATAAATAAATAAGAATAAATAACTAAATATATATATTTATTGGACAAACCGTATTTAGATATATTTGTATTTATATGGATCAGTGAACTATTATGACCTCATCCTCATCAGCTACATTTAGCGACTGTTTTAGCTACTTTCAATTGAAAGCAGTTAGCAACACTGACCTGTATGTTTGTTTGTTTTTGGTGGGGTTAGTGTCACAATATTTACCTGCTTACTGTGTCATCACTGGTGCATTCCTGCATTTTTCCAATTTTTTAGCGAAAAAAACGTACTACTTTAATTTCTGCAGTTAGAGCATTGATTTTTAGAGTGGAAGAAGTTTCTTACTTGGTCAGTTACAAGAAAAAAAAAAAAAATCTTGATGATAAAGTTTGTATTGTTTTATCAATTCCACATCATCATAAAACTCCAATATGTCATGTCTTGGAAAGTGTGTGTTTCCTCCTCTTTGCTGCCATCTTGTTACTCCTAACTTGGATAAGAGACCTCACCAGCTCTCTTAAATAATTTAGGAGCTGAGACCTAGCCTTAACACTTAGGAACCTTAACACTTAAGAGTAAAATTACATCATTCTTAGAATTTTGACAGACTCAAGACTAAAATTTCACTCTGAGTGGCTTTATACATACAGCCCCTGAACATAATATCACTAGGCAAAAGACAAGAGGAAGTGACATTTTGTTCTGGTTATCAGGGCAGCCTGGGACACAGTTTTTTTCAGGAAATCTCACAGTTGTGCAGGCCATACTATCCACAGCAAATTCTGAAAATACAGACAACCATATTATTTGTATTATATGCCTATCACAAAAAAAAAAAATCTAAATCTTTGGGCTGGGGCCATACAAAATATTTAAAGGAGCTCTCTTGAACTTCACCTTTTTTTTTTTTTTTCCAACATCTCTGTCTCTCTTGCGGAGAAACAAAACCATGACCGAGGAACAAGAATACAAATGCTAAGAACAGCAGTGTAACATTTACAAGACTAAGCTGCAAACAAGTGCAAAACCAGGGGCCGTATGTATAAAGCCGCTCAGAGTAAAATTTTAGTGTGTCAAAATTCTAAGAATGACACCATTTTACTCTTATTCCTATAAAAGTGATTCATAAAGGTTCCTAAGTGTTAAGACTAGGTCTCAGCTCCTAAATTATTTAAGAGAGCTGGAGAGGTCTCTTAACCTAGTTAGGAGTAACAGGATGGCAGCAAAGAGGAGACAAACACTTTACAATGAAGATATGATGTATTGGAGTTATATGATAACATGGAGTTGATAAAATGATACAAACTTGATCATGATACATTTTTTATTTTATTTATTTATTTATTTATTTTGTAACTGATCATGTAAAAAAAAACTTCACTTTATTCACTCTACAAATCAATGCTCTTAACTGTAGAAATGAAAGTAGTAATTACATTTTTGGGCTGGAAAATTGGAAAAATGCATCAATGCACTGCTGATGACACAGTAAGTAAGGTGTTAAATATTGTGGCACTAACCCCACCAAACATAACAGTGGCCAACAGTGATGTGTGGAGGGTTTTTATGACCCCACATTTCACTTAAACCATCAACATATGAGGGAAAAAAAAACACTGACAAGTGCTGACAGCTACTTTTAACTGAAAGTAGCTAAGCTAGTCGCTAAATGTTGCTAGATAACATCACAATGGCGAGTTCACTGATTTATATAAATATAAATATAGATCAGTGGAAGAGTGTCTGAATCTAGATATGATATGATTTGTCCAAGAAATTCATTTTGTTGCTAGGCTTTTGAAAAAAATCTCAGAAGGTGTGAGGAAGTCACTAAATCTAATTACAAAATCACTAAATTGGCAACACTGTCTCATTGAGAACAACAAAATCAGTTATTAATATTTCGTTGGTCCTCTCGTTTTTACATGTCTTCATAATTTCTTTGTATGACAGCATAGCCAAAAATTATGACCACACAATTTGGCATGTTTCACTGCTATTATCAAAAATAAAACAACTGACTCTAAGCAAATATGCAATATGTTTACAAAATCTTTAACACATTTTTTTTTAAATTAAGGTTGAAGATGTTAAATTTCCCATTCTGGACATCACTCTTATATGCCAGTCCATTGACTTTCCAACTGAACGTCAAACCATGCTGCAAAAACAAGCCACTTTTATGAGGATTGTGGGCTTTCTTGGTATTATTGGAGCTGTTGATGAAACTTGTGTTCACAGTGCGTGCCAATGACCAGACGATGCTCAAATGCATATTATGTGTGTTTTGCCTTGAGAGCAACCATTTGTGTTGTTTTGCTTTCTTTTTATATTGTAACGGGGTGAAGAAGCACTCGGAGATGCTGAAATGAAGCCCCGGAGGGTGGATTTATTCAAAGTTTGAGTCGTGAAAGTAATAGTGAAGGTGCGCAGCGTGAACAATCCAGTGCCTTCCGGGTGCGTGGTGTGTTGGAGAAGTGGGTTACCAGGTGTGGACCGACCGGCTATGAGCTGCTCTCTGTGAGGGAACAAAGAAAGAAACGTCAGCGTATCCCTGGTAAGGAGACATGTCTCACCCTTTCTCTCGTCTGAGCGGTTTATGTAGCCGGGGCTTGATTGAGAGCAGCCGTGGCCGATCGGCCCGTGATGTGAATCGGCAGGTGTTGCCAATCCGTTTCCCAGGCGACGCTGATAGACAATCGGGACGCCCGTCACAATATATTCTTAATTTATTCTTCATTAATTTATTAATTTATAATCATTAATCATTTCATCATTTTATTATTCCATTTAATCATATAATCATTTATAATAATCATTATAGTCATTTATATATTCATTTTATTGATTCATTAATTTATTAGTCATTTATATTATATTATATTATATTATATTATATTATATTGTTGTTTTGTAGTCTTATGAATATGTGGTTTCAAGGGTTGTTTGTTTTCATGAACAAGAGATACAAGGGAATGTTTATAGAAACTCAAGGTTTATGGGATGTTGTTGTGAATCAGTTTGGTATAACAATACTTTTTGGTTTTGTGTTCTTCAGACGAAGTCTGGGCATTGAGACATACACATCTAAGACTATTCAATAAACTCTGCTCCTTTTTACCATCCTTACTTTGTCTCCTGCTTCTGCTCTTCACTTCTATTGGCTTTTTCCTCAGTCAACTTCTTGGCTGATAGAAGACTGTTAATAGTGTTTTTGGCTATTTTGGGTACCAGACAAGACCTCCTGTTAACAGGGTTTGGGTATTAGATTACATACTTCGCTGACGAGTTGTTCTGATACCGGACAAACTGATATTTTGGCTGGATCTTAATTGTCTAGGAGACAGCGATCTAACAACTGGTTGTGTTTGGATACCAGTGCAGCTCTGAACTCAAAGCGCTGCGGGATACTGTACTCCTGGAGCACCAAGGGATCTTCAATTCTGAAACATGCAGATGAAAATACCTTGAAGTGAAGGTTTGCTCTGGCCTCTCTGGGTCAGAGACTCAGAAGTTGGTCAGTCCACATTTATCTCTCTAGCATGGAGACTCAGGATGTGCTGCATCTGTTAAAGGCCCAGAACGTGGTCATATATATACGTTAAAGGAATAAATCACCCAAAAATGAAAATTTCCCCATAATTTACTCACCCTCATGTCATCCTAGGTGAATGTGACTCTCTTATTTCAGACAAATGCAATCAGAGTTATATTTAAAAATGTCCTGGCAGTGAATCAGTGTTAATATTTAATGGTCCAACGGAAGGACAATAAATTGCATACTTCTATCATAAAAAGTGCACTACACGGCAGGGGTTAATAAAGGCCTCCTAAAGTGATTTTTGTAAGAAAATATCCATATTTAAAACTTTATAAACCAAAATCTCTAGCTTCCGCTATCTCTCATATGTGTGTACACGAGAGTAGGCATAGCATTATCTCTGTTGCAAATATAGGGTTCCCGGCCACAGGCTTGCTCTGGATGAAAGGTGAAAGGGTTATCACTTTATTTCTGAAGGGTGTTGAAAGCACTTTAGGCACATAGCCCTTCCTTGGCTTATGAATGTCATTAACACCAAAACTCAAGCAGGATTCATTGACTGAGAGAGCATGCACAGTATATCCCCTATTTGTTTGACAGAAGCAGGCACAAGTAAAAAATGCTTTCTTGAGAGAGAGCACTTCGAGTGAAGCTGATTGTCCTATTGAAGGAACCAAAACATACCTGGTTAGGTATGTTTTGAAGCATGGCAGCTGATTTGAGCTGGTAATGTTGGTCCTGAGCTGTTTATAATCTGGTGATGAGCTGGTTTAAGCGAGTGTGCTGTGCTAAGCTGGTTCTAAGCAACTAGCTCCTCCTCAGGATCAGCTCATATTATTGAAAGCTGAAACTACAGCTACGTATACTTTGAGTGTAGAAGGTGTGCGGCCGTCATCTAAGCGCTCTTGTAAAAAGGACAGAATGAATGAGATAGAGCAGGTTGCTGGATGTACAAACCTTGAGTCGCAACAATTCATGAAATCTTTCCATTTATGAGTGTACAGGTGCCTGGTGAATGGGGCTCAAACTTCAGAAATGGTTCTTATCACTTTTTGAGGTTATTATGCTGAAGACGGTGGGCTCCGTTGAGCTGCCAGACATGCAAGTCCCACAGCGCTGAATTGGGGTGCCAGATTGAGCCGTTTGCCTGGGAGAGGAGGTACCTCCTCAGAGGAATGGGCCAGTGAGGACCCTTACGAAAAAGAAGTTAATTCAAGTGTTCTATTAGTATACTTTTTTAAAACTAAAAATAGGAAAGTATACTTTCAGTCTACTTTTTATGCACTTCTCAGAAATGTGCTTTATATACTTATCAGAAATATACTTAAAATGACATTTAAGTATTCTGTCAAACACAGTTGTCTGAACATTTCATATTGTTGAAATTTTAAGGCTTTGTAAGTTCCCAGCATGTATTGCAGCATGAATAAATTATCCAGTTACTGTTATAGGATTATTGTTTTGCTGTTTGCTGACTTCATTTTAACTTTTTTGTTGTTGTTTTGTCATTATTGTTGGTTATTTGTTGTACTGTGACGTAAAGATCTCATCTTTTTAATATTTGCTGATTGCCACCGTTCTTGAGGGTTGTGTATCTAGTTTTGAGGCCTAGATACTTTCAACCACTTATATCAATTCTGTGTATATCTTAATCTTGAAAAATGCTTTACAAACAAAGACAACGTTGTCTACATATTAGACTAAATTATTCATAATGTTTTATATGTTCAGATATCCATTTAACACACTATATACAAATTAATACCTAAATAGGGACATAGTAGTATACTTAAAGTATAATTTAAAGTTCACTTAGAGAAAAGAAAAAACTAACAAACAAAAAAAAAAAAACTTGAGTATACTTGCAGTATTAAACTACTAAACTATTAGTTTACTGAGACTATACTTCAAAGTGTACTAAAAATGCATAAAAAAGTATGCCTATAAGTTCTCTTTTAGTATACTTGCAGTACAAACTGAAAACTTAGATGTAAACTAGTTGTGTACTGAAAGTTTACTGTTATACTTGAAGTATACTTAAAAGTATATCTTCATATACTAGAAAGTGGGCCAATTTAGTCCCAAGGAGTATTAAAATAGTACACTTAAAAGTACACTACTAGTATGCTGACATTTGTATACTTACTACATAAAGTATACTTAAAAATATACTTGAACTTTACTTAAGTATACTTAATAAAATAAACTTAAAGCATACTTCTTTTTGGTAAGGGGAATGCTCGATAACATACAAGAAGGTCCAGGAACCAGGGCTAAGTGGGCCATTTCAGTGCAACTAGTAAAACTGTTTCCTTCTTCTGTCTGATTTTGCATCTGATGCAGGATGTTTACTGGAGGAAAAGCATACTTGTTAGCTCTGCCAGAGTGGAGGGCTCAGTCATAGAAAAAAAACAAAAAAAAAACAAAACACTTGGATAATGAGTGTTCTCCGCTGATGCGAAGAGGTCCAGCTTCACTCATCTGAATACATTCCAGGTCATGTTCAGGGTCTGGGGGTGGTGTCTCCACTCCCTTTAAGTCACTCTTTGCCTTGATAACATGCCTGCTACACAGTTCAGGAGGCCATGATAAGTTTGCTGGATTGTTTTGCACACAATATTAAACATTCCTGAAACTTCTGGCATCAGTTTTTGAAACTATGGCTCTATTTCTCAAAACTATACACACAAAACCACAAAACACACACAACATGCAAAATGTCACACATATCTTGCAAAAGCAAACACTTCTTTCAGAACTATTTTACAGTTTTTCACATTCACCAAATTCTCAATAGCCTGAACCAATTTGTCAAATAAATCACTCTTTCTGCAAAACCTTAAACAAGTTTAGACACTGTTTGCAGTGTTCTCACTCACAAGACACAATTTCCTCTGTGATGAACTTGTGATGCAAAGCCCTAAACACAAGAAAGCAAAAGTTATGCACAGCTGCAACATGGCTGTCATTGTTTACACACAATAATTCAAAATTCTTCACACTTGTTTCTAAATATATAAGCCAGTTAAAAGTGCATCTAAGAGGTGCAGAGGAGTGTGAATATGAGTGTATGTATGTATGTATATATATATATATATATATTAGTGTTGTCAAAAATATTGATATTTCGATAAATATCGATACTGAAATATCTGAATGGTACCAATACTAATTTCCCGAAGTATCGATATACCGACACTAGCCGAGCTGTCACTTTCATTTCTCTCCACAGGCGCGTTGACAAACACCACACGTGACCGCAGTGCCTGTCTCGTCTCATTCGCTCTGGTTAAATAGCGTAAGGGCGGCCGTACACGGTGCGAATTCGGACAGTCGGAAGACCGTATGACCACGCACACGTCACGAGTGACTTTGTTTACGGACGCAGTGGTACACGGCACGATTTTAAAACCTGCCGATTTCCGAAGCAATCACATTCACGAAGTTCCGCGCCAAAAACATGGACTCCGAGGAAGAGATCCTTTTCGGTAAAATTTAACGGTAAAATGTTAAATCATGCAGTGTGTCTCTGTATGTTTAGGGTGATCAGATTGTTTGCTCATGAAATCTGAGAGAAAGGCTGTGTATAATATACTGTGTATGTACTGTTAAATTCAACTGCTCTCTGTCTATCTCATAACTGGATATAAAAAATATGAGCCGTGACTCTTTGCTACACATGCAGGAACCGTCTGATCACCCTTGCGTGTGTACACTGGTTGCAAACTTGACAAAACTTCACCTCTACAGCAGTGCTAACAAGCATATGCATTAAAGACATTGGAACTGCAATGCTACAGCACTGTACAGTATTGTAATGTATGTTTTAACGTAGTATTATGCACGTCGAGGGGGCTAGTTCGCCACCACTATAGCTAAATTTCCAGTTTGCTCAACAAATCGGCTCGTTCAACAGCACACACGTCACGCTTTCAATCCGACAGCTCCCGAAGTTTTTTGACATGTTTAAAAATGATCGTGAGGTCGGGAAGTGCTCGTAAGGCACTCTGCTCGTCTCGTAATTTCTCACACACCATACGAGCCCCGACCATACGAGAAGAGACGATTTCCTCCGATAACCAAAAAAATCGCATGCGAGCTCGTACGACCTCAAAAATCGCACCGTGTACGCCCGCCTTAAGGGGCCGTTCGCATATCGCGCCTAAAAACGCGTGGAAAACGCTAGGAATTTTACCACGGTAAGTTATTAATATGCTTAGTAATTAATTGAAGTATGTTTGCAGAAAAGTGTAGAGTTATTAAGCTATCTGCAGTCCCAGTGGTTTGTGCCTACCGTTTCTTTTTTATCGAGTTACAAGTGCTAAAAGTGTTCATGTTAACAGTGTTAACAGATTTTTGGATAACGTTAAAACTTAATCTTAGTTTTGTTTTGTTAAACAGAGTTTAACAAAACGGATAACAGAGTTAAATCATTACTAAATGAAGCTATTAATATAGTTGACAGAGTTTGCGATTTGCACCACCATTCGTTATTAGCAAACGGCATATCTGTCGAAAACAATTGTCTTAAGTTTTATATATGACCTTAATCTTGTCAGACGATTACTGTAAAAATGAGTTTTAACATCCGTGCAAACTTAGCTCGAGGCATTGCCCTGCCGTGTTCGAGCATTCTGTCCCAGAAAAGTTCGAGCTGCCGAAATTTAATAATCACCCTGTTTTTCGCGTATTAATCACACATGATTAACGTTAGTTTTTAAAATGCACTTGTACAAGTCAAATATTTAAAATGCACTTGTACAAGGCAAATATTACCTTGAACTTTATTTATATTGTTTACCTATACTATCGGGTATGATAGCTATATATAGAAATCGATAAGGTGACTGTACTGCACACTTTTGCAATTACACAAGTCTAAATGCTTGTTTAAATAAATCTTAATTACTTAACAATCAACCTTATATAAGTTGTAAAGCCTGTATTTTTTTTCATGATGTTCTTTTACTGACCAACATCCACTTTACACGTGGTTGATATCTGCAAGCAGTTAAAAATTAATTCTGACATGAACATTTCTTACATTCTTTTACAGATATTGCACTCACTATTCAAGCTAATGCAAGGTAAGTTGGCAATACTTTATTACAGCACACCTCACAGATAGATAGCAATAAGTATGCATTCACATGTGCATCGTTTGTTAACTGTAGGTGCTGGAGAATGAGGTGGTTATGTAAAAAATGCAGCTTTCAGTCAAACCGAAGACTACAGCTATTAAAACACTTAAGGCTAAAACATGGAAATGCCGGCCGTCAATCATCAATACCATGTCTTTATGCAGATTGTCCGTGTTCATTTAAAACATTTAATGCCCTTCAGATACACTTATCCCGAAACCACACAGAATCAGACAAACCAAGCGAGGTGCTGTCATTTAGTTGTCTAAAATGCAGTGCAACTCCATTCTCTTCGGAGAAGCAATATTTTGAGCACCTTAGAAGCCATATGAGGAGGTATGAGGTAGTGACGTGGGTTCAAAAACTGCAGCTTCAGTACAAACATTTATTCAACCTTTGCGACTCATAAACACAGGAAACACAATACACACTCCATTGAAGATTTTAAAACTGAAGTCTTATACCCAAATCCTGCTGCTTTTCAAAATGATCTAGAGGTCTCTGATGATGACACAGAACTTGATGAAACTTTGGTTGATGCAGGAGAGAACTTAATTTAACTTAAGTAATTTCAATGTGTCAGGCAAGTGTATTGATCAAATTGTAGATGACCTTCAGTTCCTATCTTCCGCTGCATCTGCTCCAGTTTTGAAAGATGTTGTTGAGTCCACTTTGAAGAAACATAACTGTGAAGTACATTCAGCGGTTATCTCAGATTTGGTGAAAAATCTTTGTGAATCACACCCTTTAAGTTCAGCTCTAGGGAAAGATGGCCCTTTTTCAACGTCATTTAAGAGGTCACAATTCATGAAAGCACATTTTTCAGTCGCTGAACCAGTAGAACCAGTAGATTTTTTTCGGATGAAGTCTACAGTGAAACATCATGATGAAAAGTGAAAGTGAAATGCGATCGTGCATACGAAATCAGTTTCAATGCCATGCACATTACTAGCGGCCCCCTGATGCCCGCAATTTATATACAGTATAATTACTTAACGATATAACTGCAAGAGAAAGTAATGAAATATATATATATTTCCATCTAATGTTTATTGCCTTTAAAAGGCAATAAACTGACATTGAGATAGCGTTAGCAGCAGACATTTTAGAACAACGTAGAACAACGTACTGACGAAACGCTGTAGAAGTTTGTCCGTTTAAGGCTACTATAGAAACATGGCGGCACAAAATGGCGACTTCCATGTAAGGGGACCCGCGGTGTATGTAGATATAAATTGCTCGTTCTAAGGTTATAAAATCATAACGGCTTATTATGTAAGGTCTTTACACACCTCTGAAAACATAGTTTTGTATGTTATATTGCATTTCTGCCAATAAATTCTCCTAAATATTACACACTGCACCTTTAATGAAATTAGGAAGAAAAACAACAAAAACATCATTGGTGAGAAAATGGAGAAGACTTTCTCCTTTCGAAGAACAGAAGTAGTTAAGGACTGCCCTGCTGTTAAAGTTTTCATGGAGAGATGGCCAGCCCTTTTCTGTGAATCTGAGGTAAACTTCAGTTCTTTTCTTTGTTGGCATAATATGCAGTGATTTCAAATAAAAATTTTTTGAAGTGAAATACAAAAATTTACCAGTGCACTCAACTGTAATCATCACTTGATTGTGTTACATTTTGTTTTCTGTTTTAGATCAAGAATGAATTTAGAAGAATCACCACAATTTCCTTGGAGTGTACATTCTTGGAAAAGCTGGACTTCTACACTCCAAAACTCCTGGCTTTTTTTGAGATGAAGGGTGGGGTTGCTGGCATAAGAATTAGACATTTGCTGGATTCACTCAGCCAGGTAAAATGTAAATTATGTTTACAATTGCGAATCACTTATGTGATGGTATGCTGCTTCCTGACTCTGTAAATATGTTGTTATATGTAGATGTATACACATTTAATGTTCACTACATTTTACTTCTGTTTTTAACAGCAAGAAGATAGGCTTGAAGATAGCCGAGACGTTGTGATTCGCTGCCTCCTGTCTTTCCTTGGAGAATCAGATGAGGAGCTCATTGAAGACCACCAGGTAGTACAGTTCGATTAAATTCAAATTTATTTGTATAGTGCTTTTTACAGTGTACAATGTTACAAGGCAGCTTTACAAAAAACACAATGTTGAATGATCAATAGATTGAAACAAATCAAAGAAAAAGTAATAATCAATTATTAGTCTAGTGCTGACTTTGTTTGAAGTCCTTGCATGACCCGGTGTCATCAAGTCTTGGGTCATCTAACATCTTACTGGGAGGCGGGGTCCAGACATGGATATACAATAATTAGTGTAGCAGCTAGCAGTTAGCTAGCTACATACACAGCTACATCCATTTCTATTTTTCCTTGATTTTGGATGTAGACAGTAGTGGTTTGACTGATATACTGTATTTGTGTTATGTGGTAGATGTTCTTTTTATTTCTGAGCCATTAAACCGTGTACAAGGAAATCTTCCACAATCGTTGTTTTTTGCAGAATTCTCTGCATATTTGAACCCTGTCAAGCACTGACGATGATGCTGAGATCCATGTTTTCATACTGAGGAAAATTGAAAGGCTTATACACCATTGTTATGTAACCCACTAGAACATCGTTCTAAAGTTCAAAGTTGTGGGTTATATTGTCAATTTACTGTTTGTTAATTTGTGCTCTCATTCAGAGATAATATATTAATGGAGTCAACGCTTTATTTTCAGTTCACAATATATGTGTGCTTGTGTCTTTAAGATTGCCGTTATTGGTAGCAAGGTTGATGGGTGTGTACAGGTCGAAAAACGTGGTTGTGCACTACAAGTTAGATTGTCTTCATTATCATTGGTTGATATGTGTTAAGACCCTCCCTCCGAGGATAATAGAAAATGGCGAGTGGTTAAAAAGAGAGAGGAGACGGACGGAAAAAAAAAAAGCAGCTGTGAGAGAGTTGATCGGAAAGATTAATATACAGATTGGAGCAGTTACAGGGAGTTAATCGATAAATCATCGCATTAATACTTTGCAGTGTATACAGTGAGCGGGTATACTCAGGTTGTGGCGTTTATTTTTGTTGTTTATGTCCGAGTTCTCCGTGTATTGTTTTCCGCCATTGCGGTTACGTCATTCGCTCGTAAATAGCATTTATTCAGATTGAGCTTTAAGTTATCCTAAAAAATAACGTAAAAAGAAGAACACAAGGACTGAAATCAACAAGAGTTCGTCGTGTGATTGGATCGAGGGAAACCAGATAGCGCCCCAGATCACCTTGCGGTCTGGGGTTCCTCTGGCTGCGTTGGAGGGTGACCCACAACGGCGGCCCGGGACAGCGCAGGACAAGGATCTGCAGGAGGCCTAACACAGGAATCCCGATCGCGGTTTGCATTGTACCTGAAATTGAGGTATTGTTGTTGATTTATTTGTGCTCAGGAGAGTGAAGGGGCCAATTTTCAGTTTCTCTGGCCACCACGAACGCGAGCTACGTCCAGGCCTGCAACGGGGTGGGTTGTGAATGACTGGGTTGTGTGTGCGTGGGCCCACAAGTGTTTAATATCAGTTATACAGTGTTATTCAGCGCGCTTAGGATCTGTAAGTATTTAACGTAATACTTTGCACTCAAAGTGAGTTTGTTGTGCAGTTTGTTCCAAGTGTATTTGACATTGTGGTCAATTTAGTAACTCAGAGTCTGTGACATTTCCCCTTCGGGGCTACATTTCTATCAAACTTGAGATCTTTTTGAGTGTGTGATTACATCACCACGTGAAACTTGTTTCTTTGACCAATTTCTACTTTCTTGTCTTACATTAATTAAATTCTGTACCTTTTTTCTACTTATACAAGTGTTTCATTAATTCAAAAGAGTGTATTCTTGACAGAGTGAAGTTGTGTTAGTATACATTTTATTTAACATTTTCTGAAAGAGAAATATTTCATTTAGTGACATCAGAGGGGCCTTAATACAACATCTCTTAGGCATTAGATTATTAAACCTGGTGCTGCCCCTTACTAAACTGGTATAAAAGAAGGTAGGGGGCGCTACAGTTACAAAACTTAAAGAACACCCAGTGATGGTCAAGAAGGCAGCACCATACATTTAACTTGGACAGGATTTCCAGTGTAAATTGTTATTTTGTTTATATTTCTTATCTTTTATTTATATATTGTCTTTTGAAACCATTCAAATGTTTCCCAAAAGACATAATAATATACACCAATTATCATTTCCAGAGGTTTACACCCTCCTGACTCTAAATGTACGGTGTTATCTTTATTAGCATCACTAAATGTTTCTATCTACTGTAATAATTGTGTATGAGTCTCATTATTGTGTTCAATGTGAAAGTATAACTTAACAGCATACAGATACTGCTGAAGAAACTGCATATTGGGTTTAAATATGCAGAAAATGCTAAATATACTGAAGACTAGTGGACAGTTTGTCTCAGAACAGGAACCCACTGAGGAAAATTGAAAAAGTGACCACTTTGCACTGATTTGTGTATTTCACAGGATGTCAGCAGAGACATGATTAAGGATACCTTCTCCAGTCATGTCATGAAAATCATCGTACTGAGCAGATCTGTAGAAGAGGAAGATGCCAGTATATCTGATGTCGTCATTGTCATCGAGGGAACTGAGGTGCTGCTGGGATGTAAAAATCTCACAAATGCTTGTCTTTCACTCATGGGCTGCATTTACTCCCTAAACTTAAGCTATCCCCCAAAGCTGAGAAACACATTTGAAGTGTTTCAGAAAATCTTTCTTGGGCTAGATGCTTTAAAACTTTCTCCAAAGGTTAACTCTTTGCATAGAAAGCTTCTAATGTAATCTACTAGTTGGGCACTACTTGCACTTATTTACACTACTTATGCTGTTTTACTGTTTTTGTTTTTTTTTTTTGTTTTTTTTGCAAGAAAGGTTGTTCAGAAAACAACTACAACTTCAACTACAACTACAATACTGTTTAACATAACCATTCTTATGCATTTTAAGTATTCTGCTGGAGACTATAGATGCAGAGTTTTATTATTATTTTATTTGATGTTTTTGTTCCCTTAGTTTAATCTTATTGAAATTAAAGTTAGCTAATGAAAGGCAGCTACTAGTTTGACATTATTTGTACTTTTACACTTTTGTATTTGATATCTGCAACTGAGATTGTTGTAAAATGTTTGTTATATTTAAAGGTTTTATATGTTTAAATGTTTATGCATTTTAATGCACTGTGTGGTTGTTCTAAAAAAGTTTACTTGAGTAAAATGCACTATAGTGCACCATTTACCAGAACCATCAAACAGATGCAGTTTTACTATTTTTTTTATTTCATGCTCTCATCTGTTAAGGAATCTCATAGAAATAAAAGTATTCAAGTAAAATGTATGTCAGTGTTGTTTTATTGACCACCATTTAAATACATAAACAACATCAAATAATGTTAAAATAATATTTAAAGTAAAGGTTACTCAAAATTTAAAATAAGATAACTAGGATTATTGTGTAAAAAAAAAAAAACATTTATAAGCATTACTTAAGTAAAATATATAAACAAACAGTCAATACAGTTTACTGGGAAATTCCAAGTAAACTTTACTTGAGATTTTCTAATTAAAGCTACAGTTCCTTGTGTTTAGTTTTTACTTGGGAATTCTATTGAAATTACTCACATTTTCTAAGTGAAAAAACTTTCCTAACTTTTTTTTAAGTAAATCCTACTCCAAATTTTTTTCAGTCTATGCATGGATCAAGTTTATACGTATAAGTGAGTGTCTATAGGCGTATGCGTTAAGTTTATATATATACACAAGTTATTCACAAGTATATATGCATTCATTACTAACATAAGATGTATTGGTATGGATTTCACATTAGTGCCCACGTGTATTTTATATATATTTTGAACATCTATTAGTATACATATATATGCAAGTAATTTATATACACGTGTTTTATGTATGTATTGATAAGCGAAGTTCGATTTAAATCCCACGTGGCGCCCCATACCCCATTCTCTAAACCAAATTCTCAATAGCCTAAACCAATTTGTCAAATAAATCACTCTTTCTGCAAAGCCTTAAACAAGTTAAGGCAGTTTGGACACTGTTTGCAGATCTCATGCACTCTTTTTGCAAAACTCTAAACACATTCATACTCACTAAAACACAACACTTGTGATGCAAAACCATAAACACAAGAAAGCAAAAGTTAAGCACTGCAACACGGCTCTCATCGTTTACACACAATAATTCAAAATGCTTCACACTTGTTTCGAAATATTTAAATATACAAAATATAAGCCAGTTCAAAATGCACAGAAGGCACGGGTGCATCTGTCAATCTGAGAGGTACAGAAGAATGTTACAGTTTTTTACGATTGCTTACACACTAAAATTAATAATAACACACAGTTAGTGAAACCTGACACCCAAAGAGCAAAACCTCAGGCCAAATCTACACAACTATAAGATCATTCTCAGCCTCACACTTTTTGCAAAACACTACACGCATTGTTTTGCAACACACTAAACACACTTCTCTAGATTAGACAGAAATCTAACATGATGTCACTTCTTTGCTGTTTTAAGCCACTGCTTTCCAAAATACTACACACATGAACCAACTGATCAAACATGGCCATCAGATGTGCAGACACTTTGGTGCTTAATTGTAAACTCAGAAATCAAGGTGTAAGCACCATAAAAAAAAAAAAAGCAACTGGTGAATTTTTGTCTTCAACAAAAATGAAAGGCAGTGTTGCAGTAAGAAGAGGAGGAATAGGAAGAAACATCTTTGGCCACAGGGCTATGTCGAATGTCCTGGGCCAATGTGGTGGTAACATAATATATGCTGGGGGAAAAGGGGAAAAAAAAAAAAAAAAATCAAAAACAGACTGTATCAAAGGTAGAAATGTTACAAGTATTTAAAATTGAGCACAGCAGTGTGTAAGTGGTTCAAACAGAATCTGACTGTATGAGCCATGTGTGTGCCATACGGTACTAAAACTGGTTTTCTTAAATTATTGTAAAGTTTTGAATCAAGTGTTTCCTTTTGCAAAAGATCTGAGATGTTCTGCTACTTGTGTGTGTAGATGTGTAAATCGTGTGTACTGTTTTGACAAAATGAGCCTTGTTTTTAAAATCGTGTCTAAGCAATCGTAAAAAACTGTAATACGAGTGTGTAAAATGTGTATATATACAGTCATGTGAAAAAGTTAGGACACCCTTTTGAATTCCATGGTTTTCCATATCAGGACATCATTAAAAATAACTGGTCCTTGGCTGGTCTTAAAATTTTGAAAATAAAACCTCAGATGAACAACAAAACATGACAAATTGCACTGTGTCATTATTTACTGAACAAAAATAAAGCCAAAATGGAAAAGCCATGTGTTACAAAGTTAGTACACCCTTTACATTGGAATTAAGAGGGTAAATAACAGTCAGGCACTGCTAATCAAATACTTTTGATTAACAGATCATCAGTAAGTCTGAGCGCCTCTATAAAAGCATAAGCTTTGGCAGTTCGCTGGTGTGGAGACTTCAGGTGTGTGTTAACACAATGCCAAGTAGGTAAGACATCAGCAATCATCTTAGAGAAGCAATTGTTGCTGCCATCCATCTGTGAAGAGTAATAGGGCCATTTCCAAACAATTTGAAGTTTATTCACAGGTGGAAGACATTTAAAACAGACACCTCTCCTTCCAAGCGTAGACATCCCAGAAAATTCACCCCAAGATCAGACCGTGCAAAGCTCAGAGAATTGGCAGACAACCCAAGAACTACACCTCAGACTCTACAGGCCTCAGTTAACATGTTAAATGATAAAGTTCATGACAATACCATTACAAAAATATGGGACAAAAATGACTTTTTTGGAAGGCTTGGCAGAAGAAAGCCTCTTCTGTCTAAAAAAAACATTGCAGCACAGTTTAAGTCTGCAAAGTTGCATCTGAACAAAACACAAGTCTTCTAGAATAATGTCCTTTGAACAGACGAGACTGAAGTGGAGATGTTTGGCCATAAATCACAGTGCCAAGTTTGGTAAAAACCTAAAGAGCATATCAGCACAAACACCTCATACCAAAAGACAAGCATGCTGGAGGAGGGCTGATAATTTTGGGCTTGTTTTGTAGACACAGGACCTGGGCACCTCATAGTCATTGAGTTGGCCATGAACTCCTCTGGATAGCAAAGTACTCTAGAGTCAAATATGAGGGCATCTGTCTGACATCTAAAGTTGGGCCAAAATTGGGTCATGCAACAGGGCAATGATCCCAAGCACACCAGCAAATCTACAACAGAATGGCTGAAAAGAAAAGAATCAAGGTGTTGCAATAGCCCAGTCCAAGTCCAGAGCTCATCCTGACTCAAATGCTGTGGTGAGAGCTGTGCATAAGCAAATGCCCACAAACCTCAATAAACTGGAGCAACGTTGAAAAGAAGAGTGGTCCAAATTCCTCCAGAATGATGTGAGAGACTGATGAAGTCACACAGAAAATGAATGCTTCAAGTTATTGCTGCTAAAAGTGGATCTACAGGCAGTTGACTCATAGGGTGTCCTAACTTTGTCACACATGGTCTTTCCCTCTTGGCTGTATTTTAATTTTTCTTAAATAAATAATGACACTGTGCAATATGTCATGTGATGTCTATCTGAGGATTTATTTTCCAAATTTTAAGACCTGCCAAGGACCAGATAATTTTTTATTATGTCCTGATACAGAAAACCATGAAATTCAATAGGGTGTCCTAACTTTTAAAAGGTATTTAAATACAAAGATTCAAAATAGTATTTTAAATACATGTATTTGAAATACTGCCCATTCCTGCAGGAAATCAGCAGTCTAATAATAATAATAATAAAGATTAAATGTATTTAAATGCTATTTTTTTCAAAGGTATTTAAATACAAAATCGTATTTTGTATTTCAAATACATGTATTTGAAATACTGCCCATCCCTGCAACAAGACAATGCACTCATTGTCTCATTTCTGAAAAAAAACCTGTTTTATAACTTTTTTTGAAGGGAGTAAAACACTCAAAAAATATTTTGTAAATTGAATATAAATGAAAAAAAAAATAAAGAACTGAGGACAATAATGACTCTAAAAACACAATCCACACTTTCTTTTTTGGCCATAGAGACTGATGAGATGAACAGATTGGATTATTATTATACCTGTAGCAGTTGGTTTCACTAGTCAAAACATGTTTGAATTTGCTGTATACTGTTCAGATTTATATCTAGTCTTAGAACACTGTAAAAAGTGGTAACCTGATTTTGTAAGGATTTGTACTTGAGCTTAAAAAGACTTTTTCCTTCTGTTATCATATACGATTATTAATATGAAATTTTGCAAATAAAAAAAGTGTGGGTGGAATATTGGGGGAGGCGTGTGGTAGGGGGGCACTTTAGGTGTCGTTGCCCAGGGGCACCAAAGAGTCTTAATCTGCTACTGCCTGTCATGATTTTGACTAATGCAGGACACTACTGAATGATGCGCATCAGAGGGGATTTAGAAGTGGGTATGCGCAAAGCCGACTGATAAAGAAATGGGTATACGCAGGTTCTGCACTACACCACTGCATATTACCCTACTAAATAGCATTAACCCTGTAAAGCCCACTGTTGCAGAATTACAACATCACATTTAACAGTTCTAAAAAAAGGCCAGCAAATGTTTTTTTTTCTCAAAACCACATTTACATATTTAATGGGTCCTATTGTTTGTCCTCACGATGCTATTGGATAACAAAAAGTGTTTATAGGTCTGGTCATCTTGCAATGAACTTACTCTACCTGCAAACTTCGTATTGAGCTGATCTCCTTTTTTTGCATGACTGGATTTGTCAAGATTTAAGTAAGTAAAATTCCTTAAATATTTTTTTTTTGTGTGTGTTTATTACAATGTCTAGAACATATACATATTTAGTTATTTTAGAAAACATTAATCAAATTTGATTTAGAGCTTATTATGTCTATGTTGTAATTCTACAACGTTGGGTCAGAGTGGTAGCCTGTTGCATTGTTTAGGGACAGGTGTGAATGGTCTTGAATGTGAACCTGCTAGTGCTCTGGGGGGATGCATGTGTCCCTTTTAGTATGATAAGTAGAGAGCATAATAGGCCCATCAGACAGTATTGTTTGAATGTAGTGGAATTTTGATTAGCATTTGCATTAAAATAGTAATACTTTGATGGATAATACTTAGATCTCTACCCTTGATACATGGTCTACTACCCTGTCTATTCTTTGTTTATCTGCTACAATATAAGACCTATATGTGTTATTCACATATTTAATTAATTTTCAGTTTCAGAATGCCACCAGTACAGAAAGGTCATCTATTCAGTGTGCAGTATGTGATTGCTGCAGTCCAAAATGGAGAGAGCGATTTTGAAATGGACTCGGATGACACTAATGCAAGTGACTCAGAGAATGAAGATGTAGGTGAAATGGACAAAGAAAACCAGCAACCCATTGACTGCCCAGCCAATGATGATGTGGACATCAAGCCCCAACCAAAAAAAACACACTGTGCCCCGTGACAGGTTTCGCTGGTTGAAAAAGGAGTTTATCAGTCCCAATACTGATTTTTCTGGTTCAGAAATCACCAATGATGCCACCTCCCTCCTCACCCCACTGGAGTACTTCCAAAAGTTTGTGACAGAAGATATGATTGAGACTCTGACAAGAAACACAAACTGGATGTACACAAAAGACATGATTGCACATTTCCCAGTAAAGACAAAGAGAGGATGCTGCAGACACTGTCTCAAGACATATGATTGAGACTCTGACAAGAAACACAAACTGGATGTACACAAAAGACATGATTGCACATTTCCCAGTAAAGACAAAGAGAGGATGCTGCAGACACTGTCTCAAGACATATGATTGAGACTCTGACAAGAAACACAAACTGGATGTACACAAAAGACATGATTGCACATTTCCCAGTAAAGACAAAGAGAGGATGCTGCACCCCCCTTCAGGGGGTCTCCTTCGCCCCCTGAAGGTTGTGGCACAATGTCTCAGCATTCTCCACGGTTTATTTCACCATGTTCCCCCTTATATCTTTCAGATATTTTATTTTACCCAGTCTCCACATGGCTTAAAAATTCATCATTGTGCTCCACCCCCCAACGGTTGCTTCAAATACCTGGCACCCTTGATGGGCTCGTTATCTGGCTTACAGGGCATTGGGAAGGTGTTGAGCTTCATTTGTCCTGACACGGTTGCCTGTCAGCATCTGTTCCTCAACTATGTAACACGGTTCAGGATTGTGTCATTTTCCAGAGGAGACTCCAAATACGTCAGCTATGACATAACATCGTAGAGTACGACTGAAGGGGAACATCTCAGTTACATCTGTAACCCTCATTCCCTCCTTCAGGGTTACGTCCTCCTGCCACAATCCTGAACTGCGCTGAATGCCAGGATGCGTCTCGGCTCCTCAGCATAAACCTGAATGAGTGGATGCATGCCACCATCTTATATACCCGTATGTACAGGGGAGTGGCCTAGCATGCAAATTCCACTAGCCAATTTTCATTGGCCTTTTCCAAATAGCTCAGAGGTGATTGGGCTTCCAAGTGAGACCCCAAATACGTCAGTTATGATGTAACGTCTCTGTTCCTTCTTTCAGTGAATGAGGGTTACAGATGTAACCGAGATGTTCTGGAGTTACCTTTGCAAACGTAACTCGACTTTGTTTCCTGTTCAAATAAAGTCTAACTGGCTTCAAAACCTCTTCAGAGCAAGTCATTTTGACCAGAAAAATTTCTACAACACCTCCAGCAGAAAAATAGGCACACAAAATCCAGCAGTATATTTAACTGTGGGCATGGGGTACTTTTTTTTTTTTTTTATCCCAGTTTGCACCAAACCCACCTGTTGGGTTTGCTACCAAAAAGCCGGGTTTTTTTTTTAGATTCATCTGACGATAGAAGTTAGTCCTGTTTGAAGTAAGTCGTGTCTGCCAACTGAATGATCTGTGATGAATGAATGATGTGATGGATGATTAAGGGAATTTGGCCTTTGTGTTCTTTATATTTATAATCCTGTGGAACAGGAAGTCATGGCTGGACAATTTCATGCTCCCAAAAACATGTAAATATGAATAGTAATATACTTCAGAGATATTTTATCCAAAATAATTTCTAGAGGTTCTAATAACTGTGGCCAACATGTATGTAATGTAAATGTAAAGATGGAAGTAAATATCAGTTTCAATATATTGTTTGTAAAGTGTTTTTGAGCTTCCAGATTTTATGAGGATCTGAATATTGCTGGTTTAGTTGTTCAAACAAAAGAAGAGTGACAAAGCTAGCCAAATATTACTAAATAGGCTATTAGTTTTATCTCATATCTTTATACAACATTAAAACATTTAAATATTATCCCATCTCATGTAGTAAGACTGAGTCAGTAATATGAAATTATATTTTTAAGTTCAATAAACCTGCTTACTTTAGATGTTACTTGATTAAATATAAGACTTGTCTTGTGTTTACATCCAGCACTAGGTGGAGCAGTGAACTCTCTGCATTGTGTTACTGATGTTTATCATTAACTGAAAACTGAATATACTGTAAATAGTTGAGATCATTTGAGCTGAAGCTGAAGGAGCTGACAGTTGAGAGCTCATTCATGATGGTTTCTTATGGTCTATATTGGATGCTGTGTATGTGGTCTTGTTTTGGTGAGTCTTAGAAATTAAATTTATATATACAATTATTACAGTTTTTGCCCGTTGCTTGAACACTATAGACCCATGCTTAGACTAAAGTAACACAACTTGAAGCTTTTGTTACCATACCTCAAACACATGTACCCATACCTTAAACAAAAGCACTGCTTTGCACTCTAGTTGCAATTATGCAACACACTTACTCCTTTATGCAACACACATGGTCCTGCATACTACACTCTATTTCATACATAAGACACTTCGTTCAAAAATGAAATCTCAGGGTGCCATTTGGAAAACACATGTATCCAAAATACAAAACACATCGGGTAATTGCAACCACTCAAATACACACATGAAGGCACTTACTTGCAAAACTGAACACCAATTAGCCAACTACAAAAAGCCCTCAGTTTAGCCATTTCAAGAACTTTGCAAGCATGGATGGAGGGAGAGCAAGAGAAGGAAGGAGGAGGAGTAGGAGGAGGAGGAGGAGGTCGAAGAGGCCATGCACGGACCCATATTTCTGATGATATAAGAGCAACTTTGGTGGACCATGTCATCAACCATGGCCTGACTATGAGGGAAGCTGGGCAGAGAGTCCACCCACATCTAAGCCGCTTCACAGTGGCATCTGTAATACAGTATTTCTGAATTGCTAAAACACTAAAATCCATTTGCAAAACCAAAGTTGCAAGTGTACAAACCACTTTATTGATTGAATCACACAGTTTGCAGAACTTTAAACACTTCTCATGTGGTTAGACACAACTAGCAAATCGGAATCAGTCTTTGTGCAAAACTGTAAACACATTGTCATTGACAAGGCACATGTAGCATTGTGGTGCACTTCAGCTCAGAATGGCACAACACAGCCCCAAAAGTGAAACACAAGCAACACACTGTTGTCATCAGTAACACACAAGCACTCAAAATTTAACACACCTGTTTCAAATCAGTAATGTGTTGCACCTAATCAATAATCAGAATATAAAGCCATGTCAAATCCAAATGGCATGTGTGATTTTCACAATGGAGGGCAGGAGAGAAGGAGGAAGTGGAAGTGGAAGTGGACGAGGACGACGAGGAGGAGGAGGAGGAGGAGGAGGAAGAGAAAGAGACAGAGGAGGAAACAGAGGAGGAAGAGACAGAGGAGGAGGAGGAGGAGGAAGAGGAGGAAGAGACAGAGGAGGAAACAGAGGAGGAGGAGGAGGAACAGACAGAGGAGACAGAGGAGGAAGAGACAGAAGAAACAGAGGAGAAAGAGACAGAGGAGGAGGAGGAGGAGGAGGAGGAGGAGGAGGAGGAGGAGGAGGAGGAGGAGGAAGAGACAGAGGAGACAGAGGAGGAAGAGACAGAGGAAACAGAGGAGGAAGAGACAGAGGAGGAAGAGGAGGAGGAAGAAGAAGAGCCATCATTTCCAATGAAATTAGAGCAACAATCATACACCGTGTTCTGGTTCATGGAATGAGTATGAGGGAAGCAGGACTACGTGTTCAACCAAATATAAGCAGGTTCTCTGTGGCCTCCATTGTCAGGACATTCAGAGAAGAGAACAGGTAAGTGTACTATCATTTGTGGTCCCTCAAACTTACAGTACAGTATGTACAGTTGTGGAACGTCTCAGTAAATTACTGTAACATATCTCTAAAAATTGGCCCTTTTCTAGCAGTATTACAGTAAAACTAAAAGTAGTACTAAAAATAATAGTATTTTATGTATTGTATATATTTGGTGACATTTCAATGCATTAGGCCTGTCTGTACAATTCTAACAAGAGGTTTTATTTGCTAGAATTGAAAGACTGCCACATGCCGGTGGAAGGAGGGGTATGTTCTCACAATAGCAGGAGACCATTATTGTCAATATGGTCCTTCAAAATAATCTCATTCGTCTGCGTGAAATACAACAGCGAGTTGAGGAAGACAACGTGAACTTTGAAGGAATCAACAGTGTGAGTCTCTCCACAACTGACCGTGTCCTGAAACGCAACCTGATAAGTCTCAAACAAGCCTACAGAGTACCATTTGAGAGAAATTCTGAAAGGGTAAAAGAGCTACGATATCAATATGTACATGTAAGTAATCATGTCCAGAGATTAGACAGCACTATTGAGTTACTGTACATCTTTACTGTGTTGAATGTAATGCAGCACATGTATATAGAGGCATGAAGCCTGGAATGCTATGTAATTTACGTTACTTCAAAAATAAATTTTTGTTCTTTTCTATAGAGAATGTTTCAACTGGATTCCATGGAGAGGCCTCATGAGTGCATCTTCTTGGATAAAGCTGGCTTCAATCTCACCAAGAGGAGAAGGAGAGGCCGCAACATTATTGGTCAACGTGCCATTGTAGAGTTGCCAGGGCAGCGTGGTGGCAACGTGACCATATGTGCTGCCATCAGCAGCTATGGGGTTATTCACCGTCATGTGACTTTAGGGCCTTACAACACTGCCCATCTTATAACGTTTCTGTATGCTCTACAGGAAGCATTACTGAGACGTGAAAAGAGAGGTGATGAGCAGGCAGAGCATCCCATGTATGTGGTAATCTGGGACAATGTGAACTTTCACCGTGGTCCTAGAATCCGTGAGTGGTTTGAAAATAACCCACGTTTTATAAATGTGTGCCTCCCACCATACTCGCCCTTCCTTAATCCCATTGAAGAATTTTTTTTTGCATGGAGGTGGAAGGTCTATGACAAAAAATCCTTATGCACAGGAAAATCTCATTCAGTCAATGGATGCAGCATGTGACGACATTGGAGTGGAAGCGATTCAAGGTTGGTTTCGGCATGCTAAAGGATTCTTTCCCCGTTGTTTAGCAAGGGACAGGATTGCCTGTGACGTTGATGAGGTCCTGTGGCCTGACCATGCCCAGAGGCATGATGCTGAGGCAGAATGATTCCAAGACATTGCTTGCTATCGATCTGCTGCATTTTTTGTTTGTGACTACATTTATATGTGTGCAGGATTGTGCAAAAACTTCATAATAAATACATTTTTTCCCCTGCTCTGCCCTGAGTGCAGTGTTTTGCATTTATCTCTGTAGTGTGTAATGACTGCTGTGTAGTGTTTATGCATTAGCTGGATGTGTGTGTTATCTGAAAACAGTGTTTGGTTTTGGGTAAAGATAACATAGTTCTGAATCAATTGTTTGATATAGCAAGACAAGTCAAAGGTTTTGACAGTGTAGCTTAAGTTTGGTGATTTGTGTTTAAGGTTTTGAGAAAGTGAGAGAAACATTCAAAAAATGTGTTTTAGCAATTCAGAAATACTGTAACACCAGTCTTACATGTGATCATTGAGCAAAGCTGGCAACGTACTAGTATTCATAGTTTTCAGTCACGTGACTGCCTCGAAGACATGGAGGGCAAAACATCAATAGAACTGCAACACAAGCCTGTCAATTTTCCAGAGCCTCAAAGATTTAGACATCTTAAAAAAAAAAAAAAAAATTTGCAATCCATATAAAGTACCTGCCGCAATATTTAAATCAATGCAAGGTATGCATCATCCATAAGGTTTATACTGAATTTGGCCTTTTCATATCACTGTCTTACAGTTTTTCTCACTGATTCGACACATTTCTCTAAATTCAGTAAGCTGAACTTTGTAATTGTCCTAAACAGATTGTACATTTTCATTCATTTCATACAAATTTTTCAAAATAATGTGCACAAAATTCTCAAATATTTTCATAATAATTAATAAAACCAACCAATACCTTAAAATATCTGAAAAAAAAAGGTTTTATTGGTGTTACTGAAATCACAAACATTTATGTACCATTTATCCAAACACAACAAACAAAACTTTGTAATTTGTCATATCATCAAATGCACATGGTATATTTTTAATTGGCCCCAAACTAATAATTGCTTGCCTAATAACACAGACAACACAGGAAACACAGTTTTTCTAATTGTTTACACATTTAGCACAATTGGTTTAACTATAAAGGAGAAAAGGGGGAAAATAAATAAATAAATAAATAAATAAAAGAGCAAAGAAAGAGGCATAAGTCAGTAACACTTTACAATACATGTGCACAAATATGCATTAATTCATGCTTAACTAATGCACAGACAATCACAAGTTAATGCATAATTCATGAGGAACTAAACCATTTATTAATGATTACTACATCAGCAACTAATGAACATTCTATATAAGTAATCAATAAATTGTTATTAGTTAAATGTGTCATAATGTATTAATTCCCTAATCACTTATTTTATTAACTAATGATGTAAATTCATATGTTAATTACCACTGTGGTCAAAGCTATGTACTTCAGCTTCCTGTTTTCTGCTTTAAATACTCATAAGCTAATGATTTGCAAATGTATCATTATATTGTGACTTTACTTATTGAGGCACAGAACTATTAATTAATTGTTAAGTAATATGTCATTGTGGTTATAGATATAGAATTAGTTAGTCAGTCATGTGCCTCAATGAGTTGGAGACATGTGTTTTCATGGGTTGAAGCCATGCATTTCAACTTCCAGTTTCTGCTTTAATTAATCATTACCTAATGATTTGCAAAGATCATTATGTTATGACTTTACTTGTTGAGGCACATGACTAACTAACTAATTCTAAATTCATAACCACAATGACATATTACTTAACAATTAACAACAAATAAACAGTTCTGTGCCTCAACAAGTGAAGTCAAAACATAATGTTATCTTTGCAAACCATTAGCTAATGCTTAATTAAAGCGCATAACTGGAAGATGAAATGCGTGGCTTCAACCCACTGTGGTAATTAACACATGAATTTACATTATTAGTTAATAAAATAAGTTATTAGGGAATTAATACATTATGACACATTGAATTAATAACAATTTATTGATTACTTAATCTATGGATCATATAGAATGTTCATTTGTTGCTGATGAAGTAATTATTAATAAATCATTTAGTTCTTCATGAGTTATATATTAACTCATGATTATCTCTGCATTATTTAAGCTTGAATTAATGCATATTTATGCACCCATATTGTAAAGTGTTACCTATAAGTCTAAAAAATTGTGAAGTGGGCAATGAAAGAGGTGTAATGAGAGAAGAAGAGTGGAACAGGCAGAGAGAGATGAACAGAGAGGAGGATGTTAGAAAAAGAGGAGAGGAGAAGGAAAGGGAGAAGAGATTAATAGAGTGGAGGGCATTGGTGCAGTATAAAGAACAGGAGGAGAAACTGTAAGAAGACATGGACAGAGAAGAAGTGGACAGCAGAGTGGAAGAAGAAGTATATAGAGACAAATTTCAAATGAAATCAGAGTTACCCTAACCGACCATGTAAGAAATCATGGCCTCTTCTTTAGAGAAGCTAGAAAACAGATCTAAGGAGTTTGTCAGCAAATTTAAACCGGAGAAAGCTTTGACGCGTTATCTCACCCAAGGGACCGCCTGACAATTTCACCAACTAGGTTAAAATGTCTAGTGTATTTTACTTGAAATGACTTCTAACATTTACAATAACACACTGTCAAACTCTAAATCTTTTATTATTCACAGTGATTTACTACAGGTGAGATTTTGCCTATCTGGTGAAAGTCCCTTTTCACCTTGATGCAAATATACAATACAATGATGCAAAAATATCTAGACATTTTTACACACAACTTTAATTTTTTACCAAACAGATTAGTTTAGTCAACTGTATCTTTCATCATTATACACTATACATAATAAACCACTAAAAAAAGACTGATATCAATACTGACATTTGCATGAAGCATTGAATGCCCACAGCCTAAGCACAAGCACTAAATTCAGTAACAGGAACTCTTCTAAATGTCCAACATAAATGAACATTAAAGATTAACATAAACTACCAACATATTTCCCTTTATTGAAAAACACATAAATTAAAACTTAATCTCTAAATTTACTCTCCTAATGTGGTCCTTTTCCAAGCATCCTGGGAAAAAGCATGAGTTTGGGTGGCTATAGCATTTGTTCTGTCACATAAAACTTTTAGGTAACATTACTGCACCAAAAGTATCAGTAATATGAAATAATTTCTTTGGTTTAAAAATAGTCTTTTAATTTAGATGTTATGTAAGGCTTGTGTTAACATCCAGGTGGCGCAATGAGCTCTCTGCTGTCTATAACTGCCATTTATCATTAACCGAAAACTGTATGTATACTAGTTCAGATGAGTTGAGCTGCAGCTCATGATAGCTGAGAGCTCAATCATGAAGGTTTCTCATGGCTTATATGGGACGCTGTGGATGTTGTCGTGTTTTGGTGAGCCTCTTTCTATCAATTAAATAATGTTGTGTGTTTTAAATTCTCATAAGGAAATATATTATACAGTATGGCATATATTGTCCTATATCAAAAGTGATATTGCAATATATGTTACATATAAGGTAATATATAATATTTACATACACATCACCTTTATTAAAACAACATACAGGCTATACAAAAATTCTGTATGTAGGCTATTTGTTTTGCTTTGTAAATATTTTTAAACGCATGTCTATCTTTTATGTTTATTTATATAATATTAAATATTGATATAGGATGTATATATTTGTGTATGTGTTAATTAATAGTTTGGTATTATTTTCACAAGCAAGTGGTAAATTAGTATAAAACTACATTTATGTCATAGTTCATCGTTAATTTAAAGCTTATTAATAAAACTTTTAATAAAAAGTTCTGAAACAATAATTAGTCTATGTTAAAGTAGACATGTACAGTCCATTTTTACTATTATTTATTGCAACATATGAGAACATTTTATTTTGACTTTTTAATTTAATCTAATTTAATTTAATTTAATTTAACTTAAAAACAGTTAATAAAGAAAGATGTAATATGCAATCATCACAGTGGACAATAGGCCTACATTACCCAACCAAATGTGCCAAATCCATAATATATAAAACATCTATCTATCCATGTATAATAAGGTTTGTGTATTGTGTATGTACTTTAAACAAACAAAACAAAAAAACTGAATGCTAAAAAATTTAAGTCTTCCTTTTAGCAATTCATTAATATTATTATTTTGAATAGGTCAGTTTTTAAGTCAAGATGTGCAATTTTCTGAGCCGGTTAATGGAGCAGTAGAAGGAAATGTGGTGATCGCCCCTGATAACCCGCCATCCACTGTATCAGTTGATACAGCTCAATGGAGTTTTGGAACAACTATTATATTGACAGCACAGTCTGATTCAACTATAATAGTCCCAGCATACAGAGACAGAGTCAGTTTTGACAGAAACACTCTTGCTCTGGAGCTCCGGAACCTGAGACTGGATGATTCTGGAAAATACAGTCTGACTGTAGTAACTATTGCTTCAGATCAACTTACCGGAGAAACTTCACTACAAGTGTTTGGTGAGTGTGCTGCAAAAAAAAAAAATAAAAAAATTGGTTTCGTATTTGAGACTATATATTGTAGGAGTAACAGATGGCAAATGGGTATTTAATAAATATGTGAAAGATGATTTAAAAAGTAATATAACACATTTCTGTTCATTTATAATGCTGTAAATTAAACAAGAATTGTAAATATGAAAATATGTAATATTATTATAATAGTTGCATGATGAGAATTCTGATGAAAATAAACCTTTTTTTTTTTTTTTTTTTAAGGTTATTTAGTTACAGAATTATTGGTCAGGACTCAGGAAACAAAATGCTTACATAACTTCAACCAGAGATGTTTTTATAATCATGGGATGGTAACAATCAGCTTGAATCAAGTGTGCCTTGATAACCAATCACAATATAACCCTGACATCATTTAATTGCTGTCAGATTTATATGACAGTAATTCTTAGAGATGCATTTTTTTATTTTTATTTTTTTAAAGTAATCTCTAAAAATTTCCAGTGATGTTCAAACAAACTTGATTGGTTCACATTTGCATATTTTACAGAATTAAATTAATCAAAAGCAAAGAAATCAAATTTAGAATAGCCAATCAGACTTTTTTTCTAGTGCAGATAAATATTTGTTTGTTTGTTTGATTGTTGGTTTCTTTGTTTATGTCATGTCACGTCAAGATCACTGCGTTTAAATGGTGTTTATAGTCTGAAGGCAGTATTACATACATGTCTTGTATATATATGCTTTAGGACAGTAGTTCCTGACCACATCCCCGAACACCCCCCAACACTGCAAATTTTGCCTGTCTCCTTTGGCTGGCTTAAAACTGAAAAAAAAAAAAAAAAAAATCAGTCGGTTCACTCCGACTGATTCGATAAGAATCGATATTTTAATGTTTCTGTTCCTGCCTTACCAATCCAAAACTGTTTGAGCAGAAAAAAATACCAGTTAATAATGTTATTTGCCTATAATAATAATAATAATGATAATAATAGTCACCTTTATTTATATATATTTATATTAACTACAGAATTGTGACAAAACAGCTGTACAGTATTAATACAATACAGTACTAATACAGTACATTATTTTCTTTACTCAAGTAGAAAAATAAACATGAAGAGATTTTTAATCTGGTAGAGCTGCACTGATCATAGCCGATACACCATCATCTTTACTAGATTTTGGCCAAATGTATTACACGAAAGAAAAAAAAAAAAAAAAAAATCAACGCTTTAAAGACATTAAAGCAGGGATAGGCTAAGTCGGTCCTAAACAAGCTACACCGCCGCCTCACCGACAGGCATCTGAGAATGGCTCGATTTGAAAAAGGGGATATTATTTTTACAGAAAAAACACTGCATAGTTTTTTTTTTTTTTTTATCATAATAGGGTAGATGTGTACATACACTGCCAATGCACATTAATGTTCAAACAACATGTAAAAGTGAACTTTGCATCCGATGAACCCTTTAAAGGACACCTTTTTGCCTTTTTTTTTTTTTTTTTTTTTTTTTTTTGCAAGATGTATTATAAATCTCAGGTGTCCCCAGAATGTGTCTGTGAAGTTTCAGCTCAAAAGCCATCACTGAAATGCCACTCGGGCAAGCAAGTGCAGCTCCTATCTCTTTGAATGGGGAAACATCAAATTCTTCAAAACTGTTCACCAAGCTTACAATTAAATTTTATATTTGAAATCACCAATGAAATCTGACAACTGGCTCATAAATGAGGCATTGCATTTTTCCCCATTCAAAACTACACGAGCGACAGGTCTTGGGTATTCTGTAGTCTTTGGTAATATGCAGTACTTATACTGCTGTTTGGGTCTACACTGTTAATATGACCCAAACAATACAATAAAAGCAGAAAATCACTGGATAATGTCTATAGCTGTAATAAGACAACATTTCTTACTTGAATGCTGCTTTTAAATGCTCTATGATAAACATGTCAGATAGTGTTTTTAAAGCTCTTTCACGGCAGGGTCTTTGCTAATTTGAGTGTGTCCGTCAGCTATCGTGGGTGGGGCTGGTAAAGTGTGATGTCACACAATACGGATACTATGATCAGTAAGCTCTGAGACACTGCTCATAATTTATAGTGATTTAAAAAATAGGAGCGGGCGGATTTTTATCATTAGAGGGTGCTTGTGTACACACACTGCCAACACACATTTATGTTTAAACAACATGTAAAAGTAAATTTTGCATAATAGATTCCCTTTAACCCACCCACTGATGATCACTGCGAGATGCATGCCGGTTAGAAATGTGTCCCAGTTATATCCGCCTTTGTATTAAAGTAAAAATGGATGAGAAATATGCCTTTCATATGGAATCAGTTAGCAAGCAGTTTAAATGTCTTTTTCATCATATTTATTATCAGGTAAAAGAGTCATTATGTAACATTTAATTTCCTTTCTATAAACTTTTAACAAAATGACCCTAGGGTGGTATGGACAAGTTATGTACACCATATGTAATAACAGTTACCCATCAATAATAGGCCTGGTTCTTATTCTCTTTATTTATAATCCCAACTGCACACTACCTTGACCGGCTTTTTCTTATCTCTTCTTGTTTTTATGCAGCTGACAATAGTGAGTGATGAGTGACTAAAAGAGATTAATAAGTGAGTAATAAGTGTGTGAGTAAGTGTGCGAATAAGTAATAAGTGTGTGAATAAGTGAGTAATAAGTGTGTGAGTGGTATAGTGAGTGGGTGAGTGAGTGATATAGTGAGTGAGTGAGTAAGTGAGTGAATAAACCAAACAGGGTAAGGTTAATGGAAAATAAATTGATTAGCCTATATTAGAGTCCTTGATTTCACACATCCTCACATTGAAAAAGAAAGCAGAACCACCCCATTACAACCCTTACCACCATGTCACAATAAAACGTGATCGGGTGGTATATGGCTCTGTCTTCTCGAATGTTTACAAAGTGTATGGACCAGCTAGGGGTGTTCTGTCATCGCAAGACAATCGCGATGGACTCGTCCCTTACAGGCTGGGGGGGGGCGGTCCATCAAGGATGCCCAGTCTGTGATGTTCGGGCAGAGGTGCATCGTGGTTGGCACGTAAATCTTTTGTAGCTGCTGGCAGTCTTTCTGGCTCTCAAACAGTTCTTACCTCAATTGAGGGGTTGTCACGTCTTAGTCAGGACGGACAACACGACTTTTGATTCGTACCTGAATCGTCAAGGAGGATTACGTTCTCGCCCTCTGTGCAGGCTGGCGAGGTGGGTTCTTCTTTTGGCTCAGACCAAGTTCCTGTCGGTCAGAGCAGTCCATGTTCCAGGTCGCCTGAACTCAGGAGCGGACTAGCTGTCGAAGCAGAGTCTGGAAGCCTGGGAGTGGAGACTGCACCCCCAGGTGGTGAATCTCATTTGGCAGAGGTTTGGCTGAGTGGAAGTGGACTTCGAGCATGACTACGCACTGCCCGCTCTGGCCCACGAATGGCCCAGGACCAGTCTTTATGCTTTTCCCCCGATCCAGTAACTTCCGGTAGTTCTGTTCAGAGTATGATCGGACAGAGTGGAACGCTTGCTGCTGGTGACCCACTCAGTCATGGTTCTCAGACCTGGTCAGTCTGCTAGCCAGCTCTCCTTGGGAGGTTCCTCTCAGAAACAATCTGTTGACACAAGCTTGGGGCATGACTGGAATTATGGAGGTTATGGGTGTGGCCCCCAAGCGGATTGTGTTAATTATGTTGCAGTCTCTCAGCTGAGATTACATACACTATTATTAATTATAGGGCTCCTTCCACAAGACACTTGTATGCCCTCAAGTGGAGACTTTTGCCTCTTGGTGTATACGACACAATCTGAAGTAACCCCTGCCATTCTTAAGGTGTATGTGGTGGCCATATCTACGGAGCTATCCTGGCAGGCTATCCATTTGAGCCATTGTAGTCGGTGTCAGAAAAACTGTTGACCCTGTTGACGTCTGCATTACATCTGGAAGACGTAGTTTTCATGTAGTTTGCTCATCTGCAATACGTCTATAGGACGTTTCCTATCAGATGTCAAATAGACGTCAATTAGATGTCTTTAAGATGTTTATGATTTAGAATGTATGTAAAATGGTGTTTTTACACAGCAGATGCTTTCCAGATCAAGCGATCTTTACCAGACATCTTGCAGACGTATGTGTGCTATCTGGGTTAGGTTTAAGGTAGGAGTGGTGTTAGGTGCTCCAAAATAAAAATATTTATAAAATCATTTCTAGTTTTACCAATGTGAAGATTTAAACATGGAAGGGGTACCCTGCATCGATCCCTATTAAAATATATTAGATTGAAAAACATGCTGAGTGACGCGAAAAAAAAATGGGAAATTCGTGTCCGTAAACATGAATCAATAGATTAAAATTTAATTAAAATTAAAATTTCGTAACTATGTCACAAACTACCGTGGGACTGGGTTGACGTAAAACATCATCCTCCACATAAGCTTTATCAGCAGTGAGGCACTGCATGGTCACGCTGAACACCACAGACTGTACTACGGACTAGATCTGCAACCGGGTCGGGTTCAGGTTAATGTTTAATGAATAGCTTCGGGTTCAGGTCTGGCTCGGGTTTGTAGCTAAAGTAAAACTATATGCAGTAGGCTATGCTTTCATTGACACACGCACACACACGTTAGGGAAGACTGGGGAGTGTTGTAACGTGGGGTTAGTTGTAACACTGTCAGTTTGAAAGTCAGAAAGGAGCTGTGGTGATGTCATCAATATCATACACTCCATTCAAATTTTTAATGTTACAGGAGAAGTGGCATAGATTTTATGACCAAAAAACTGATTTTTAAAAAAGTAAGTAATTTTTTTCATTAAGATTTTTTGCCTAGCAATCATTGTGTTGACTTGCATAACCTAAAGTAGCAGTTTTTCTAGTTTATTTAATACTTTGCATTCATGCTAACTTAAAACCCACACACTAAAACAGTTTGCTATGCTATGGCTGTTTGGGGTGGGGATAGTTGTAACAGTTCATTAAAAATGTTACAACCAACTCATTATAATGATTTCAATGAGTCCAATTATCCAATCACATCCTCTATTGAGGCAAAGTCATGTAAGGTTTTTTTTTTTTTTTAATTAGGGATTTATGTATAATGTGTTTCCATCATAGTTTATGCGCATCTTCTTATTGGATAAAAACACTATCCGCCTCAAATTAGCACATACATTTTTTGTGCACATGTTCAGAACTTATGCGCATCTTGATGTTTTCATCCAGTATTTTTTATGTGATATTCCAAAATTTACATAAAAATACACTATATTGCCAAAAGTATTCGCTCACCTGCCTTGACTCGCATATGAACTTAAGTGACATCCCATTCCTAATCCATAGAGTTCAATATGACGTCAGTCCACCCTTTGCGGCTATAACAGCTTTAACTCTTCTGGGACAGCTGTCCACAAGGTTTAGGAGCGTGTTTATGGGAATTTTTGGCCATTCTTCCAGAAGCGCATTTGTGAGGTCACACACTGATGTTGGACGAGAAGGCCTGGCTCTCAGTCTCCGCTCTAATTCATCCCAAAGGTGTTCTATCGGGTTGAGGTCAGGACTCCGTGCAGGCCAGTCGAGTTCATCCACACCAGAAATTTTACGACTGGACTTGTTGCACAGGTGGCATCCTATCACAGTTCCACGCTGGAATGCACTGAGCTCCTGAGAGCGACCCATTCTTTCACAAATGTTTTTTAAAAACAGTCTGCATGCCTAGGTGCTTGATTTTATACACTTGTGGCCATGGAAGTGATTGGAACACCTGATTCTGATTATTTAGATGGGTGAGCGAATACTTTTGGCAATATAGTGTAGGTAGATGGCAACACAGCTATTCAGTGACTGAATACAGTACACACATACACTCACACAAACACACACAGCAATTGTTTAATTTTTTAAAGTCCCAAAATGAATACAGTATAATGTTTTTGTCACTTTAAATGGTTCACTTTATTTAAATATATATATATATATATATATATATATATATATATATATATATATATATATATATATTCTTTGTTCTTTGTTCTTCAATCAAGTTTTGCATAAATTGGAAGTGTGGGTCTTATTTCAGCAAATTACTTCACACTGTTACATCTAGCTATCCCCAGCCTGTGTTACAACAGAACTCTTTGTATTTGACATTAACTCACATAATCTGTGATTATGCAGTACATGTCCAAGTGAGTTTTATTTGTAGTAGACAAATGTGGCTACCATATATCAAAGTTTGAGAGCTCAAGCACAAAAAAAACACTGAGTTACTAATGCATGAACAAAAAAAAAGTAAGTTTAATTAACATGTAGGCTATACATTTATTTAACATCATCTTTAACATTAATGACAGATAGGTATTTAATTCGGAATGCTGTCCCTTTAAGACGGAAGGCATGCATGTAATACTTACAGTTTTTACCCACCTGTTTACATTCACTTAAGCCATAACTTACATAATTTACTTGAGATAATCACATTTGGACTACTGTGTGTGCATTTGAGCACTGAGAACTGATCGCACACTGTCTGAGAACAGAAGAAGTGGAGCCTGCACGAGAGAAAGCACTTCTGGTGTCTGTCTATCAGCGTGATTCCGCCTATCCCGCCTTCACTAACTTTAAGTTAATCGACAACGAATTGTGACTACCGGGCAAAACAGGACTTCTGGTGATTCTATCCCTAACCCTTCAGGTGCTGAGGCCATTATTTCAGATGGTAAGTTCAGGTTTTGGTAGCCTATCTTTCCATTACGGCTGCCATGCTGAGACTAGACTTGCAATCGCCCCTTATCCAATTGCAATCTAATGACAGAGACGCACATTTTGAAAGGGGACAGTTAGCCTATAGGATGTATTTTCAATGTCCAGTAGTCCTCAAATAACATTCTCGTCCCATCCCGTCTGGTCTTGTTAAGGAAGAGGCGACATAAGTTTCGTCATACTTTTTATCATCAGATATTAGTTTTAGCTCGTCAACGTCTTCGTCATAGAAGAAAATGTTTGTTAACGAATATTTTTCGTCATCGTCGTTGTCTTCGTTGACGAAATTAACACTGAGTCATTTATAGGACACAATAATTAATTCACTTACCGAGTCCATATAGCAAGAATTACCGGGTTATGGCGAGACTAAAGAATAAAGAAAGCTTATATCCAGATATACTTACTTGATTGGGCTTGTAATCAAAAGGTTGCGGGTTCGAGTCCCAGGTCCGGCAGGGATTGAAGGTGGAGGGAGTGAATAACCAGCACTCTCTCCACCCTCAATACCACGACTGAGTTGAGTCCCTTGAGCCAGGCACCGTTCCCCCAACTGCTCCCCGGGCGCCGCAGCCATAGCAATAGGGACTTTAAGCAGCAGCCACGGATGGAACGGCAACGGCATTCCGACGTCATATTGCGCGTTCACGACTTTAACTGCCACTTCTTGACGTTCTATGTAGCCGTCTACTACGGGAGAACGGCTGGTTTGCCGTAGTCTTTACAACGTCACAGATTAGGTAGATAAATGTTACATTTTATAGTATATACCACTGTAATTCCATCAGTATACCATTCTACCATTAGTCATTCATTTAATCTGTGTTGATATGTTTTAAACTTAAGCCAATTTTAACGATGTTTTCATTTGTACAAAGATATGTCTGCTGTTGGCATCAGCACCTAGTTGCTTAATGATTTTTAAGTTCTCGGTTACTGCGGGGTTACAGCGGGGTTACAGCCTACTTCCGGTCATCGTAGCCGTTCCATTGGAAGCTGTTGCTTAAAGTCCCTAATATGGCTGCCCACTGCTCCGGGTGTGTGTTCTTTTTTTTTTTGTGTGTGTGTTCACGGTGTGTGTGTGTGTGTGTTTGATCACTTCTCACTACTGTGTGTGTGCACTTGGATGGGTAAAATGCAGAGCACAAATTCCGAGTATGGGTCACCGTACTTGGCCACACGTCACGTCCTTTCCTTCCCTTCCCTTTCCTTTCCTTTCCTTTCCTTTAATCATCCAAACGCAGCGCTCCATTTTTCTCTTCTTGTTTATTCCCTCATGCATTACAGTTACACAAATATGGTGCACACACCGCATTTTTCAAACTCTGCTGAAGTAGTGTGCCATCATGACGTAGTATTTTGGTGCATGCGCATTAAACAAAAGAGATTCGTGGTTAGGTTATTTCAAGCTTTGCATTTCTGTTCAAGTTCAATTTGTTTTAATTCATTGTGTAGTTGTGTAGAAGACTATAGACTCATTCATGACTCATTCACCTAACTAAATGTCAGTCATTTTTTACAGTGCAGTGTAACCTAGTCTAATTAAAATTAAAATTAATTAAAATGTATTTGAATGCAAATTAATAGTGTTTAGATTTGTTAAACTTTTACTTGCAATTAAATGTGTGTTTAAGTGACTTAAAACAACATAAAGATATTGAAAGTATTCTGTACACAGATGTGAAGTGCAGTACTATTACATACAAATAGCTGAACAATAAATCGAAATAAAGTCATAATCGCGATTAGGCAGAAGCTGCGATTGTCATGTGTATCTTTCAGTGAAGCACGGTTCGGTGATCAGCAGTAAATCTTCATCCAAAGGCCAGAGGGCGCTCTCACGTGGAAATGCCAAATACGCCCGAAGAAGACACCCATGAAATCACGATCAGCTGAATAAACAGAAGATTTAACTGTATTCATTGATTCAACGTGACTAATAAACACAGACTAAAACAACATATGGTTTATCTGAGCTCTTAGTATAATTTTCATTATAGTAAAGTATATTTATAATACAATGCCTTTATCACTGCTTAGAATACTATGAAATATATTGTGTGCCTGATTTTGTGTAGGAAGCCATATCATCTCACAGAAGGATTTATTTTAAGCACTCGACTGACGTTATGAAATGAGTTTGGAGTAAAAACATGTTATTAAATGTGGTATTTTTTACATGCTTTCAGATGTACCTGCCTACACAGTGCCGTAGTTCACTGAGAAGCTACGCAAACAGCTGTCATTATTGCAAACCATTTCTTTCGATTTCATAATCGCGCAATAATATTGTCTACAATTGTTTTGCATAACCTATCAGTGAACTATGGCTTTGTGTAGTAATTGCTGCTCCGTCTAAAAACAGGTGATGGAGATTTACTGCTGATTACAGAACTGGCTTTATTGACAAAATGCACATGGATATCGCGTTCGATTAATTGTGCAGCCTTAGGCCCCGATCACACCGAACGCGTTTTTTAGTTCTAAAAACGCGAGGCGCACCGCTCTGTCACTCTGTATGTCAAATATTATGTAGAAAATTAAACTTCATTGAGTTCATAGCGCAGGAGCTGGTGATGAAAATGAACACACACACACACACACACACACACACATATATATATATATATATATATATATATATATATATATATATTATAGATTAAATACATTTAAAATACATTAACAAATGTAATTTTGGAGAACACACTTAAGTTGAAATAAAAATCAATTATTTTACCTGTGCTTTAGTATATTGATAAATATATCAGAATAAGTGTACTTATTTAAAACACAATAAAATCATAATTATGTAAAATGTATGTCTAAGTAATACTTAATTAGACATTATTATAAAGTGCATTTTTAAAAAGTGCACTTAAGTATGTTAAGATCTATTGTCTTTGTAAGGACACTTAAGTGGCCTTTAATTTAAATTATATTATATTAGCTGCAAGTGCACTTTTTAAAAAGTATACTTTAAAGATTTGAAGTACACAAAAAGTACACTTTTAACACAGTTAAGCACACTGCTTTTTTACAAGGGGCATCAAGCCATAACTGACGAAAATGACCGTAATTATTACCCTTTGCCTCCAAGTCCTGCATTAAAATCTATTAAGGCTCATGCTAGCTGGATTATCACTAATGCTGGGCTCACACTACAGGAGTTTTAAAATCCTAACTGATTATGAAATCTGGTTGCAGCATACACATAAGGGGGAATCTTGGTAGATTATCTTCCCAGAAATCTTAACCAAGCATACACTACAAGATTTTAAAATTGTGGCGCATCACAAGATATTATTAAGATTATCATGCTGGAGGGATCGCCTCACGTGATCTCACACAAAGGATTGTCATTTCAGCAACTAATGTTAACATATGTTAGCTAGCATGCTAGCAGCTTTCTACATTCACCTGTTATGTTCAAAACTGAGATGATTTCACCCTAGAGCTTCTCATTCTCCTTACAGTTGTGGTACGTTTTCGACACGTTTTGCGCTTTGGCTGTTGTGAAAGTACCAATGGAATCATATAGCCGTCATCATCCCAATTTAAAATCCTTAATATCAAACATGTTTTCGGGGTGGCCCCGATTTGTGTGAGCAGATCGGAAGATGCAAGATTCGATCTGTGAATGCCTCACATTAGCAGATAATCTGTGCCGAACATGGGGACCGATTGAGGTGCTTGACAAGATTTTTGCTCCGAATTTCGGAAGGGGAAAATCGGGGCAAAATCTGGCTAAAAATCCTGTAGTGTTAGCCTACCTTAACATGTGCGTGCCATTTGTTGTACAGGCTATATATAAAAAACAAAATTCATTTTGTTCTTGTGCCTGATCTAGCAGTCTCTCTGTCACAACAAATGGCAGGTGCACATTAGCAAGTTGCAAGCACTGATTGCCATACAGCAATCATTCGTTCTGAAAACCAATTTCGGGTTCGGGTCAGGTTCAGGCTCTAAATCAGGGGTGGGGAACGTTGATCCTCGAGGGCCGGTGTCCCTGCAGAGTTTAGTTCCAACCCTAATCAAACACACCTGAACAAGCTAATCAAGGTCTTCAGGATACAGGTTGGTATTTTTTTTTTTTTTTTTTTTTTTTTTTTAGGGTTGGAGCTAAACTATGCAGGGACACACAAACAAATATAAGTGGTTAAACATACTCTAGGTCTCAAAACTAGACACACAAACCTCAAGAATGGTTGCAATCAACAAATGTTAAAAAGATGAGCTATTTACAGCATAGTGCAACAAATAACTAACAATAATGACAAAACAACAACAAAAAGTTTAAATTAAGTCAGCAAACCAATAATCCTATAACAACTGTAACTGTAACAATCCTATAACAAGACAACTGTGTCTGACTAGTTGGGACAACATTTGGGGCAATTTCGTTGGTCTGAAAAGGGTTTTTATGTTGTTTCAAGAAAAGGGCATTTTTTTAGTATTTGAGACTCAAAATGTTTTGTAAACTGGAAAATACGCATTTGCATTTTTTACGGTGTGCGAGTCTGCGACTTACCTATGATGAATTTACGAGTGATCGTGGGCATTTCACTCCTTGGATGCGTCAGCATCACATTTGCAAATAGACCAAAAAAACAATGTTATTAACCGGTTAATTGCCATTTCAAATTTTCAATTCTGTTCGGAACTATTACATTTTATTTCAGTTCTGTTTTCATCAAACTTTAGTTCATTTCTGGTTTTCGTTCCTTGAACTGGTTCAGAGCCCTGTGGCTGACACAGCCATTTCAGGTCATGGGGTCTCTACTAATGAGCTGATGAGCTGAATCTGGTGTGTTGGAGGAGACATGCAAAATGTGTAGTGTTGGGGGGCTTCAGGAACTTGGTTGGGAACCACTGCTTTAGGACACATATCCAAGCGTAAATTTTTAATTTATTTTTAATATAGTATTGACCTGAATAAGATATTTCACATAAAAGATATTTACATATAGTCCACAAGAAAAGAAAAAGAAAATTATGAATTTATAAAAATTACCCCATTCAAAAGTATACATACATTTGATTCTTAATACTGTGTTGTTACCTGAATGATACACAGCTGTTTTGTTGTTGTTGTTGTTGTTGTTGTTTAGTGATGGTTCAGTCCATTGTATGTCCTGAACAGTTAAACTGCATAGTGTTCTTCAGAAAAATACTTCAGGTCCCACAAATTCTTGGTTTTTGTCAGCAGTTTTGTGTATTTAAACCCTTTCCAACAATGACTGATTTTGAGATCCATCTTTTCACACTGAGGACACCTGAGGGACTCATATGCAACTATTACACAAGGTTCAAACGGTCACTGATGCTTCAGAAGGAAAAACGATGCATTAACAATGCGGGGGATGGGGGGTGAAAACTTTTTTAATTTGAAGATCAGTTTAAGTTTTACTTATTTTGGCATTTGAACCTTCTGTAATAGTCGCATGGGAGTCCCTCATTTGCCCCTCAGTGTGAAAAGATGGATCTCAAAATCATGCAGACTTTGTTGGAAAGGGTTCAAATGCACAAAAATTCTGAAAAAGCAAAGAATTTGTGAGACCTGAAAGATTTTCCTGAAGAATGAAGAATTCTGAAGTATGTGAACTTTTGGCTTCAACTGTAAGTGAATGAATGAATGAATAAATAAATAAATAAATAAATAAATGATAATGGCCTTTCTGTACTGAACTGGACCATAGTCAGTGGATCCTCTGGACCTTTAACTGTAAACTGTAACAGTAATTTTACTAGATTTTACATGCAGGGGTGTTAACACTTATGCTTTATACGTGAATTGGGTAAGTGAATTTCGTTTCTGTTTTTACAAACAGACAGTGCTCACTGAATACATTCAGTGCTCACTGAATATGAAAGAATAATTTAAAATTCAGTGTCTTTGTTTTGTCCCTGTCACTCACACAGAAAGAATATCTAATGTCAGGCTTATTGGTCCAGAAGAATCATTAATAGAGGGAGAATCATCTGCTAACATCATCTCTGAGGGAACTGGCAACATCACTTCTGTGCAGTGGATAAAAGATAACAGTCCTCTGTCTCCTAGCGACAGCATCATCTTCTCATCTGATAACAGATCAGTGTCCATCAGTCCAGTGCAGAGATCAGACAGTGGAGAATATCAGTGTACATATAGCAACCCTATCAGCTCTGAGACGGTAAAACTGAGTCTGATCATCAACTGTGAGTGTTAAACATTCAAACATCAAGATGATTTGAGCTCAAAGCTGATGAAATACAGACATTCTTCAGTGCTCAGTTTGTTTCTTTAACAGTGAGTCTCTTGTCTGTGTTCTAGATGGACCAGAAGATGTTTCTATTCAGGGTGACAATGTGGTGGGTTTAGGGGTCCGTGTGTCGCTCTCTTGCTCTGCAAATTCTGAACCTGCTGCCTCATTCAGCTGGAAGTTTAATGGATCAGACACTGGTGTGACCACAGACACATTTACCATAGATCAGACTGACTTCACACACAGTGGAGATTATGAATGCACATCTTTGAATAGTGTCACAAAGAAAAGCGCCACACAAAAACATGCTTTACTAGTTAAAGGTAAGCAACTAAAACTAACCTGTGCTGTAAACATGTGATTACCAATGCAATTCAGCATTAATTTACCTCTTAAGATATGTTGTATTTTCAAAAATGTATCAAATGTCTTGTATGTACGCCTGTGTAGTAGGTATTTTTATGACATTTATTTGTTACATAAATACATTTAGCATACATTTATTAGAAAGATTATATATATTTTATATATATATTTTATATATTTTATATATTTTATAACCTCATAATGTGTGGTTTTTAGTTTTATTTTATTTTATTTATTTTTTCATTACATTTTTAATACCTTTTAAAATGCCCTAAAATAAGTATTCTGTGCTGTACATGATGTCGATCTGTTGTTTCTTGTGTCTTTGTCATAGTAGGTGGAGGAGGAGGAGGAGGAGGAGGAGGAGGAGGAGGAGGGCTGACATCAGGGGCAATAGCTGGGATTGTCATTGGGGTTTTAGTGGCAGTTGCAGCTCTTTGTGGTCTTATTGTCTATTTAACAAAAACTAAGAAAATGTGAGTAAAAATGAGTTTCTGAATTATGTACAAGTACAGTGACTTTCTCTGAAAATATGTCAGTATTTATGAGATGAGATTAAATGATTTCAGTAAAACAACTGTCATAAGCTGTATTTTTGTGAGACAAAAATGTGGAAAAAGATAATGTTGTAACAAAATGTCTTCATCTTATACTACAGCCCAAAAATAGGCCTTCCAAAAAGTGGACCGGGAAGGGGAGGTATGTTTGTTAATTATTCATAATGCCTACATGATTATGTGATTGAAATGATGAAACTTACTTCACAAGACAAGTGATAATGAACATCCCACAATAGATGGCACATTAACTATTCATTATTAAACTATTAAAGATGATTCTGTGCATATAAACTCATTGAAGTGTTACTTTCTTTAAACAGGAGCACAAACCAGACCAAACCAGGATGCTGTGAGTGACTTTCATTTCTTGTTTTCCCATCACAGCATTACATTTTATCATTTGGATACCTGCTTTAAAATTGTAAATCTGATGTCAAATGACATTACAAACACTTACTGGAAACATGCAGTAATAGTAACTAACTACAATTCAGATATTCAACTTTAGTAGTTACTGCATTCATAATGGCTTTCTAGATGCAACCAGGCCTGATTTCTGTCAACCCTGTTCAAGTAAATCAACAGTTAAATACAACTTTTTCAGCAGCATGAAGTTGGTTAGAAGGTCTTACCCGGAAACACCCTGCTAAAGGTGAATTTCCAGAAGTTATGAGGAAGATGATGATTGAAATACATCAGTCTGGGAAGACTTACAAAGCTATTGTAAAGGGAACCCTAAGTATTAAAACTTGTATGGCTTAATATAAATGATGATGAATGTAAATGATGTCTGTTACTGAAAACCCATGAAAGACCTATGTTATTTTAAAAAAATCAACATAGTTTATGTACAGTATTTTGGATTATGAAGGGCACCATTTGTGAAATGGCGTTACCTGTTGCTATTTTTACCGCAACACAACTCAGAATATACAACTCGGAAAATAAAATACTGATATGATGCCACACTGTGTGGCTTTTGATTTGTAATTTTTACTTTTTACGAACGACAGAGATAAGAAACACATTAGATGCCATCCTGGCAGTATGTAAAAATGCAGGTGCTTGTCATAACGCCGCAGTCACTAAAAGAGATTCTTAGTGTTGTGATTTCAATTAATGTCTGGGGATGTTTAGACATCTTGTGGGAAAAATCCATGGTATAGCATTTGGTTTAGGCTTACACTTATCCATCTCCACCTGTAAGCTCTTTCAGTAGCTGTGGTCATCGAATCAGTATTTTATTATTCGAGTTGTTGTGGTAAAAATAGCAACAGGTAGCATCAGCAGCTCACCGAGTGCAACCATTTCACGTCATAACGGCGCCCCTCATAGTCCAATATATATATAAATTTATGTGGATTTAAAAAAAAAAAAAAAAAAAAAACCTAAATCTTTCATGGGTTTTCTACTTCATATTTCAGTAAGAGACATAATTTACATTATATTATGTCATACAAGTCTTAATACCTGGGGTTCACTTTAAAGGCTCATGGATTCCAAGGAGTCACAATGTAAGCCAATTATTCCCAAATAAAAATGGATTCCAAAATTTCTCCAAGAACACAGCAAAAACACAAAAAAAACATAAAGACACTGGGCAAAAAAATGGCATCCATGGAGGAGTGCTGAAACAAAAACACTGGTAGCCCAGAACAACATTAAGGCTCGCTAAAACACACCTTGAAGATCCTCAAACCTGCTAGGAAAATGTTTTGTTGAGTGATGAGGTCAAACGTGGAATTGTTTGAAAGACAAAGTTCCTGTTGGCGTTACCCAAAGAAAAAGAACATCAGACCTATGGTCAAGTGTTATGGTGGCCATATCCTGGTGTGAGAACCATGAGGGACACATGAACCCTGCTCTATACCAGAAAATCCTAAAGGTGAATGTCCAGTCTTCAGTCTGAAAGTTGAAGCTCAAGTGCAACTGTATTAAAGTGCCCCTATTATGGATTATAAACGGTTCATATTTTGGTTTTGGGAGTCCTCAACAACAAGTTGACATGCATGCAAGGTCAAAAAACACTTTTATTGTCTTATAATATGCATTTATTTTTACCTTATTTGCTCATCGACTCCCAAACGGTTCGTTAAAAGGAAACATTTGTTCAAACCACTCATTTGCGTGACACTAATCTGCGGTGATTGGTCCGATGTCTTCTGTGATTGGTTTAACATTACTGCGTGCAACAAATTTCAAACACGAAACACCCATCACCGTAACTCTAGCCCACAACTCGGTGGTAAACAACAACACCCAAACAGCCATAGTATATGCGTCAACCCAACGCAGAAACGTATTGATAAAGCACTGCAGCTTGTAAGCCAACGTATTGTTCTATTCTTTGTCAGAACTTATAGTAATAACAACGACAAACATTGACTATTCATCGACACATTTCTAGACAATAGCGAGTGAACAGATAAAGCTGTCAGCCGGTTAGCCGGAGACCTACGAGCTGCGCAGAGCGAACACAACACACACACAACTAAATACGTATTTTGCATGATACAGAGTAACGTTACATGAGAGCAACAAGTTTTAAAGGATTACTTCACTTTCAGAATAAAAATGTCCTGAAAATTTACTCTTCCCCATGTCATCCTAGATGTTACATAATATAATGTTACACGACATAACACACAACTACGTATTTTGAACGATCGCTAGAAAATACAACCATCAATTATTAATCACACTTATAGGTAGAGGTTCAGAGGAGCAAGGTGGTCCAAATAAACTGGGCACTGATCCATCTTTTAAGAGCAAGCCTTTGGTGAATCCCGCATTGTACTTAGGATACAGCGTCTGTGTGTAAACTGGCTGAACTAAAGCAGTAGTATAAAAAAAAAAATAAAATAAATAATATATGTTTAGCATGAAATATAACAAATCAGGATAGGGAAAATACGTTTTCACAGCACTGTAAATACATTGTGACATTGTGATTTTAATTTTAATTTTACATAAACAAATGACTATTTGTAGGAGGTGAATTATGCAGACATCAGCCATTTCCAGAAGGCTAGTGGTGATAGAGTGAACCTGGGGAACAGTGACACTGCTACACAGTATGCAGAAATAAAACATGGAGGGAAGTCAAAGGCTCCTCCACCTCCCTATGGAAGTCAGGTAAGCGGCCACATACATTAAATGTAGCCCATCCCATTGTAGAACACCATGTGTACTTTAGCTGCAATAAAACTTTACGGCATCGCAATAGAGGTGCTGTTTATTCTCCTCTGTAGCTCTGCAGTAAAACAATAAGGAAGTCACTTGGTTGGTTTCATTTAACATGTACTTCTGTAACTTCTCCATTCACGTGTCAAACCCTTTTGTGTGCAGGTGAGCAAGTGAAGACACTGAAACGAAATGAAATCTACTGCACTTCCTGCGCAGCCTTGCTGCATATTGCACATTTCACACATGTTGTGTCATTTCTTTAATTTAGTTTTATTTCACTGGATGTTGTTGTGTAAGTGAAATGTAAAACTTTCATTATGATTTTGAATTCAAGATGGCTTGTTAGGCTGTGTATTTTTTCTGTTTTCACAATCAAGATAGGGAGAAAGGGGATGGTTGTAACACTGCTCAGCTTATCTTAAATTTGTACACAGCTTTCCAACATTTATCTGATACAAACTGTTGTTTTGAAATCTACAAATTCTCTTGAAATCTCTTTATTGTGTAAATTAATGTCAAGAAGGAAGAGCACTGTAATTCCACTGTAATTGAGTGAGTTTGAACAGTAGATATGGTGGGTTACAACACAGAAAAAATTGATAATGTTTAAATTTTATATATGCATTTATTTGTTGTTATTACAATGAAGTAAAAAAAAAAAAAAACATAAAACATGGGCTTTTAATGTCACCTTACACAATGTGCCATGTTTTGCAACCCTTTTTGTTTTAATATTTAGGTGAAAATTGCAATAAATATTATATATCCAGTCAAAACAAGAATCTGCTGATTCAGATAAAACCAGTTCTGTCAATTCACATATATAAACTTATTTTACATAAACTGAATTATAACTCCAAAGTGAAATGTTGATTTTCTATCTCAAAAGTGTTTTTTGTTCTATAAATTCTTTACATTTTTAAACAGAAACTTACATAAAACATATTTTCACCTCAAGAGGATGGTGGCCATGTATGATTCCATCCCTGTATGTAATTTTTAGTGACTATATCACAACTCAGCACTTGTTAAAAACTCATTATATAAAAATCCACTGTTTGTACCATATGCCTCACCAGAATCTTGTTTTAATTATAATTTGTGTTTCACACTGAATAATGTACGAGAAACTGGCACAAATGTTCACTGGGCCTATGGTCTGCGAATGTCTAGAAAATGGTCCATACAATGAAAATGTCCATACACTCTTACTCTAAATGATTTCTTTATTTTCACTGTAACGGTTCATCCTGATCTCATTTGTAAATTAGTTTTCCAAATAAAGTTTTATATTTACAGACTAAAATTAACTTACTGTTGATTACATCAAACAGTTTCTCAGAAATTATCAGACACATCTTCATTCTTTATTTCCCATATTGGGCAAATAATAGAAGAAAAGACATTGGGTAATAAAAACAAAGGCCACAGTCATGACTAAATTTACCTAAGACCTGATCACATCATCACTCAGGGAAGAAAAGACATGAAGAAGCAACCTTTTGTTCTGGTCATAAACATAGTTTTGGTAAACTTTACATTTACATGGCTGTTATTTCTTAACTATTGCTCTTTTCCAAAGAATGTCATGTAACAGTGCTATTCTGTTATTTATAATTTATGTAAACTTTAATGACATTTGACAGAGGAATTTCATTTGCTCAAAATAAAGCTTTTATTTTTCCTCATTCTACCCTCTGGTTTTGTTTTTCAGCTCCCTTGTATGCATCTATAAGGTATTTTTTTTCCTCATAATGTGATCATAACACTAAACCACAACTGATAAGGATTTGTCAGATGTAGCGAGTTAAACTTTAACTTTAATTGCATGTTTTGCGTATTATGAGTGACCTAAAAAGTACAGGGTACAGGTACAGGGTGTAAAAAAAAAAAAAAAAATTATATATATATATATATATATATATATATATATATATATATATACACACACACATTTTAAAATACTCGTAATCAGACTACAGACTTTTTTATTGATTACATGATTATATATTATTCCCACAAGAGCAATAAATTATTCATAATTTATTCATTCTCTCTAATTCCTCTTTTAAATCTTTTAAATGTTCCTTTCTAAAATAGCCTATAGTTTATATGCATTCAGAAAGTCGTCTCGTTTTGTAGACATTCACACACAAAGATTAGTCAGTAGTCAGGTGGCAGCACAGCATTTGACCACTGATTTACAGGAATCATTTCAGGTGTTTTAACTTTGTAGAAACTACTGATGAACACATTATTGTTCATTTCTATTTGAATGATCACTCTGGTTATTTAACAATGTATTACAATGTATTTTGAAGGCTTTTGTCTTACAAACATTAAAGTGCACAAATTCACATTATTACTTACTTACATGTAATGTATGTAACAAACAGTTCATGGTTCTTTGACATTGGTTAATGATCACATGACTTGCAGGTAAACAAATAAAATAATTCATTTTTTAGGAAGTGTTTTATTTTGATTTATGTTATTTTAAACTGATTTACTTTAATTGAACATTTTTATGATTGAATTAATGATTAGCTTTTCATTAAATTCACAAACCCCCTGGAATACCTTTATGAACCACAGTTTGGGAAACCTTGATGTAATGTAATATTTAATGCACTTTATGTTGTTAATTACAACAAATGGAATATATGTTCTTACTCTTTGTATTTTTATATCAATATGGCACAAGATTATCTTATTTAAATCAATATGATAAGCAAGGTAAATCAAAAGCAATCTAAAAATAATCAAAAGTAGTCTAATTATATTACCTGAAATATGTAATGTAATGGATTACGTTACTAACTAAAATTTTTGTCATGTAATTTGAAGTCAGTAACAATTCGTAAGTAATCTACCTAGCACTGTATGTGTGTGTATCTATCTATCTATCTATCTATCTATCTATCTATCTACATATATATATATATATATATATATATATATATATATATATATATATATATATATATATATATATACATTTCAAATATCCGTTTTTTTAATGATTCAAGAGAACTATTAAGCAGGCTATAAAACAACACCCAATCAAAGGCAGTCTGGTTTACAATAAGTAATAACCACCACATCAAAGCTGTTCATCTGTGTTTACTGCATGTTTAATATAAAGAACACTATACAGGGCATTTAATTTCTGTAAAAGATACCAATGAACTTATAATTTATATAATTTATATAATTTGATAAATTATCAGAGTTGAAGGGAGGAAGGAAAAAATGTGAGAAATATGCTTTCACGTATTTCTCAGAAATAAAGAGGAAGAAACAAGGGTGAAGCGGTCATAGCCATGCTTAATCATGAATAAAACACAGCTGCTGACTAATCAGAATCGATGGCTGGAACTAATCGTTAAATAAATAAATAATAAAAATAATTACTTATTTATTATTTACTTTATTATATATATAACTTATATATTTACTTAGTGTATTACTGAAACAATATTATGCACATTTAAAGTATAAAATCCTTATATATGTATAGGATAGGCTGTAAAACAATACCCAATCAAAGGAAGCTTGATTTACAGTAAGTGATAACCACCATATCAAAGTTGTTCATCTATGTTTACTGCATGATTAATATAAAGGATTTTTAAGAGTGTGTATAATATATAATATATAAGGATTTCATGCTTTAAATGTGCATAATATTATTTCAGTAATACACTTTAACTATTGCCCAAAACTCTTCTCATTGTTCTCATTTAAATATAAATTTTATATAACATAATCATATATAACATTAAAAATTAGTTCAAATTCCTTAGTATCAGCTGAACTGAAATGCATGCATACATGTGCTCTGACCACACTTGTTTTTTTCCTCCTTATTTCTGAGAAATACGTGAAAGCATATTTCTCATATTTTTTCCTTCCTTCCTATAACTGTGATAACTTATCAAATTGTATGACAGCACTCTTTAGCATTCTAAGTTCATTGCTACCTTTTACTGAACTTAAATGCCCTTTGTAAGTGTTCTGTATATGAAACTTGCAGTAAACACAGATGAACAACTTTGATATGGTGGTTATTACCTACTGTAAATCAAGCTGCCTTTGACAGGGTGTTGTACAGCCTGTTTGATAATTCTCCCGAATCATTATGAAACTTTATACTCGAAATGTGGACATGTTTTGTAGCCACAAAATAAAAAATGTAATAAATAAATAAATAATAATAATAATAAATAAAATAAGAATAAAAATTACTGCATGTTGTGTCACAACTTCCTTGCAGAGATGAAACTGGGGCCCAAGGAAACCATTATTCAGTTGTTTAATACCCAGACCAGGTCTCCAGACTGTGATAGCTGAGAGCTGAAGACCTAACAGCACAGGACAGATTGTCTGCTGCTGCCACCTGTTGTTTATGAAGCGAGAAATACCACTACATTTACTGCATATTATTGTATACTGTATACAATTGTCTTTTAAAGTTTTAAACTTTTAAAGACAAATTCCAGACATTTAATGTACCAACAGCTGCCCAACCACTTTGGGTTTTAGAGGGCACTAGGCTACTGAATAATGACGTTTCTGGAGGACTCGCTAGACAGATTTTAGACATTTATAATCAGAGATTTTAGAACTTAATAAAGTAAGGAATTCTTTTAATCAGTATGTAAAGAACATCACCCTGAAAAACCTTGCTTGACTTTCTGGCAAAATTATTTGTTCTTTAATAGTGTTAATTAGCACAAAATCGTTATTTAGCCTACAGGAACATCCTTCCTAGAACATTTTATTTCTTACACATTTTGTAAACATAGGCCTACTCACCAAATTAAATAATACGTGTACATGAAAAAAAAAAAAAAATGGTGCAAGAGGTGTGTGCACCGGAGGCGCATGCGTCTGCCGAAACTAATTTGTGAATATGATTTATGAACCTTGGATTAGCATCATATAATTCACGTGGGTTGCGCCTGGGACGTGTTGGTGATAAAGCGCAATGCATTGTTACAGATAAGCATTAGAAAAGATAGATAAGCTTATAAGCATATGTGTAGGTTACAGGACTTTATTTTTTATCAAAACAAGATCTGGACAAACTTAATTCTGTTTATGGTGTAAGAGAATCTAATTCAGATTGAAGTATGTAATAGTGCATGGCAAAATACCAGGAAGTGTGGCCAATTTATGACATAAAAAAATATGATCTACTGATTAGTGTGATTAGATTAGAGATGGACTGGTGTATAGCAATTAAAGTGAAACATAATAAGAAAGTTTTTATAATTTTGAATGGTATACTCCTTATGAATGTTGTCAAAATAACCCCTGGAAAAGGGGGAATAAGACATTAAAAAAAAAAAAAAAGTATGCTGTATTGTATTGCTGTATTGACGCACAGCGTAGTTCGTGTCAGCTATTACCTGAAGAGTTTGCTTTCCCCCTACTGGATACTCCTTGAATTACACTTCAATCATATTCTTTCCAGTTAATCAACAGAAGAAAGAACATCACTGAACTCAACTACCAACCACATTTAATTGTATCAACCATATTAATTTAAATTGTATATTGCAGTTGAATCTTATTGATTCATAACGTTTCAAATGATCATACTGATCTTTTTAACCACCACATAGGCTATGTTTGTACAAGGGGACATGAATGCCGATATATCTGATGATAACTCTTTGTTTGGTCAACATCTAATTAGGTTTACCAAAGATAACAAGTTGGTTTTGTCTTGCCAAAAATTGCTACCATAGATGCTTATACATGCATAGGTGAAGCATATAAGAAAACTTCTTGGCAGGATCATTGTATGCACAGCTGATGCACATGATTTGAAGTATATGCCCTATTCCAAATGATGTTGGTGTGATTATTAGACCTGCTGAGGTTAGTATGCTATTAAGAAATGGGCAGTAAATAAATCATGTGGCCCTGTACATGCTATCCAAAAATTTTTCAAAAGAGTTACTTGCTTTGTGTTCCACAGGATTTTTAATACATGATGTGTTACCTCAATCTATGTTAACAGTTTTATTAGTGCCAGTAATTAAAGATAAAACTAGTCACATATCCAGTTTAGAATGTTATAGGCTAATTGCCTTAGCAAATATAAGTTCAAAAGTAGTTGAGTGTAGGCTGAAACAGGGTCAGTTTTTTTAAATGGTGATTATTACATCATCTAAAAGCTAAATAAAAAAGCTTTCCGTTGATGTATGGTTTGTTAGGACAATATTTGTCTGAGATACAACTATTTGAAAATCTGGAATCTTACGGTGCAAAAAAATCAAAATATTGAGAAAATCACCTTTAAAGTTGTCCAAATAAAGTTAGCAATGCATATTAGTAATTAAAAATTAATTTTTGATATATTTACGGTAGGAAACTTACAAAATATCATGGAACATAATCTTTATTTAATATACTAATGATTTTTGGCAAAAAAAGAAAATTGATAGTTTTGACCCATACAATGTATTTTGGCTATTGCTACAAATATACCCATGCTACTTAAGACTGGTTTTGTGGTCCAGGGTGACGTTTGGTAACTAGTTTGGTTTTAAAAAGAAGCATTGTGATTTATGCATTCATTAAAGAAAGTGGTTAGTAAGAAATAGGCACAATTCTACAGTATTTATGTGCTTTTTAGAAGCTTCTGATGCATTTGATAGAATTAATTACACTAAGCTGTTTATAAAGGTACAAGACAGAGGGGATCCCCCATATTTGATTTGGATTTTTACATTACTTGTATATACATCAACACATACTAGTCAGATGGGGTAGGAATGTTTGGGCACCATTTTATATGACAAATGATGGGGTTCCGCAAAATTGGAATATTGTTACCTCTTCTACCTCTTTTAATTAATCTGTAAAAATAATATTCCGTTTTTCGAATGGAGCCATTCTCAGATGCCTGTCTGTGTGCCCTCACACCCACAGAGGCCGCTCCCACGATAGTTGATTGACATGAGCGTTTTACCTCATATCAGCTGTAACAGTCCGCCCTCTTTGTTTCGATGCCGGAGCAGGGATGTAAATTAGACAAGAATATCTCCGATTGAGCGATTGAGGTGTTGTGTTGCTGGATGTAATAATGAACATAGTGGTCATCATTTACTCCCGACATCTGAGCCGCTGAAGATGCAGTGGATTACGTTTGTTTGTGAACGAGATGCACCTCCCGATCTACATATATCAGTTTATGTTTGCGCAAATCATTCATGATCCAGCTTCACTTACAGCACAAGTGAGTATAAGGGTTTTTTTTATGAATCTTTGCTATCGCCTTTCCTAATAATGTGCTAGTTTAGCAAGTTTAGCGGCTAAACGTGGCTAAAGTAAACAGACTCATTTAAAGCAGCCTCCACCAGAATGAGATGATTTTTGCAGAGCTTATTTTGGCAAGGTAAAAAGGGTGTTGTTTTACACAACCATTGAGAATTTTTAACCAAAGTATATTATAGACTTTTCATTAAGACCCTGAAAAATCATATCAACTTGTGGAAAATAGGCATCTGAGAAGAAGTATTCTTCTCAAAAAGAAGTATTCTTCAAGTTTATTTTATTAAGTCTACTTAAGCTAAGTTCAAGTCTATTTTTAAGTATACTTTATGTAGTAAGTATACAAATATCAGCGTACTAGTAGTATACTTTTAAGTGTACTATTTTAATACTCCTTGGGACTAAATTGGCCCACTTTATATAAAAGTATACTTTTAGGTATACTTTAAGTATAACAGTAGTAAACTTTGAGTACACAACTAGTTTACATCTATGTTATTAGTTTGTACTGCAAGTATATTAAAAGTGAACTTATAGGTATACTGATAGTTTACTAATTGAATACTTTTTTAAATGCATTTTTAGTACACTTTGATGTATAGTCTCAGTAAACTACTAGTTTAGTAGTTTTATACTGCGAGTATACTCAAGGTTTTTTTTTTTCAATGCATGCTGTGCTGGGAACTTACAAAGCCTTAAAATTTCAACAATATGAAATTATATTTTCATACTTTGTTCAGACAACTGTGTTTGACTAGTTGGGACAACATTTGCAGTAAATATAGTTTCAAGAAAATAGCATTTTTTAGTATTTGAGACTCAAAATGTTTCGTAAAATGGAAAATATGTATTTGCATTTTTAAAAGTGTGGAAGCATCTGTTTTGGTTTCTTCACTTGTGTTTTGGAAATTCTGTACAGAAGATGTGTAATAGCATCTCTCATGTATAACAATGAAAACAGATTCTCAGAGCACAAGTAACAGCTCAAATATATTTAGACTTTTTCTAAGTATAAGTCAAGTATACTTAAATGTAATTTTAAGGATATTTCTGATAAGTATATAAAGCACATTTCTCAGAAGTACATAAAAAGTAGACTGAAAGTATACTTTCCTATTTTTAGTTTAAAAGAAGTATACTAATAGCACACTTGAGTTAACTTCTTTTTTCGTAAGGGTAGTAATGTTCCTACTTTGCATGCTGTATTAAGGAATTATATGTAGTCATGTATCGATTAGCCTAAGTGGTTCAAGAAATACAATCATGATTGTCTTAAATGATCCTGCATTAAGTGACAACGTATTCCTCCTTGTTCTGGAAGCAGTGGAATTCTAGTTTGTATGTTTTAATAGTGTTTGTTGTATGTAAATATAGGCCTATGTTTGTATGTAACATTCTTCTTTACTTTTATTTTTGTGATATGGACCTATGGGTCTGAAAAGAATGAATTAGATTGTTAAAAAAAAAAAAAAAAAAAAAAATACCAGTATATTATCTTAAAGCTTCCGCCAAGAAATTTTTTCCATTACGAAAATTTGTGGGAAAATAGGCATAACCACCAGACGAATACTGCAACAATTACAGTATCTACTACTCAATAAAAAATTTATTAAAAAAAATAAAATAAAATAAAATAAACATGAAGTAGTCTGATTTTCATTACAATAAGTCAGGCGCAAGATGGCGCCAGTCGCATTTGGATGAAACAAGAGAGCGTGAAGACGCATAAGCCACCAGTTTCGGGTAGGTCTAAACTGATGGGCAGTCCAGTCAAACCGCGTATATAGAAAGTCGGGAAGCATAATATTCTCATCCAGCAGCAGTGAGTCCGTTTGCTTTGTTGCTTGTGTTTGCATTACAGAACAAACCTGTTAACCTCTACACAGAGAGTAGGCTATTACATTTGAAATGCTATGACTGTGTGCCTCTCCAGATCCTGAGGTACAGATAAATAAAACCAACATATGTCTTTGTCTCAAGAGAAGTCTTGCGATATAAATGCAAACATAAGTAGACAAATATTTCCAGGCAATGTTGAGCATTGTAGCATAAAAGGTGAGGCTGGTCTACCCTAGCCAAAAAAAAAAAAAAAAAAAAAGGCTTTGGTCAAACAGGTTATCTGATCAGCCATTTAAGATAGGCTACAGTTTGGATATCATTTTACTGACTTTGTTTACTGACTTTGTGGTTCCTACACAATCTGGGTGCAGCAGCTACACAATTTTTTCCTACTAGACAGATGTGGGCGAGTTTACATGTATTTTAAAAATTTTGTCATCATTTACTCACCTCATTGCAAAATTGACTGATACTGAACATTGGAACTAAGCAACATACTGGAGTTCACTGACTTCCACTGTGTGTGTGTAGTGTGTGTGTATGTGTATGTGTATGTGTGTGTATATATATACACATTTGTGCACATTTGTGGCCTGCTGGAGGTCATTTTGCAGGGCTCTGGCAGTGCTCCTCCTGTTCCTCCTTGCACAAAGGCGGAGGTAGCGGTCCTACGACCTCCTCCACGTCTCCTGATGTACTGGCCTGTCTCCTGGTAGCGCCTCCATGCTCTGGACACTACGCTGACAGACACAGCAAACCTTCTTGCCACAGCTCACATTGATGTGCCATCCTGGATGAGCTGCACTACCTGAGCCACTTGTGTGGGTTGTAGACTCCGTCTCATGCTACCACTAGAGTGAAAGCACCACCAGCATTCAAGAGTAACCAAAGCCAGAAAGCATAGGAACTGAGAAGTGGTCTGTGGTCACTACCTGTTGAAACACTCCTTTATTGGGGGTGTCTTGCTAATTGCCTATAATTTCCACCTGTTGTCTATTCCATTTGCACAACAACATGTGAAATTGATTGTCAATCAGTGTTGCTTCCTAAGTGGGCAGTTTGATTTCACAGAAGTGTGATTGACTTGGAGTTACATTGTGTTGTTTAAGTGTTCCCTTTATTTTTTTGAGCAGTGTATCACTCATCTTAAAATGGAATAATTTTTTGCAGGGAATTTTTTTGTAAGTGCTGATTAGTCCTGCACAACATCTTGTAGGAGTTTTAGCCTATTCCTCAGTACAGAACCTCTTCAACTGATGTTGGTGGATTTTCTCCTGTGAACTACTTGCTTCAGCTCAAGCAATATTTCAACTGAATTAAGGTCTGGAGTTTGACTTGGCCATTCTGAAACATTAACTTTTACTTTCCGTTAGAATTTGCTGGTATAATTTAGATGTCATTGCTCTATCCAATGATGGCAAGCCGTCCTGGCCCAGATGCAGCAAAACAGGCCCAAACCATGATACTACCACCACCATGTTTCATAGATGGGATAAGAGATTTTTTGAGCTCCACAGAGATCTCCTTTCACTCTAAAAACTGCTTGGTCAAAACAACCCAGTTGCTGGGTATGTCCTTATTTTACCCAGCGCTAGGTTGTATTTAACCCAGCAGTTTTTAGAGTGTTGTTCATGTCATAATTCACTTCCACAAACATGATCAGACTTTTATAGGTTCCTGTTCTTTAAATAAACAGGGCAGGGCACTGACACCTGACAGTCAATTGACTTAATGAAAACACCTCTGAACAGATGGATACTAATTTCACCTTCAATTTAACAGCAAATCCTTGAGATTAACATACTTTTGAAACGCACAGATATGTAACAATGGGTCATTGTTCTCAATAAATAAATGACAAAGAAAATATTTTTGTTTCATTAGTTAATTTGTTTGATTGGGTTCTCTTTGTCTACTTTCAGAACTTGTGTGAAAATATATTCACGCGCTGCATGCATTTCCAGTAGTGACAGTGAGGAAAGGAGGACATAATGTAAGAGAAAAAACAAGAACATCAGAGAGTACATTCTAGAGAATATCAGATTTGTTTGCTCAAGGTGCGTAGCAGGAGGGGTGGCGAACAAACAGAGCAGATGAAGAAGCTTCCTTTAATAGTACTGTGACGTAGATTTGTAAATGGATTCTCTACCATTTCACATTCAAAAAGGTAGCATTAGTAGTCTACTTTGAGGGTTGAGAAAGAACCGGTTTTCTGACCAAGAACCGGTTTTCATTCTGAAACACTGTAAAAATGATGGTAAAAGACTGTAAAAATTCCACAGTAAAAACCTTTTATGTAATGTAATTTCACAGTAAAATATATAGTGTTATATTTAGCTTTTGAAAGTGAAAAAAGAAGAAATTATCTTGTAAATTCTTGTAAATTGGCATTCCTAGAAGTCCCTGTGCGGCACTTTTTTTGTACACCAGGGTTTTATATTAAATCTTACATTGTTTATTTAATGTTTATTGCATTATTTTAGTGTCATGTGTGTCACCATATTGCGGTTGAGTATTTGTGTGAATGACACTGCACGCCTTCTCTATTAATATGATGCTCTGTAATTTGCATTTTTGCACTGTTGTAACCAGTGTTACAAATAACGCGAGTTACGTAATATTATTACTTTTTCCAAGTAACTAGTAAAGTAACGCATTACTTTTTAATTGACAAGAAAATATCTGAGTTACTTTTTTCAAATAAGTAACGCCAGTTACTTTTCTCCCCATTTATTGATTAAAAGCTCTCCTGTCCCCATGTTGAGAGAAATCAAGAGTAAGATGTTGGCTCTAGACTAAATGTGAACATGCATTAATTCATCTCACTCACAAAAAATATATAATAAATATGGCTTATTTTACAAACTTACAACTATATTTTGTAAACTGAAAAAAATTGAGTTGCCAATTGGAAAAATTGAGTTGGCATTACTTAAGAGTTCAAGTTGGAAACATGTAAAGTCTAATAGAACAAACACGAATAAAATAAGTTCAAAATACGTAAAAGTCTGATGCAAATAGTTGCCTCAATTTTATTGAGTAAAATGGGCACAGCATTTTTTACAGTGTACTTCCTTGACTTGTGGTGAGCTCTGATTCTTCAAGTGTTTTTCGCATGACTGTTGGTTGTCAGTGTATTATAAAACTACAAAATGCTTGGTATATTAATATTAAATCAATTAATTAAATACAGGTTTTTACTGTAAATTTAAGTAAAATCTGTGTAACCTAAAATGTCACTACCACATTTTTTTTTTTTTACAGTAATGTTTTGTCTGGACTAAAAACAAACAAATAAAACACAATTCATTGACAATAATTTGTTACCCTGCCACCTTAATGTTTTAAGTTCAGTCAACTTAAATAAGTTTATTCAACTTGAAATGTTAAGTTGTACTAAGTGACAATTTAGATATTTGAGTTGACTAAACTATAAATTTGGTTTGTTAAACTTAAAAGCTGGGTTTGTTACCCAGCTGCCTTAAATTTTTAAGTTGAATCAGCTCAAATATCTAAGTTGTCACTTAACATTTCAAGTTGGCTAAACTTTTTTAAGTTGACTGAACTTAAAATTTTACGGCAGCGGGGTAACAAATTATTTTAAGTTGACTCAACAAATTTTTTTTACAGTGTATATGTCATAAGACTAGTTTCTGTTTTCCTCTATGGCTGATAGCAACATACACATATACATGTTAGAAATGGTCATATTCCTTAAACACTTTTGCAACCACCAAAGGAAATATTTAATTCTTTATCAAATAATGTGTCTTCATAGGTATAAATCCAACACATATTGTGGGCTGTTATTAAGAGAAAAAATTAGAAACATTTGCTAAATTAATTGTCATTGCACAAATTGTAAAATTATTCAAAGAGGCTACTGCTGGAGTAAACTTCAATATAATGTATAAATTGCTTTCTTATTAATATTTATGTGTAGTTTTAAAGTGTTGTTAATGTAAATAAATAACCAAGCTATTCTGTTCAAAACTGTTTTGGCAATTTAGAATTGAATAACCAATGGCAGACAAAGCAGAATCCCAAAGAGATTTTCATATTTATTTGCTTATTTTAGTTTATACTATGACTTCAAATTGCATGATTTTACTCAATTATGTCTTAAATGTTCATCTAATTCATGAAATAATTAAATAATGATAAAAAATCTTACGCCAATAGTCTATTTTATCTTTTCACTTCAAAATACAAACTATGATTTTTGCTCCACAAATCCCTCATTAATAAATGGACAACAAAAATATTCAAAACAATACAATGTCATGGACTTTCCAGAGACACAGAATTCGATTAATTAACCTCAAAACTGTTGTGACTGATTTAAACTCAAACTAAACTTCAAATTATTCCGATGAAATGGCGAAATTAAAAATAGCGCGGACAAGAGAAAATAAAAGGTGTCATCTCACCCTGTCTTACCATATAAATATATTTTATAAACAAACTCTGTGGTGTATCACCCTGGGGATGTATTTACATATAAATACAAGACAATTTGATTTAGTTGTCTATTGACTGTTGGGAAATTTACTTTGGAAATAGGTTACAGATTACGAGATACATTATTTAAAATGTAATAAGCAGCGTAACTATTTTAATTACTTTATTAATGTAACTGATTACATTTGATTAATTTTCTACATTTAAATTTCTTTTTTTTTTTTTTTTTTTTTTGTTAATCATTTCCAAACATTTAAAGCAGACAGGGTTAACCTTACAGTAGTATTCAACACTGACCACTGTCAGGCTTTAAAATCAGACTTTAGCACCTCCTTTTACTTCGAGATCATTCTGAGCTTAAATACTGATTTAAAATCATAACAAGAAAACTATGATACTGTTTTTTTAAATCAAATCTTTGCATAGCTATGACAGGAAACACTGGTATCTAACAATGCCTTGAAAGAATATAGTTAATTTAAAAAAGAAAGCATATACACAAACCTAAATAAGAAATAAACAGTTATCAAACAAATGTGCATCATATTCTGTGTTCTAAACTTCTGAAACATTGGTGTCTCATATTTTATGCAATTTTGGAAAGAACTCAATCAAATTCCTTTGTAATCATCAACATTTTCTTAAGTAATTAAATTAATTACACGTTTTTTTCTCAGTAACTGGAACAGATTACAGTTACATTTATTTCCATGTTCTCCCCATGTTGATGTGGGTTTGCTCCTCCACATTCAAAGACAAACAGGTTAGGTAACCTGAAAACTGACTATAATTGAAGAGTTCAGATGCAAAAGCCTCTAAATCCATCTGACATTTTTCTTTAAAATAAGCATTTTATCAGGCTCCCATGTATAGGTTTCTATCTAAGTACTGGTGCTTCGGATTGGGCTGAGGCTGGGATTTAGCGAGTTTGAAGTAAAAGTATTTGATATGTATACTATGATATGTATACCATGTGTCAATTGCATTCACTCAGTATCATCATCTCATTTTTGACCGGTTTTGACAGGTTTTTGACCGGTTTCCCTGTCTGCGGCTCTCTGCCGAGACTCTAGGACAGGATCCAGCATCCTTGTGACCCCACATAGGACAAGAGAATAGAAAGACGGATATCTTACACCAGTACTTTTCCAGTGTGATTATGTCTGATTATTATTAGTCACTGTCACTGATCAGTAAGTGACTAAATTCCATTCATAAAACGTTATTATTAAAGTGTCAAGTCTTTGGGAATGGTTTATGGGTGCGTCAGCGCTTAACCTAAAAGTCATTCAAAAAAGCGCTATCACATTTAAATAATCGCAAAACAAACAGTGATTCAGATTCTTCACTATTTTTACTGCATAAAAATTCTTTTCAGTCTGAAGTAATCTTTTAGAATGCAAACAAAATGAAGTAATGTTAAACATGGCTTTTCAATAACATCGAAACTGTGTTTGGTTTACATCCTGCACTTGAGATAAAACAGATCAGTATATCATGGAAACACACTGTACATGTACTCAGAACTCGAAACCAGGAGTGACGCTGGAAGCTGGTGTGAAAGAAAACATCAAACTTTAATTGTCATCATGAGTCAGTCCATGTTAATATCAAATCTTAGTGTTGATAGTCCACAATTTTTATTAACCCAAATCTTTTCCTACAACACCAGGATCTATTTTAAATACACACGGTGTGACCTTTGATTTGTGGCTAGCACGTCATCTGGGTACCAGCAGTCTGGTTCCAGATTACAGTCAACCACAACAAACACCCCCCCTGTGAATGTGTGTGATGATGACAATAGGTGTGTAACTTTCTGTCACATGCTTACTCATTGGTAAACCTCTCTATTTGCATAACAAGGTAAATATTAGCAGAATGAAAGTGTACCGTGTCGGTGCAGACTCGTCTGAAGTCTGTGGAAGAAGTAAAGAGTTGTCTTGTTAGGATTTCCAAAATGGGACATAAATTACTCGGCTTATTCTTCACCTTAACCTGTATACCAGGTAATTATTCAACTGTATTTTCATTTATAATTTTTAAATTCAATTCTAATCTCATATTTTTATAGAAACAATGCAGAAAGGAGATTGTTTGTTAATTTAGTCAGCAATTGTTTGACGCAACAGTTACCTTTCAAACCTTTTATTTATTTAGCATCTTCTGAATTTTTTCAGATTTTACTTGTAATTGTGCCTAAAAAATAGGTTTATGTCAATTTTAAGAAATTATCAGAAATATTGAGCCTCAAACAGCCTTTTAAATAAATGTATTATCAAAAACATATTAAATGTTAAAAACTTTTTTAAACAAATATTTGAATATTTGACTTTACTCAGATTCCTCTGACAGAAATTAGTAATAGATCTACACAAAATATTTGTACATGTATATTTGAAGCTATGTACATTCGTGGATTCAGTTACATTAACACCAGATTTTCAGAATAAATTGCTCAGATTACATAACACACAAAATGACATAAAAAGAAAATGATAAAAATGCTTAGTTAGAGGGTAAATGACATCGTAATTACTTATTCAAAATATTTTGTTCATTGGTTGAACTCAATATTCTCTTGATCAGAAGATCACTTTGCTGCACCTGTGTGTTCTTTTACAAGCAAGAACATGCTAAATATGAAAACTATTTTCTTGTACTAGATGGAAACAAGCAACGAATATGCAAAGGCAACATGTAAATCATAGACCTGGTTCCATCCAATGTCATCCAACAACAATAAAGAGTTGAAAGTTTTCTTTATATATTCAAAATGATACTGACTGCATCTCCTGCCTCTCCTAGGTCTTTATGCAATGTTCCTGAATGCATCGAAAAACCCTGTGGCTGTCGGGAGCAATGTCACTATAAATGCATATGACACCGGGACCATTCAAGTTGGGCTGTGGTTGTTTGGACCTAGTACACTGTTCATGTGGTACCCAGGGGGCTTTTCTCGGGGACCTGGCCTCCAAAATGGAACAGAACTTAATAGTTCTACATATCAGCTCACCTTATCATCAGTAACTCTGAAGAATTCTGGCCTGTATGTATTAGAAGCAATGTCACCGAGCACAGCCCGAGCAGAGATTACATTTGATGTTCAGGGTAAGTTGAAAAAAGTGATCCTACACACTATAAAAAAGTAAATATTCACAGAACTTTAAAAACCACAATTCATCTACTTAAGTAAATGTATTCCCAGAATTTAAGTTTTGTTTTTAGATTCACTGTTCACATTTGATGTTGTGAAACACTTATACTTCTTGAGTTGTATTAAATGTTTCTTAAGTTCTAGGTAAAATTGTTACAAATCATGCACTTTATAATTTTAGGCTTAAATGCTTATTTAAATGCAACGTTAGGGTGCCTTCATAATTCAGTGTATTTGAACTATGTTCAAATGCTCAAAGTATTTTCTTGAGGCCTGATAATTCTAGTGAAAAATAAATATAGGGTACAACGTGGTTAAAGGCGCCTCGGGGTAAAAGGCGCCTTTGATATTATTTTCCTGTAACCACTAGATGGCACAAAAACTTGGCGTAGCACTTTCCAAAACATTTGCTTTTCAAGATGCACATGCAAATTTCCTTGATCCTTGACACGCAAAGGGCAGCACTGCAAAGTTGATTACTTGACCTAATATTTGATGTTTTTTTTTTTTTTTTAAATGTAGCAAATGAGAATCGCTAAAATAAATGCATATATTTTGAGACAAATGTCTTTTTAATGGTTTTCAGTTGTGTTTAAGATAATTAAAGCAAAAATTTTTAAATAACGAAAGAATGCGTAAAGTGTGGTATTTGGGGTAGAAAGCGTCCCTGCCGTTGGGGCTAAAAGGCACAATAATTAACATGATAATTAATAAATTGCTGACTTTTCCATTTGTTGACATGACATTGTTAGATTCAGATGGCATATATCATATATTATGTTGGGTGTCCATCTTCGAGATAATCACCATGTTTAGAATGAAACCATCATATTTAAAGTGCCCCTATTATGCCATTTTAAAGGTTGATAATATTGTTTTAATAGACTCCCAAAACAGGTTTACATGTATGCAAGGTCAAAAAACTCTTCAGTTTTCTCCAAAAATAGATTCCTGAATGATTCCTGAACGACTCGTGCGAAGCAGTTCGAAGAATCAGTCTCTCTAAACCCCTCCTTTCTGTGAGCCCTCACTGCTGTGATTGATCAGATGGCGCAGTCCTTTATGATTGGTCTACCGCGTACACCGTGTCGGAGAACAAAACGCCCATTGCCATAACTGACTGACAGCCTTGGATACTTTTCAATACATAAAAAGATGGCATCGATTTTGTCATACCAATTCGAGCCAGAGTCTGATGATGAAACGACTGAAGTGGCTGATCGACAAGTTAACACAGTCTACCTTGGAAAGTGCTCGCAATTTGCTTATGTAAGCGAATCAGGCACACCTCTATGTTGTAAACTTCAACATTCTATAATGCATTAAGGCGGCTTTCACACCGAACGCGGAAAGCGCTGCGCTGGCCGCTGGGTTCAGTGCAGCCCTTCAGGGCGCAGCGGCAAAAGTTTATTTGAACAACTTATTTGAACTTTGTCCGCGGCGTACGCGTCCGCTTTGGTAGAGGCAGAAACAAGCCATCCTCGCAGGGCGGAAGACATTGAAACGAATGGGTTTCAGAGCATTCGGTGTGAAAGCCGCTTCGTACGCTATCCTTTATCATTACTCAAACTAATGAGACAGACAAGCTGCATCAATCACAAATTGTCAGACTACAGTGGGTCCACAGCTGAACAACAGAACTACAAAAGCGTGATTTAGCCGGTTAGCAAGACATGTGCAGGGTTGTTAGACAACCTAACATACACAACTATGTATTTTGAACATCGCCAGAAAATACAATCTTTGTAGATTCATCTTTTGGAAGTGAATATAAAACGGTTTTACTCACAGCGTATGATACAGCGTCTTCTGTATAATGTACGTGTAAATTTCCATGTGAGGTAAACCACATGGAAATTTCACTGTTTGTGGGCGGGCAAATGTATTTGCGACGTAGAACGTGGGCGGGCATTAAGCAAATGTGTTACTTCGTGACTTGTGGCCGTAACAGAAAAAGATTCGAATTCCTGACGACTCGTTTAGGCAAATGTGAGCCGACTCTTTTTTTTGATAGACAATAACTTTATTTATTGTGCACTGTCGGCTTCACAACTTTGCAGATAGTTTATGTTCACATGCAGCTACATGACACACTGCATGAAAGGACATTTTTGAAAAGGCATAATAGGGGCACTTTAAAAACATGCTATTAATCATATTATATTATATCATATCATATTATATCATATCATGTCATTTCATATCATTTCATATCATATCATATCATATCATATCATGAAATATTATTTGTTGTTACTACTGTAAATTAATATTAAATTCTTATGGGATCTCTTTTAATGGTTTCAGAATCATTACTTTTTAAAACGATTTTGTTTCTGTACTTTAAAATATATTTTTATGATAATATATTGAACAAAAAACAATTATTTTATTTTTCAAAATAAGCAGAAAATAGTACAAACTTTGCTAAAGAGGTTGTTTGGAACAAGTATTAACTTAAAGTATTTATATCAATACTGTGTGCCTTTTGCCCCATGCTGGTGAGCCTTTTACCCTGTGTGTGGGGTAAAAGGCCCTTCTTTGCCACTTCATACATTTATAAGATCTTAAAACAAAATAAACAACTTGTATGATTTATTGTCACGCAAAATCTGTTGCTCCATAAATGCTCAATACACACGTATATATGTTTTTTGCAACTATACATTTTAGGCGCAGTGAACAGCGCATTTTTTATTAAGATGTGCCTTTAGCCCCATTGTACCCTACTAAAATGTATTTAAAATACATTTCTTTTATGCTAAGTATACTACAAATACATTTACATATTTATGTACTTGATAAAAGTACCTTGCAGTTGTACTTTTAGTATACTAAACTGGTATACCTGAGTCTGCTATACTGGAACAACTACTTTGGTACTTAAAGCGGAAGCCCATCTAAAGATATACTTAAGTATATTTGATTGTGCTTAAGTGGAACTATTGCAAGTATACTTTAGGTACACTTCAAAAATCTTGCATTTAAAGACTGATATTATTAATCAGCAATGACATTAAAACACATTTTTAGGCTTAATATTAAGAAATGTGCATTTTGCACAAGTAGTACTCTAAATAAAGTTTAATTATAAGATTTATATCAGGAAGTTTCAAGCAATATGTCAGTAAATACGGTAATAGATTTAAACTATACTTAGTATAAATAAATATATTTTAAACATTACTTTTTTACTAGGGAATTACTGCATGTCCAATGTTTTGTAGACTGTTCCCTCAATGTGACCACTGAATCATTTAACATTTAAGGTGAGACATTGCAGGTGAATAGGGTAAAAAAAATAACTAATAGTTATCACCTTACTCACCTAGTTGATTGATTACATTGATAATTGCAAAAAAAAAAAAAAAAAAAAACAAATTGTATTACAAGTTTTCTAAAATGTTAGGTTTAAATATGCAATTGATTCATTATTTAATGAAATATGTGCTAATTTGCATACATTTCTAATACAAAAATCTAAACACTGGATGAAGTCAGTTTCAAAATTCATGTTTAATTTTTTTAACATATTAGAGTCAAATGTTTTTACAGAGGGACCCAATTTTGGGTATCTCATTTTGTCACTCCATAGTTCAGAAAAAAAAACAGAAGAGACAGAAAACAGAAAAAAAATTTTGGGGAATAAAATGTTGAAATCAAGCAAATTATATATGAACAAATCCCTCTCTAAAAACCTTCCGGATATAGACAGGAATAAAAACAGCCTTTAAAAATATGTATTGTAATTGAAATCAATTGAAACAAACAGATAAAGTGCTATAAAAGAAGGAGTGTCTTTTGGATGTTTTCTTTCCGCTAGTCTGAAAAAACACTTTATGAAAAACCAAAAAGCCCAAAATCTCAAATTTGATAGGTGTCTCCCCTTAAAATATTATCAAATAAATCAAAAGGCAGCAGCTTAGCAAGGATCAGCAAAACCTGACAATAAAATTGTACAAATTCTTAGCTCTAAATGATAAAATAATATAGACCACTGTAAACCAAAAACAACAGACAGAAAGAAAGAAAAAAAAAACCTACAATGATCTTTGGATATTTTACCAGCATTATCCACTGGATCTCAAAATAATTTGCTGTACTTTGTATACACATTTTCAATGAGGGTGATTTGAAAACAAACATTTGAGAGCACAATCCAATTAACTTTTGCTTGTGTACTTAGTTTCAAACAGCAAACACCTACACTCCCTGTACTAAATGTAATATAACGCCTATATTTGCTTCGTGATTGCTTGATGTTCTTTAAATACAAAAGCCTTGTTTATAAAAAAAAAATTATATATGCTACTGCGCTAACGTTAATCTGGTAGCTAAGACAGCAGCGTTATGTCTGCCGACAGCTATGGTTTTCATGTAGTCTGCAGTAAGCAAATCCAAACACTTAAACAGTGATCTTTAGGTGCTTTGGTTGAGTGGATGCTGATTAAAAAAACGGATTAAACTTTCCTCTAAAACATTTTCTGTTAACTTGTAGAACCTGTCAGCAATGTAACTGCATTTGTAAGCAAGACAAACCTGCTGGAGTATAACGACACCGTGACGTTAACATGCTCCGCCAGCGGAACGCCGCTGTGGTTCTCATGGCAGAACGGAAGCTCTACAGTCACAACGGGAGAAAGAGTTGAGTTTAGGAACGGTGGACGAGAGCTCTTCATCAATAATGTGTCACGATACGACGAAGGACCGTTCAGGTGTCTTGTGGTAAACAACATCAGCAGCGCAGTGACTCATCAAATGAATCTAACCATAAGCTGTGAGTATAACAGCACACAGTGTTGATTTCACTAGTACATATAACTGTAACAGGATCCCTTCAAAGAGCATTGTGAGGGATGGGCAGCTGACAATAACTGAGCGCCTAATTCATGTTTCAAAAGGTCAACTGAATTGGTTTTGTGTGTTTAGATGGGCCCAGTAATCTGAGAATGACAGCCTCGCCAGAGAAACAGGTATACAAGTCTGGTACGGACATTTCTCTGTCATGCTCTGCTGAATCCAAACCGGCAGCTTCTTTCTACTGGATGTACAACGGCAATCGTCTGAATGTCCCTGGTCCAAGTTATAACCTTATTAATACAACTCAGAGCATAAGTGGAGAGTATACCTGTGTTGCCCAAAATGCAGTCACGCAGAGATATGCTGCAGAGGCCAAATTTATAAGAATAGTTGGTGAGTAAACACACAAAATATGTTTTTCCACATTTCTCATGATTATACTTGTGGTCATTTCTTATCTCCAATGCATTTTTTGTCTTTATTTAGATCCAATATCAGCTGTGACAGTAAATCCAGCAGGTTATCCAGTAGAAGGCAAGGCTTTTAATCTAAGCTGTAATGTTGTGGGGCCAGTGGACTACATTTATTGGATGAAGAATGGCATCCAATACCTGGGCGCCGACGATACGATCACTTTCTTCAACGGCAACTCAACCTTGAGCTTTTACCATCTCGATCTTAGTGATGACGGACTGTACCAGTGTGCTGCTAGTAATGCTGTCAGCAACATGACCAGCCAGGCCTACAGTCTTATGGTTAACTGTGAGTACGATAGATATTTCCAGAACATCAATGTTTCCTGTTATTGTATAGATTAAGATGGGGTAAGATGTCCTCCCACCATTAATTTTTCTCTTGACTATACATAAATGGTCATGAAATGTCATCACAACACATTTATTAAATGGTTATGCTGTTTATGATATGAACATCATTTTTGAGGTTAAACTGTCTTTTTTGACATTAGATAATAGTGATCTGTGAATTTTATTTTGTTAAATTTATTTATAATTATTTATAAATAATTTATTTAGTTAGATGTGCATTTCTAACACTTATTAATCTATAACATTATTCATCATAATCTACAGGCCAATTGAGTTTAATCATTTAAGTATCATTTAAGTTTAGTATTTTACATTAGTGACACTTTTTTAAAAAAAAATGTATACTTCAGGAGTCTTCTTGCCCCCAGGTAGGAGACCATCTTACCCCGGTAGTGTAGCAAGATAGTACTCTTTTTCGTTTACTGTTTTGTGCTAGACAGCTAATCAAAGCAAATGTTTTTATTTATTTTTCTAATAATATATTGAATTATACCCCATGAATGCATCTTGCACCATCTTACTTTATATACGAATTCAAAACGTTGGTCAAGTCTGTTTGCATTTCATTGTCAGTTGTCTTGTAATGTGAAGATAAAATATTAGTGCACCAGTTTAACATGAATCAGATGATTAAAACAGTTCATGTATTTGCTAGATGGCCCATACAACACAACAGCCTCTGGTCCACATATAGAAGCAGTGGGTTCCAGCGTGACCTTCAGCTGTTCCTCACTCTCTCGTCCTGCAAGTCAATACAGCTGGTACTTCAGTGGCGTAAATGTGAAAAACGGTTCAATGTATGTGACTGCACCTCTCTTAAAAAACGACAGCGGAGAGTACACCTGCATGGCCTTTAATGACATTACAGGCTTAAGCAGCAGTGCCTCAGTGACATTAGCGGTATATGGTGAGTCATTCAATTCAATACTTTGCTTAACTGAAACCAGCAAATGTTTGTAACATCCTGATTTTTAAAATCTAAAATGGTTGTGAATGCGATTCATAATTTGTTCGTATGAAATTTAGCTCCTGTCAGCGATGTCGCGGTGAATATGAACAATCAGCAACCAATCTTCAATCGGTCTTTCACACTAACCTGCACTGCCAGTGGAGATGTTGAACACATTTGGTGGATGAAGGACGGCATGTACATTGATCCTCACAATGGAATGACATTCTCCAATGACAGCTCGACCTTGAGCTTCCACAGTCTAAATCTCAATGATGACGGACATTATCGGTGTGAAGCAAGTAACGCTGTCAGCAACATGACTAGCCCTGCCTATGACCTGATGGTCAACTGTGAGTAACACAGATATATTTGTAATATGTCCATTGAATCAGTGTTCATGGGAATCATTGTCAGTGTATATGGCGTCTTTCAGATGGTCCATGGAGCACGACAGTTGTTGGCCCAAGAATTGCAAAGACTGGGTCCAGTGTGACTTTCAGCTGTAGTGCAGACTCTCGTCCTCATAGTCAATACAGCTGGTTCTACAACAATTCAAAGGTGGGAGATGGGGCCAGTGTATACGAAAGAAGCTCTCTCACTAACCAGTAGTGGAGGAATACACCTGCATGGCCTTTAATAACATCACAGGCATCAGCGATACAGCATCACTGGACTTAACTGTAATTGGTAAGCTATAACTCCTTACAGCAATGTCTTTTTGTGTCTTTTGAGGATCTCTTTTTAAGCTAATTGTCTTTTTTATTTACATATGTAAATGGATCATTTAAAAAATATATGTACATTTTGCTTAAATAGTAAAGAAATTCTCTCTCTGCCAATGTGGTAAATTATCCATTAAGTTTGGTTCAAAGAACCGATTCATAAGAGTCGTTTACTCGAAGACTCCTAATACACTGGTGGCTCTGCATGTTTTTGATTCACTAAAAAGAATAGGCAATCAGCAACCAGTGTTCAATCAGTCATTCACACTGACCTACATTGCCACTGAAGATGTTGAACACATTCAGTGAATAAAGAACAGCACTTCCTTCATCCTTACAATGGAATGACTTTCTCCAATGACAGCTCGACCTTGAGCATCCACAGTCAAAATCTCAATGATGATGGATGACCAAAAGTATCTCTGAGCAGAAAGTGACTTGTGTGTTATCTTTGTCTTCAGGTGGTCCATAGGGCACAACCATCTCTGGTCCAACTGTTGAGTTCTTACATAGAGTGATCTCGAAAGATCTTTTTGTGCTCTACAAAATAAAGAAATGCATGCTGAACATGATTGGAATGACATAAGAGAGAGTGAATGATGACTGAATTTTCATTTTTGAGTGAACTTTTTTTAAATTATGATTTTTTTTTCTGTCTAAATTTCAGATCCAGTCACCCATGTGATTGTAAATGTGGACAATCAGCAACCAGTATTCAATCAGTCATTCGCACTGACCTGCACTGCCACTGGAGATGTTGAACACATTCAGTGGATGAAGAACGGCATGAACCTTTATCCTCACAATGGAATGACTTTCTCCAATGACAACTCGATCTTGAGCTTCCACAGTCTAAATCTCAATGATGACGGACATTATAGGTGTGAAGCAAGTAACGCTGTCAGCAACATGACTAGCCCTGCCTATGACCTGATGGTCAACTGTGAGTAACACAGATATATTTGTAACACATCCATTGAATCAGTGTTCATGGGAATTATTTTCAATGTATATGGCATCTTTCAGATGGTCCATGGAACACGACAGTTGCTGGCCAAAGCATTGCAGAGACGGGGTCCAATGTGACTTTCAGCTGTAGTGCAGTCTCTCGTCCTCATAGCCAATATAGCTGGTTCTACAACAATTCAGAGGTAGGATATGGTCCAGTGTATGAGAAAGCAGCTCTCTCACTAACCAATAGTGGGCAATACACCTGCAAGGCCTTCAATAACATTACAGGCATCAGCAGAACAGCATCACTGGAGTTAACTGTAATTGGTAAGCTATAACTCTTTTAAAGATTTTTTTAAGCTAATTGTCTTTTTAATTACATATGTAAATAGATAATTTGAAAAAAGGTAAGTACGTTTTTCTTAAATAGTAAAGAGATTCTCTCTCTGCTAATGTGGTAAATTATCCAGGGCATATTTTTGAAAATTTGATTCAAAGAGCCGACTCATTAGAGTCATTTACTTGAAGACTCTGAATACACTGGTGGCTCTGTATGTTTTTGATTTACTAAAAATAACTGGCTCATAAGAGTCTATTGTTTCTGAGTATTAGACTACACTGGTCCCGCTGTATGTTTTGATTCACTAAAAATAACGGGCTAATAAGAGTCATTTGTTTCTGGGAATCAGACTACACTGGTTGTGCTGTATGTTTTCGATTTACTAAAAATAACGAGCTAATAAGAGTAATTTGTTTCTGGGAATCAGACTACACTGGTTGCGCTTTATGTTTTTGATTTACTAAAAACAACTGGCTCATAAGTGTCATTTATTTCAAGGAATCAGACTACACTGGTTGTGCTGTAAGTTTCGGATTCACTAAAAAGAACCGGCTCATAAATGTCAAATTGTTCTTGAATTGGATTACACTGTTACATGCAATCCTAGTTGATATCATATAATTTTCCACATCACTCTATACTCCATACACCATACATAATGACAAAGAAAAACAGAACCGTCACAACTTCATACATTTATTAAAAAAAAAAAAAAAAAAAACTGTAATAAGTACATTGCATAAGTAACTCAGTACTTAGCTGAAGCACCTTTACAGCCTCAAGTCTGTTTGGGTATGATGCAACAAGCTGTGCACATCTGCATTTGGCAATTATCTGCCATTCTTGTCCTCACCTCTTTACCTCTCAAGCTCTGTTAGGTTGGATAGGGGCAGATGCATATTTTCAGGTTTCTCCAGAAATGCTGATTGGATTCAAGCCCAGGCTCTGGCTGGGCCACTCAAGGACATTCACAGAGTTCTCTATAAGTCACTCTTGCTGTGTGCTTAGGGTCATTGTCCTGTTGTCCCGTTCTGAATGCTCTGGACTGGGTTTTCATTAAGGCTATCTCAATATTTTGGTGCACTGAGCTTTCCTTCTACTCTGACGAATCCTTTAGTCCCTGCCACTGAAAAACAGCCCCACAGCATGATACCACCACACTTTACTTTTGGGATGCTACTGTGCAGGTGATGAGCAGTGGCTGCTTACCTTCAAACATGATGCTTGGAACTGAGGTACAGCAGACCAGGGAATCTTGTTTCTCACAGTCAGAGGGTCCTTTATGTGCTTGTACAGTGACCATCAGCTTCTTGGTCACCACTATAACCAAAGCCCTTCTTCACCAGTTGCTCAGTTTGGCCAGGAGGCCAGCTCTAGGAAGAGTCCTGGTTGCTTCAAACCTCTTCCATTTAAGGAGGCTACATGCTTCTGTGAACCTTCAATGCAGCAGATTTTTTTTCTTAAACTCTTCCCCAGATGTGTGGCTTGATGCAGTCCTGTTTCTGAGCTCTACAGGCAGTTTTTTTTCTTTTTTTTTTTAACCTAAGCTTGGTTTTTGCACTGATATGCATTTTCAGCTGTTAGACCTTTTATTAAGACATGTGCCTTTCCACATACCCATTCAATTAAATTTGCCACAGGTTAACTTCAGTTGAAGTGTAGTAACATCTACAAGCAATATGAATTCTCCTGAGCTATATTTCAACTGTCCCAGATAAGGGTATGAATACTTATGCAATGGAACCATTTAAGTTTGTAATCTTTAATACATTTGCAAAGATATTAAAAACCTGCTTTTGCTTTGCATATTTATGGTGTATGAAGTGTAGATTGATGGAGGGAAAAAAGTAATTCAAAGCATAAAGCAGCAACATAACAAAATGTGAAAAAATGAAGGGGTATGAATACTTTCGCAAGGCACTATATAAGCACACTACCTACCACAAGGTGAGGAACTAGTCTGATATTCTGTACACTCCACAGAGGCCATTGTGACAGTGGAAGTGATCCCGATCGCAGTATTCCTCTGGCTTCCCAAAGCCTGAAGCTCACCTGTAATGTAAAGGGACACTACACCAAAATCCACTGGCTTCGAAACAACCAGAATTTCCAGTCATCCGACAGAGTTACAGTTTCAGAAGACAACACCTCTGTGACCTTCAAAGCCTTGCAGACCGCTGACGACGGGAGTTACCAATGCGTCGCTTCAAACGCAGTGAAACAGCATTTCAGCAAACCATACAATCTTGCGGTCGTCTGTGAGTAATATAAAACATGTTAAAATTACTTTAATATAAATCTGACTTCAAAAGACTTTTATTTTGCATGAACTAAAGCTCTGTGTTTATTGGGCAGTTGGACCACAGAGTGTGCAGATCATTGTACGCCCTGGGATTCCCCCCGTCCTGACATGTCAGGCACTGTCTCAGCCGCCAGCTGTGTATCACTGGATCCTCGAAAACAACACAGTAGTGGGAAATGATTCTTCCATAGAACTTCCCATAAAGTCTATCTTGGGCAGCAATTACACCTGCGTGGCCAAAAACCCTTTGACCAATGTGACACTCTTCACCAGCCAAGTCGTCAGCAGTGAGCATTAGCCCAAATTCACACACAGCAGTTATCATGCAAAATAAAAGTTAACTGATTGTCAAAAAATGCATTTTCATGCAGCGTTTTTTGAAGCAACCTAATAACAGATCATCATCTCTGTCTTTACCCCAGACCCCAGTGCTGCTGTCAGTGTCCAGGCGAGTGTGATGTTGACGGCTCTTCTCGTTCTGCTGATCCCTGTGCTGGAAGAATGGCTCTAATACTAATATTGCCATGAATATGACATCAGTCTTTGAAGCCTGTATGTGGAACTGAATGAGGCTTGTGGGTAAATTTATCATTTAAAAACAGCAAGAAAAAAAAACACACTGGCAAGAACGTAATTCCCAGGTTAGCTGAACTGCTTCTTAACTCATTTCAAACATATTTAACATATTATTCATAGACAGGTATGAGCATTTGTTAACGGAACACTGGCAAGTACAAAAAAAAAAAAAAAATAAGGATTTCATTTTAATAGTCATACATTTTCATTAATCATACCACATTATTTATCTATATATTTATTTTCTAAAAAAATATATATATATACATATATATATTTGGTACATTTATTACTATGATTAATTGGTCAGTAATTTGGACATGAATGGTATTCTCTAATTACATCTGCTGAAATTGATAGAGGCTGGATTGTTTTTGGATTTGTAGCTCTGGTTTAGGTGTGACACAAATCTCCATCTGGAAAAGCTAACGTGCACCAAACTCAGGCAAATATAGGCAAATTACATATCCGAATGACCAGTTATCCAAAATACCTTTCTGTTTGTTTCACAAATCTCACAATCACAAAATCATTTCTTATAAAAAATATTTCTGTGTGATTATTTCTAAATTATGTATTTTGGAATTATTTAAAAGATCAAAAAAATTAAATGTTATATGTTTTATTTATAAAACTAAATAAAAGCAATTTACTGAAATGAATTTCTTTCTTTCTCAACATGCTTTATTTTTAAATGCACTTACAGATCTGAATGTAGAACACTAAACAGAATAAATTGTATTGAATATAAGAGATACAAAAATAGTTCAGTATACACTTAAGATATGGTGTAATAAGTAACTTTAAAATTACAGGGGTGTATAGTTTGTGAGTATAGTGACTGAGTTAAATCGGTATACTGAGGCCTTTTCTCTCCTTCCTGTTTCCTCCAGTCAAATGTAGGCATCTCCTGTTCTTTGAGCACAAAGCTTTCTGCTCTTTGCTGAGCATTTCTGAAAATAAAACGAAAAGATGACCTGCTATGTTTACAATAGACAAAAATGGTCTGGGTAAATACAGGTTGAATGACTCACTACGTTGACGTTGCATTTCACAGGGACAGTAGTTCTGGTCCGTTGTATTTCTTCTTCCTATGTAAAACAACATATCACTCAAAATGACTAGAACCTTTCATTTTACACAGTACTTTTAAAGCACAAATTTCTGAAACAAAACCGGCATCATCACATTTTAAGAAGCACAACCTATTTACTACTTTACTACTGCTTGTTGGGTTTTATACAATTACCCATTTGCTGGGTTGTTTTTGACAGTGCTGGGTCAGTCAACCTATTTAAGGTTTTTTATTTAAATTATTTTTTATTGTTTTTTATTTTATATATATTTATATAGAACAAGAACATTTCATATACAATACTTTTATTTAATCTCAAGTCAGTCTTTTACAATCATAAAATCTTCAAAAACATTCAGTAAAGGTTTCAGAACGTGACAGAAGCAGCAAGAGCAGCCAATGGGAATCTGTGGGAAGACAACAGCTATCTGTAGGCTGTTCCAGTTCATTACATCACTGACTTACATTCATGTTTGAAAAGCTACAGCAAAAACAGCATCTTGACATCTTGTCTGTCCGACATTTAAGTATCAACCCGCAAACGCATAGCGCAACCACAGCTGCAACAAAGACGCACTAGATAGTGGAACGTACGGAAACTTTGTTACATATAACAGCGAAGTCGCGTCGTGATTCAGCCCTGTTCACGGGTTAGTTTGGCGGGAGGTGTCACTTCCATAGTTTGCTTTGAGTGTCGATCCGGTGAATGCTGCATTTATAAAAGGTTAGCGTTCCAAGCAGACGTTAGCTGCGACGTACATTTAAACAAAAAGGGGGGAAATGTGAGACTACAGACGCTTTCCTATTTATACAGTAATAATTTGATAGGAATGCGATTTAATACATGCCTTAATTTCATTAAGGAACTTAAGTTTCCCGTCAGTCAAGTTTTCTCTCAGGACAAAACACAAAATGACAAAAGTATCCAGTTTTAACTGGTTCAGCACAGACTACCTTACATTGAGTTACACTGAGCCAGTGCTGGCTAGGTATGTGAAGGGGGTTCGTCATTTGTATTGACGCTGAAAATGACCCAGCAGTTTGCAGAAAAATTACCCAGCACCTGGTTAAAAAAAAATGTAAAAACAACCCAATAAAATGACCCTACAAGCTGAACTCAGCATTTGGGTTAAAAAAAAAACGGCATTTTTAGAGTGCAGAAAAACAGTGGTTCTCAATTCCAATCCTTGCGTGCCACCACTTTGCACATTTTGTATATATCTCCTATCACAGTTAAGATATTTGTTCTATTCGACCGTAAGTGCCCTGCGAAGTTAACTTAACATTATATTCCACCATGATTTCAGTTCGAAGGGAGCGTATATGTTCAATTCGAAGAGCATTAAAGTGCGCGAGATGTGAATTTAAATTATATGTATTTACAGATGCATATAATCCGTGAATGAATGTTCCGAAGTGAAGTAAACTTGTTCAGGGAACTCAAGGAATAGGGAGCAACAAACACTGTGTAGGGACCGTGTCAGTCGTAACACGTCATGCATGGAGCACTCTTCTAACAAGTTGAATGAGATGTGTTAAAAAAGAGAATATGCAAAATATGCAGAGCGTTGGTACGAGAAGACTGGAATTGAGAACCACTGGCATAGAGAAAGAGCAGCCTACAGTCATAACCTACCCATGCAGTTGCATGTCTTGCCCTGTTGCTTGGATATGGCAAGATCTTTGATCACTGGAGATTTATTTGAATCTCCCAGCTGAGGTTGTGCTGCTATAAAGAAATATATAGAAACATCAAAATCTTCATATAAATCACAGTCATAAATTTTACTTCTTTAAAATGTTTTAAAATGTATTATATAACATGATTTAATAGTAATATAACAGGTAAAATGTAGATTTGTAATATGACAGCATAAATGCAAATTAACACAATATAAATAACAATACAACAACAGACGTAGCACGGCGTAAATGTATTTATATCAATTCATAAATGTTTTTACCTTGACAGTGGATGTTAGTGGCAATCACCACAGCAGAGGCCAGCAGAAGTATCTGGAAGTTCATCGTAATCACCAGTGCTTAGTAAGAAAATGGGGAAACGCTGTCTAAAAGGATGCTTTTAGGTCTTTGAGACTCCTGCTTTTCAAGAGAACTCTGTTCAAAATCTAGGGTTACACAGTATTTATATGCCAAAGCTTTGATTTCTGGGGCTCAAAAGCCACATCTAATTATGCCCCAACTTGTTTGATAGAATTTTAGAAATGAAGTGTGAATGAATGTTGACAGCATATCTTGTTTGCTATGAACTGTCAGGATTTGTGATGAGGGCTGCATGCAATTTGGGAAAAGAAAGCCATTATTTAGCCTCCTTTGTAATTCAAACTCGAAGACTTTTTTATTCTTACCATATCACGTTTATAACTCCATTCAGTTCAAAGGACACATATTTGGTCTAGTGCCAAATGTTCTGCATTTGAGTGATTTATGGGAATCCATAGTTCAGGTTTCACTAAACTTAGAAGAAATAAATTGTTCCTTTTCTAGTCTAATAATAATATTATGCGGTTACTAGTGTGGCAACAGTAATATGGCATGTTAGAAACATGATGGATGTTTTTGGGAACAAGAAGACCCTAGGTCAAGCTTAATGCACAACTCAGGACCAAAAAATTCCTTACCAGCTAAATGATATCAAGCATGCACCCCATAATCAATCTTGTATTGACTCAGATTCATTAAACTGAAAAGTCATGCTGGTCTAAAAGTATTGTATAACTGCTAAATGAAAATGGGAAAAACATCTTGTCATGGTGAACAGTTCTGACCTCAACCCAACTGAGATGCTGTGTCATCACAAAGAATATGGCTGAAATTAAACAGTTTTATAAAAAGAATCATGCAAAATTCCCCAGGACTGCTATGCAGGTATGATTCGCATTTCAAGAAAAACATATGTGCAGACTGCAAATATCAGTTATGCAGAAATATCAGTATCTTGAAGTCAGCTTTCAGATCAGATGTAATGAAGACAAATGGGATTCTAATTGTAAATCTTCATGTCGCATGCTGACATGTTGTTCTAGACATTTGAGGTTATAAACCTTCTGAAAAGAACTAAATTACAGGCGGGTTGTCTCGACATTCACTGATTTACAGATATCCCTGGAACTGTAATTCCATCTTTAACAGGCTGAATCACTCAGCATGATATCACGTGTCATCGGACACTCTTTTGTGTACACCATAACATGTCCCAGCCAAGTGTTTTGCAATGCTTATCAGATTGTAGGTGCAAAGAGGTATTTATTAATATTTGAGCAGTGACACAATATCTAACTGACTGTAGTTCATACAGCTCAAGGAGATCTGTCGGTCACTGAAGCATGTTTACTGAAAGCTGCTGTATGCTACTTTAATCACATGGATACAAAAATGATTGAAGTAACTTTTGAGAACATTTTTTAATGTTTGACATTTCTTTATATTTTAATTCACCAAAGAATTCTAAAACGTAAAATGTAATGCATGTAAAAGGTCATTCTACAGAAATGTCCAAATGGCAAGATGTCTTAAAATGTATTTATTTTTCGAACATTTGAATTCAGACCACATTATTAAATTAACTTTTGACTTTAGGAATACACATAAATGACAGATTAATATTTTTTGTGCATTTATTTAAAGACCATATGTACAGTTTTTTGTCACTGGTTGTCACACAACGGTGTGCAGGATTAGGCAGGACGACGAAGATGAAGACACTTTAATAATTCCACAAGACGTTACATCCAGACAGAGCAGGAAACCACACACACGAGGTAACCTTCACCATACAGGCGTTAACAAGATGAATAGACGGGAACAGGAACGACCAAATATGGGCATATGAGGGAGAAAAACACAACAAAACTGGTCTATGAGGTGTGACACTGGTGTTACCTTCCTTCAGTTCAATTCAAATTTATTTGTATAACGCCTTTCACGATACATATCGTTGCAAAGCAACTTTACAGCAACTTACTTCTTTGGCAATTTTAAAAGTTTTTATGAAATATTATTTCTCTCCTTTTTTTTTTTCCCCAAGTAGTCAGTTACAGAAAAATCATGAAAATGCAAGAAATAACAAGATTGTTTTATTTAATGTGACAGAAAAAAACACAGTAACACAATGAATCACCAGTGACATACATAAGGAAGGTAACACCAATGACAGTAACACCAGTGACAATTTTCATGAAAAATGGATTTTACAAAATGGCTCCTGCAAGGTATCAAACCACATGTTGTCAATCATGGTATACTCAATAAATTAAGCAGTTTTAATTCCCTAACAAAAAAGTAGGTAACACCAGTGACCTCAACTAAAAGCTTCATATGAAATCATGAGATAAATGAGAAAATTTCTGAAATGAGAAAAGGGACAGTGGACTTATTTTGGCCCTTTCTTCATAGATCTTCAGAAAATAGGAAGGAGGAAGTAATGTCATCAGTGTGATTGTTATTTTAAAATAAAAGAATTTGTTAACGGTAATGCCACCTTGGAGCAGCTCGTAAATGTCGTATAAGGCAGAGATCTTCAAACTTGTTACTGGGGGACCCACTATCCTGAAGAGTTTAGCTACCCTAATCAAACACACCTGAAGCAGTCAATCAAGCTCCTCAAGACTGCTTGAAAATTGCAGGCAGATGTGCTGAAGCAGGTTGGAAACAAACTTTCCAGGAGAGTGGGTCCCCAGGAGCAGGGTTGAAGACCTCTGGTATAAAGTCTCTTGCTCGATACTAAAAAATGAATTTAAAGCGTACAGAAGAGTGCTCAAGTGCTTTCGTGAGCATGATTTGAAACAGAGTGAAACACGGACAAATGCAAATAATTTATAAAATATTCTTAAAATGCTTCTCTACTTAGGATAACTTCATATAAGACTAAGCAAAGACTTTGACATTTAGGGAACTGTAGGTTCTCCTCTCATTTTGATATCAACTGTAGCCTTGGTGAGTTTAAGGGACTACTTTCAAAAACTTTCTTTTTTTTTTTTTAAATACGACCAACCCCAAATTTTTTGAGCAGCAGGTTTTGTTTTTTTTTTGTTTTCCATACAATCTCACTCAAACATTTTTGGATGATTTTTAGTGTTAATTCTCCTCTGCTCACCAACCCTGCATTATTTGATCCAAAGAACAGCAAAACAGTAAAAAATGACTTGAATTGACTTTTTTACCATTTTAAATAACAGTTTTCTATTGGAATACATTTTAAAATGTAATTTATTCCTGTGATTTCAAAGCTGAATTTTTAGCATCATTACTCCAGTCACATGATCCTTCAGAAATCATTCTAATATTCCGATTTGCTGCTCTAAAAACATGTATTATTATTATTATTATTATGTTGAAAACAGCCAAGTAGAATTTTTTCAGGTTTCTTTGATAAATAGAAAGCTCAGAAGAACAGCATTTATTGGAAATGGTAATCGTTTATAACATTAAAAATGTCTTTATCATCACTTTTGATCAATTTAAAACATGCTACATTGCTACATGAAAGTATTCATTTTTATAATTTTGCTGTGCATTGGATCAAATAAATTCAGGCTTGATGAGCAGAAGAGACTTCTTTAAAAAAAAAAAAAAAAAGTCTTACAGTCCAAAAACTTTTGACTCGTAGTAAAATATTCAAGAGTGCTTTTCTAAGAACTTGACAAATGTTTTAGATTGAATTTTTCCTTTTATCATAGACATTTATAACCTGTCATGACTCATAAACTAGGCATAACAAATGAATATTTGAAATAACTACAAAGAAATTCAAAACACCACATCCAACAGGTTTTCCACTGTTTATTGCAGCACCAGGTATGACATCTAACCTTCAGACTAGAATCTCAACAAGTCATGGAGGAGATCAATTCCTGGAATTGCCCAAGACTATTGGAGGATAACAATGTTCACAAAAACCCCTCAGACAAAGCAGTACGAACACAAACACCAGGACAAAGCAGCAGAAGAATCACCGCAACATTTAACCATATTCTTCATCATTTGAAAGTGATGGTTTGTTGGGTACAATGCAATACAATTATAATGAAACCAGTGATCAGCTCCTTACGATTTATATTCTCTGCTAAAAAGAAACCGAGCCATGCACAGACCACCCACACCCATTTCTTGTCCTTAGTTATGACATTATAAGATTTCATCCATTGCGTAGATCTTTCAGATACCCCGGTGCATAAGGTACATATAATTCACCTGCTGTCATGCGATTTGACAGCAGTGGAACAAAACACAAAATTAACAATACAAATATAAAGTAAACATAAACGTGGGAGAAAATTTCAAAAATACTGTACAAAATAACCAAAACACTAACTCATCAGACACAAAGTGTCTAAAACATTACATCATATGGAATCATTTTAAAGGTACGTAACTTTGTGTGAAGCACCTACCCTTTTCTCAGAAAAGAGCCTATGGGCATGCACTGAAGAGAATCAATAATGGAGAACGAAACCAAATCAAGCCATATTGTTCCTTTCAACAAATAATAAGAGCAGCTGTCAACATTGAAGGGCTTTACTGCATCCTTTCGAGAAAACTGTTGTTTCCTACACAAGGATCAGAAGAACTTTTTCGGCAATCAAACCATGATAGCAGCACACAGCCCTTATGTACACTTCAACAACCATTACTCATCAGAAGTCGAGAAAAACAACGTCATGCGTGTTTTTGTGTCTTGCAAATATACATACTTTGGAATGTACTAACCATTTTAAGTAAAGAGAACTGGTCTGACAGAATTTGAAGGGATAGTTCACCCAAAAATAAAATTCTGTTATGATTTGTCACCCTCATTTAGGGACAAAAACAGCTGAATCATACAATGATTGGAACTGCATGTTGAAAGACATCACAGAATTTTATTTTTGGATGAACTATCCCTTTAAGCTAAAATCTTTTTTTGTAGTAACAAGTAAGTAGTAATGCATGTAGACTGAAAGCATGTAATATATATATGTGTTTGTGTCTATTAAACAGTCATGAGTTTTCCTGAGGGTGTTTATATCTCAGTCAGGCTCTAATTGTAGAGCATCCGTTAATGCGCAGGAAAGGGTGTTTAAGCTGTATTCTGTTTTGTGTTTAGGGAGCATGTTTATCTAACAGGGATTTGATGCATTCATGTAAGGGCTGGCACACCCTCTGGTAGGCCTGCGGCGTAAGGTGCAGATAATCATACATGTCCTGATGCGAGATGGAACCGTCCGAGTGAACGAACCCAGGGTCCACGTCCAGAAAGGAGACATGAGACAGAGACGCTGCCTCAGCCTGAACTAGAGCATTCACACCTGCGTTACGCTCACGGAGAGGGTTAGGATTTTTACCTCTCGGCAGCACCCCCTAGTGGAGAGGAAAGAAAGAGTATCAAGTACATTACAGCTCATGGTGTGGTGTGGGCCTTTTACCCCAAATACTGTGTTAATGGGACACCAATATTTATTGAGGATAATGCTGATGAAAAAGAAATACTACAGTTTTTGTATGTCATGAAAAATATTTTGATAATAGAGAAAATGGGGGGTTTCTATTTAAAACAACAGCAAAACTGTTGAACATACACTGAATATACACCACTGTTCAAACATTGGGGGTTTGCAGTAAAACAGTAATATTGTGAAGTGTTATTACAACTTAAAATTTATTATAAAACGAAAATGTATTCCAAGTTCAAGTACTGCTCATTTTTTAAATAGGAAAGACTTTTATAATGCTACAAAATATGTTTGTATATGTACAACGTGCCACTTTTGATCAATGTAATGCATCCTTGCTAAATAAAAGTATTAATTTCTTTTTTTTAATTCTTACAGACCCCAAAAAATTTTGAACAGGAGTGTACATTATAGTAAATGTGCTTAATACCTTTAATTAAAGGGATAGTTCACCCAAAAATTAAAATTCTGTCATTAATTACCCTCATGACATTCCAAACCCTTAAAGAACAAACATTTACATATAAGAAATTATGTTTTTTGAGGAAAACATTTCAGGATTTCTCTCCATATAATGGATATGTATAGTGCCCCTGAGTTTGAACTTTAAAAATGCAGTTTAAATGCAGCTTTAAAGCGCTTAACTAGCAAAACGATCGGTTATATCAATTTATATACTTTTCAACCTCAAACACTTGTCTTGGTCTAGCTCTGTGTGAACTGTGTGTATTCCTGTTTATGACAGTCAGGGGATGTTGAAAAACTCCCATCTCATTTTCTCCTCCAACTTCAAAATAGTCCTACATTGCTGTTTTACCTTTTTTTGCAAAAAGCATTTGATCCTCTTTGCACATTCACTTTGTAAACACTGGGTCGATGTAGGACGACTTTGAACCAAGATCAAGACGAGCGTCTGTGGTTAAAAAGTATAGAAATTGTAAAAAATATTTTTAGAAAATAACCGATTGTTTCAGCAAATGACACCGTTCTTCCTTGGCTGGGATCATTTAGATCCCTTTGAAGCGGCATTTAAACTGCATTTTGGAAGTTCAAACTCAGGGGCACCATACATATCCGTTCCTGAAATCCTTAAATGTTTTCCTCAAAAAACTATTTCTTTACGACTGAAGAGAGAAAGACATGAACATCTTGGATAACAAGGGGGTGAGTACATTATTTGTACATTTTTGTTCTGGAAGTGAACTACGCCTTTAAGACGTTTGTTCATCTTCAGAACTCAAATTAAGATATTTTCAATGAAATCCGAAAGCTTTTTGACCCTGCATAGACAGCAACGCAACTGAGATTTTCCCAGGCCTAGAAAACCATAATGTTATGGAGCTACGAGAATACTTTTTGTAAAAAATAATGACTTTATACAACTATTTCTTCTCTTCCGTGTAATTAATAAAGTTAAGGTTGTGCCACTGGTGTCACGGACTATTTTAACGATGTCCTTATTACCTTTCTGGACCTTGAACGTGTCAGTTGTGTTGCTGTCTATGCAGGGTCAGAAAGCTCTTGGTTTCATCATAAATATCTTAATTTGTGTTCTGAAGATGAACTAAGGTCTTATGTGTTTGGAACGACATGAGAGTGAGTAATTAATGACAGAATTTTAATTTCTGTGTGAACTATCCCTTTAAATGATTATTTTAATTATTTTATAATAATTTTATTTTAATTTTTGTCACCCTTCTTTTCTTGTATTTTTTTTTTTTAATTTAGGAAATACTATTTGTTGAAAAGTTTTATTATTTAAGTTTTTTTGAAAGGTATTAAGTTGCCTAATTCTCTGCTGATCAAGTCATGGAATTCAGCAATTAAGGACTTTGATGATACTGGTGTGATAATACAATAAAAAAAAAAAAAAAAAGAATTTTAAAGAATTTAATAATGTTGTGACAGAGAGGTAGGAGCTGAGATAACTAACCAATACAAGAGTGTGGGCATGGGGCAGTTTCTGATGGATGACATTGATGATGGCCATGATGCCTCCACAGATCTGTTCCGGGGTGTGACCGTGATTATTAGTGCCTACCCACAACACCACCACCTGTATACAAACACACACAAAAAGACATTTCCTCTTGCTCTATTTTGCTACAAGAGGGTCTTTCATAGTTGTTTTGTTATTCCCTCTTTTCTTTCATGTCCCAACACAAATAAGGGATCCATACACAAATGATTCACTTATAGGAATGAATGATGTACTGCTTACATGTACATACTATATGTGACCCTCGACCACAAAACCAGTCTTATGTTGCACGGATATATTTGTAGCAATAGCCAAAAATACATTGGATGGGTCAAATTTATCGATTTTTCTTTTATGCCAAAAATCATTAGGATATTAAGTAAAGATCATGTTCCATGAAGATATTTTATAAATTTCCTACCGTAAATATATCAAAACTTATTTTTTGATTAGTAATATGCATCGTTATGAACTTCATTTGGACAACTTTAAAGGCGATTTTCTCAATATTTTGATTTTTTTTCACCATCAGATTCCAGATTTTCAAATAGTTGTATCTCAGCCAAATATTGTTCTATCCTAACAAACCATACATCAATGGAAAGCTATTTATTCAGCTTTCAGATGATGTATAAATCTCAGTTTCGGAAATTTACACTTATGACTGGTCTTGTGGTCCAGGGTCACATATCTGGACTGTCTTATATAAGGTTAAGATACTCCACCTTGATATTTTGAACAGCTTGGTTAAAAAACAAAAAATAAAAAAGGTCACTAGATAAACGCTGGTTAATTTTTTTTTTTTTTTTTTTTTTTTAACTCATAAAATGAGAAAAAAACAAACTTAAAGAGTATTTTAAAGAGTAATTATAATTTTGAATCAGTGAGAAACTAATGAGAAATGTGATAAATGATGAAATTCTTCAATCATTTACCTTTGGGCTGATGTGGTCCAGTTCTCCATTTACAAGTCTCCACAACACATGCTGTGTAGCATCTCCACCAACCCCGAAGTTCAGAGCATGGAGTGGAGAAAACAGTTTTCGCCAAACCTGCCAACAAACACAAAAACTAATTTTACACATTTAAACACAAATATGTGTGCAGTCGCTGATATGAATGACAGATGCGAGTATGAAGGTACTTTGCTATACCTCAAACTCATGCAGAAGCTGGACAAGTGAATCTCCAACAAACAGCACATCAGGCTCTTTTCCTTTACTGTCTGATACAAATCGATTGTGCTGCAAGATGAGAATCCATAAAAATGCAATTATGACTTGATTTGCATATTAAAGAAAATACTGGCTAAGTGTTTAAAACAAAGTGATATAATAGCAGCTTAATAGACCAATTCAGTGTTTGCAAAGAGTGATGACTTTTTTGTGGGCGGAGCGCATCTGGTGGCAAAAAAATCACAGTTTTTAAGTAGCGTCTATGAAAGCCACGGAATAAAAGAATAAATTTGAGTTTATTTTTCAAAATTCTGACTTTATTCTCACAATTCCAAGATTATATCTCACAATCCTGATATGAAAAATCAACTAGTCATTCTGTCTTTTCCCCTCAGCTCAGAATCATGAGTTTATATCCCACAAATCTGGGGTCCTTTTTTTCAGAATTGACTGAATTGGATTGAACTTGCTATTGTTGAGTTAACATGAGTTATAAAGTCTGAACTACAAGATATAAACTTGCATTTGCAGAGAAAAAAGTCAGAATTTTGAGATAAAATAGGTAAATGTGTAAATATGTAAGATGGTATAGTTTTTAATAGTATTTCATGCTGCAACTGTAATACAGTATGTCTCCTGTGAACTGCATATGTGAATATTATGTAGACAAATTGTTTAAATCAAATTTATGCTTTAAAAGTGGAGTAATCATAGCAGGTTCTATCCATTGCCTGTCCGTTTAAATGTCTGCATTAGTTTCAAATGCCGTTTGAAAACATGATTTAAATGATTCTGACATCCAAAGGCACAATACATTTTTTCTCTTATTCCATGGATTTTCCCCCTATCCTTCCACTTGTTACCAGTGGTTTTCTGCCACCGCAATGTGCGCACAACTACAGGTGACGTAACTATAATGTCTACTTCAAATTGGTCTATGGGGATGCTAAGGTTGTACAATTTATTATTATACAAAAGAAGCACCAATGACATCCATCGACCATCTCCCTGTATGTCCTGACAGGGGGTGGGTGTGGCGGCAGGGTTAGAATCTTCACTCATCACGTCCTGAGAACAGACGGAGAAATGACAGATTACATTTTCGCTATTAGAAATAAATATGGATCCTTATATTAGACCAAACAACGTTTAAAATTTTGAGTACAACGTTGTGTTTTAAACATACAAAATATTAAAATTCATGATGACCTTTTGAGAAGTTGTACTGAGATTATACAATTTTTTTTTTTAGCTAAACTATTTTGGTGCAATTTTTGCATTGCAGTAACGTTAGTTAACCTCACAAACAAGCTGGGGGGAAACTGGCATCTTACAAATCATATTTGGAAGTTTTAATATATATACATAAAAGTTAACGTTCTCCTTGGTGCAGTTTACTGTTTATAACTAAGCAGCTCACATTGCTAATGTAGCACTTAGCATGCAGATACCTTTCATTTAGAAGAGCAAGGCGCAAATGCTTTAAAACACTGCGTGACATCATACTTTTGCATATAAGTATATGTAATACATGTTAACACCTATGTTGATTCATATTAATTAAAGACACAGGTAATATCGTTACCAAAAGTGTTACCACAATACAGCTCTGTGTTCAATCAGTCAGTCAGCCAGCGGTCAGCTGCCAAACCCGGAAGCTGCCGGAATATCGAACCAGACATTACTGGCAGATCGCCGAGCACGGTCGACCTATAAATTAACTTTGTACATACGCGAAAAGGTCATTAAATCTCCTTTGTTTTTTATTTTTCCAGTGTTGCAAATGTACGCAAAACTTTCAAACATTACTTAATACTAATTCTACCATAGTTTTTTTCTTCGCAGAGATCTGCGTTTGACCTCCATCTTTGAAGCACGTTGCCAAGCAACGTAAAGGTAAAACTTAACGGCATTTGTACTTCAACTAAATGCCGATATTATTTCTTGGTTTGAAATATATATATTTGACAATGAAGAGAGTATTTCAGTTTCAACACAAAGAATGCTGTACATCTGAGGTATGTTGCCATATGTGACCCTGGACCACAAAACCAGCCATATGTAGCACGGGTATATTTGTAGAAATAGCCGAAAATACATTGTATGTTTTTAATCATTAGGATATTAAGTAAAGATCATGTTCCATTAAGATATTTTGTAAATTTCCTACTGTAAATATATCAAAACTTATTTTTGCATTGGTAAGAACTTAATTTGGACAACTTTAAAGGTGATTTTATCAATATTTTGATTTTTTGCACCCTCAGATTCCAGTTTTCAATTAGTTGTATCTCGGCCAAATATTGTCCTAGCCTAACAAACCATACATCAATACATCAACTTTCAGATGATTTATAAATTTTCATTTTAAAAAATTGACCCTTATGACCAGTTTTGTGGTCCACGGTCACATATGATGAACCTAAAAGTGGTACATGTAACCACAACAAGCATGAGTCTATTAACTCTATTTATCTAAGACTATTTATCTAAATTATGCATGACAGACTTATTGTTTGTATTTCAATAACTTGTGTTTAACAGTCTTAACATGAAGATGAGCCACCAATCCAGCAAAAGCGTTCCACATAAACATAACTTGCCAAAGACATCCAGTGACTGCCACTGTAGCACAGCCCAGTTTTCTTGTCAAATAGCCAATGTTGCCCATACCAGCAAACCAGTGTGCCCCAGCAGCATGAAAACAGATGTGCATTTAAACTTGTCACATAAAGTAAGGCGTCTTAAAACCAGGAAGGAAAGGAATCAGATTCGAGGTCTTGAGAGGAACAGGTACAACCCATCTTCTCAGCACAGCAGAAGAGAAGGCTGTGAGAAAGCTCATCATCCATTATCTTGTTCTAGAAAAGTGAGGGCATTCGCTAAGCCATACATTCCTCAGAAGCCAAGCTTCATGACTGAAGGACGCCTTACCTCCATCCGAGGCCCTTTCAGCCATGAGATTAGGTCCATGGATATTGAGAGGCTGGTGAGCGAGCAAATAAAGAGAGATCAGCAGAGAAAAGAGCAAGGAAAACAGTCTATGATGCATGTTACATCACCGCTGCCTCCCTCTGTACCTGATTCGGACCTGGACTGCGATCTCGATGAAGTACAGGAACCACTCCAGGAACCAGAAAATAATATGCCACCACAAGTGAAGAGGAAGAGAAGTTCAAGAAAAGAGCCTAGTGAAAAAAACACAACTAATAGAGGGGTTGTTGTATCTATGAGGTCATGTAGAGAAGGTGGGAAGCATGACAGAAATGCCAACACCAGACAGGAAGATACTAATAGCAAAACAAGACAAGAAAGTCAGAGTAGCCCACCAAAAGAAACTGAACATGTGGTTTTGTCATCCTCAGAAAATGAAGCGGTAGAGTTATGCTCTACTCCAATTGGGAAGAATAACTCACAAACAGACAATCTCAAGTCCCATGATGAAGTAAAGAAAACCAAGAAGGACCAAGAAAATGGTTTTATAAATATTCAGAGATTTGAGAAAAACTCTACAAGAGCAGGATTCCCAAACATGGAAGTTACGCAAGTGTTCGAAAAACCACAGACATTAACTTCCCTGTCTGACCTGGACTCTGGGGCTGGTCAAGTAGGAGACAATGTTGAACAAGGGAAGCAAATGTCACAGTCATGTAGGGAAGCAGTGAAAAGGCTCACCACACGTTTGTGCCGGAGTTCAGAGCTCCGTCTGCCAAGCCGTCGACGCCCCCTGCTGACCGAGTGTAGAGAGACACTACTACAGTCTTTACAAAAAAGGCACAGTTTCCATTTAGAGCACAACCTACATAGACTACAGTCATTCTTGAATATTAATCAAATGGCTGCTCAGCTCAGCTCAGGACAGAGAGATGAAAATTGTTCACCTTTTAGCCATGCAGTGGAGAATGAGGATAGGTGCTACAGGAACATGGAGATAGGGACAGGTATGTCACTTTTTACATGTGTAATTTAAAAAGAAGAGCGTCCAAGACAAATAGAAGAAACTACAGTTTAAGAAATACAGTTTAAAATGCTTGTGACAAATTCCTAGATGGTTAAAAAAAAAAACGAATACTATTTAAAAACATTTTAAATTTACAGCTACAGGCATTCCTGTAGTTCAAGCAGTAGGGCATGATGCGAATAACGGCAAGGTCGTTGGTTCAATTCCCAGGGAAATCAGACAAAAAAAAGTATACATTGATTACAGTGTAAGTTACTTTGGATCAAAAGTGTGAAAAATTAAATGTCTTTAAAAATGTCATGGTGTAACCATTAAGTAAACACATTTTTCTCCCACTTTGAATACATGTGAGTGTACACATCTTGACTTTTAAAAAAAAAAAAATAATAAAAGATTATGCCAAACTTCTCTGTTTTTATTATGGTATCAGGACAATTGTATCTCCCATTTTTGACTTAATGCACTCTAAAAACTCAAAGTTAATTTTAATTTTGAAATTAAAAATATGCTTATCATTTACAAGGTTATTCAAATCATTGTATTTATAAACTAACTTTTTATATTCTGATAAAAGCAATGCATATTGTCTCATAATATAGTTGTGTACATGATGAGTGTTTTAAATGAGTTTTCTGCATCCTAGACAGTGCCATGCAGCAAGATTACTTAGCACAGGAAGTTAAATGGGACTTGGAACGAGAAGTTTTCGCCAAGAAACATAAGATACAAGATTGGAAGGCCTCGTCCTCTCTGTTCTCACTTAAAGAACCACAACAGTCACACAAGGACGTGGTGAGTAACGAAGTAAAGAATCAAATCCAAATAGTACCAAAATGATTGTAAACTAGACTATTACAGAGGTTTAAAGGGTTAGTTCACACAAAAATGAAAATTCATGAATTACTCACCTTCAAGCCCGTAAGACCTTCGTTTGTCTTCAACATGAGAGTGAGTAATTAATGACAGAATTGTCATTTTTGGGTGAACTAACCCTTTAACATTTTTAATAGCTTGCAGTTCAGGACTGAATGGCTTGTTTGCATGTGAATTTGCTTGGTTAGTCTTTGCAGTTTGACCAGTGGAAAGCAGATAGGTTGTCTCAGGATTGCTTCAGAGGTCAGCGTCTTCACAGCAGACAGCTCTTCAACCAGGAACAGAACTTTACCCAGCATGACATGCCTGTACTCAGAAGTCCCACATGGGTTGATCATCCAGTAAACTCCTATTACCAGCAGCCATCACTGAGCAGAGGGGAAAGTTGGACAAATGTAGACTTAGATCTCTCTAGAATCTCTCAACAGTTGAGGGAAGACAACGATCTTGATTTCAATTCACATCACATATATGAGAGCAGAAAACAAAAACCACAAGAAGCATCTTTTGGAGGATCCAGATTCTGGTCCCATCAGCCAAACATTCAGGATGAAAGAGAAAGATGGCCTCCCTTCTCATTCTCAGCATCCTATCTCTCAGAGGGCTTTCAGTACAAGCCTTTTTTTCGCTGTCCACATCCATCTGCCATCCAGCACAGGTCAGACTATCTTGGTATGACTCACTGTCCCAGGACAAACACACCAGATAGGGTATTTTACCCTCCCTTTTACCTTTAGCAAAGCTGTGTGCCACGATTAAGACTTTTTTCCAAGATCATATTAGATTTGTATGAATGACATATATACGTAACAATTATATATATATATATATATATATATATATATATATATATATATATATATATATATATATATATATATTATTTACTTATTATTTTTGTTTTGTTCTTTGAAAGACCATCACCACTACATCAGATTTGAATTTGAGAGTTCAGTGTGCTCAAATTATGTACAGTCATGATTTCTGTGGTGTATTTCTTTAGACTGGTTACACAGGTATTAAGAGTGAATAAAACTTCTTGAAAAAAATCACTCTTGCTGCACAAATATTAAAAGCACTACACATTAGTTAACTTTCAATCTCCTGAATTAAAATGGGTAAATGTTTCTTTGCAAGGATGCTGCTTGTTTAGTTATTTATTTGATTATTATTATTATTATTATTATTATTTAGTCAGATTTCTTCTATATATTTTGACTGGACTTTTATCATTAAGTTCAGTATTCTGTAAAAAGAAAAAAAAAAAAAGATTCATATGATTTTGTGACATTCTTACTTCAAATTGATTTCACAATTTACGTTTTATATTTGATAAAATATCTTGTAGTAAACTAAAATCTAAGAATTCAACTGTGTAATACTTTTGTGAAGGCAAAGAGATCACAGCTGCTTTATCTGTTGAATTTCTATGTATTTATTTATTACATTTGTACCATCATTACATTTGTGTCAGTATATGTATTTACCATTATTATTTTTTACATGTTTCAAAGCCCTTTAATTTACAGCATTTTAATTTACATTTATTGAAGTTCATTAAATTTGTCCTTATTTTGTACAGATTAAATTTGTAATCAGGGCATCAGGTAATATACTTCATCATCTACTGGTGTCTGATTCACAAAATATTCTCTTTCCTCCTGGTCCGCACCCTCTTTGTCTTGTCTCTTCTGATCATTCTGCTCCTTCATCTTCTGCTTCTCTTGGCTTCCAGTGTTGCTGCTCCTTAGTGCTCTCTTTAACTTATTCCAGAACAGTTCTTTTGCACTGTTTGGATCAGAACAGTCTGACCCAGGCCACTGCAAATAAGTCTTTTTGAGCATGACCTTCCTCATACGGTGATAAGTGGACAGTTGCCGCTCAGGAATAGGCTCCAGAAAGACCAGCAAAAGCACATCCTGCATTTCTTGAAACAGGCGATAGCTGGCCAGCTGGATCTCCAGTGAGCACCATTCACTGCGCAGGAAGCTCTGACTGACCACACAGATCGTTTTGCGACTGCTGTATACAGCGGCCACGATGTTGTCGACAATATCGCGGCCCAGCTCGAAATCTCTGTGGTGGAGGCAGAGTTGAAACGAAGAACCCTCAAGGTTCGGCAGCAGCTGTTCCATTACCCAGTCTTCGTCTGCTGAGTTGTAGGAAATGAAGGCGTCGTACTTGTATTTCTCCTCCTGGTCCTTTAAGCGACGCCACTGTTCTCCAAACCATGATCGAAACACATAGTAGCTGTATTTAAATTTCCAGTAAAGTTTGATGTAGAGAAGTGGTATCAAGGTTAGTAAAATTGTGAATGTGAATGTTGACGAAAACAGGTAGAGTGCTATGTCCAAGTAACATACATTAGTTAAGAAGTTGTGAAAATATGAGCCTGGTTGGTCTTGGCATGTAATACTGAAAAGATAAGGAAACTGGAGTCTCTTACTGCCTATGGTCCAGTTTTGTAGGTCACTGTTCTGGCAGTTACAACTGAGAGGACAGCTGCGCATGTCAACATATGTAAGATTGGTCAGCTTGTCCAGTAAACTGATGTCCAAAGTCATCATGGCATTGCGATTGAGATGCAATTGCTTCAGTCCTGTGAGATTTCCAAAAACCGCTTCAGAAAATGATTTAATGCCCATGTTCTCAGTGGATAATGTCTTTAATTTTCGAAGGTTTTTGAAAATACCAGGTTTGAGCTGTGCGATCCCAACGCATGAGTTGTCCAGAGTTAAGTACTCTAAGCTTTTCAGGTCATCAAATGTTTCAGCACCGAATCCAATGATATGGTTGTTAGTGAGGTAAAGACTTTTCAGAGAAGTTAGACCCCGGAAAAATGCACATGGCAACAAGTTTATGCCATTTGGTTGTTGCCCATCAAGTTTCAGATCAAGAAGCTTCGACATATTTATAAATGGCGAGTATGTGTGTTCTGTATAATACAGGATGTGGTTGGCCTGTAAATCCAGCACCTGCAGGGTGGCATGAAGTTTCCCAAAGAGCGTGCCGTCAATCTCTTTCAGACGATTTCTATCTAAATACAGTTTAGCCAAGCGTTGCAGCCCATCAAGTGCATGTGGCTTCAGCTGTGTGATCTTGTTCCCACCCAAATCTAAAATACGTAGATTTGACAGGTTTTGAAAGACGTAGTCGAAAATCACAGATAATTGGTTGTTGCGCAGGTTGAGAGTTTTCAGGCTGGTTAGATCCTGGAAGGAGTCACTGTAGATATCGGTCAAAAGATTGTTGTCGAGACGAAGTGTGACAAGATCTTTGAGTCCCCTTAAGGCTTTATGGTCCAAATAGGCGATTATGTTTATGTTTAGCTCGAGGTTTGTTAATTTTGGTGTATTGCTGAAGGCATTACCACTAACTTCTAGAATACGGTTGTATCGATAGCTCAGATTTTTCATGCTGTCAAGCTGTGTAGATGTGTTGCAAAACATTAGCCTGGTCAGATGGTTATGTTCGATCTTGAGAGTTTTTAGTTGGTTTTGACAGTGCAGAAATTGCAAGCAGCCTGTGGATTTTATCTCGTTCTGTGAGAGGTCCATTACATCAGTGATATTGGCGCAATTACAAAACGTGTTTTTTTTTTAGAACTCCTATGGAATTGCTCTGGAGTATCATTTTAGATATTTGATAAACTTTCAGATGAAAACACAGTGAAGTCAGTGCACGATCCTTCAGTTTCAAACCAGAGAAGTCGACGTACCTTGGTTGTATCTTGGTGTAGTTTAGAAGTTTGCTAGCGGAGACATTGGTAAAGCGCAAGCGCAGGTACTTTATATTCTTCAGATTCAGGCCCTTAAAAGACTTAGATGATAGTAATGTGTTGTCTGATAAATCAAGCACTTTCACATACTTTAGGAAAGACTTGTCACATCCCAGTTTGTGTAGTTTATTATCACTGAGGTAGAGTCTGACAAGTGAGTTTGGCAGACGGCTGGAGTGTTGCAAGTTGGTTAGATAGTTAAAAGAAAGGTCCAGCTGTATCAAGCTGGACAGGTTCGTTATGCATTCAACCAAAGCTGAAAAGTTTTTCAGGTGGTTCCTGCGTAGATCAAGAATATTGAGGTTCGTCAAATTGGAAAACAGGAACATATCAATACTCTTGAGATTATTGTTTCCCAGGAGCAGATCTGTGAGGTTATGTAGGTCATTGAAGACATCACGGTGGAGAAACGATATGTGATTGCAGGACAGATTCAAAGTCTTAAGTTTCTGCAGGTTATTAAAAGCATCTCTGTGGATGTTAACAATATGGTTATCGTCTAGTACCAGAGAAGTCAGACTGGGCAGATGAGAGAAGCTTTGGCCTTGAATGTACGTAATGTTATTGCGCGAAATTGTAAGGTTTGTTGCAGTGGGAAATACATCACCTACAATTGTAGTTATGTCTGTTTCATGACATTTAATACATCTGAAGATTTTATGGTTAGACTCAGGGAGCTCTATGCAACTCCTGAAACTGTAGCTGAAGGCAAGTTTAAGGAGGCAGATGAATATCGCCTTTACGATCAGTTCACGACACACAGAATCTGCCATATTTTTCAGTTCCACTTGTAAATGTAAATCCCATTGACTCCCTTCATCAAAGTACAACACTATGAGGTTCTTCACTTAGTATGAGCACCTAATAGCTCCTAGAAAAAAGAGGAAAAGGTTATAATCAGTTTAATAAACTGTTATTATAGATTAATTTGCAATGCTTCTATTCAAACGTATATGTATTTTTTCTCTTTAAATGTAACAAATACAGTTACATGTACAATGTTATGGATGCTTTATTTATTTATTATTTATGGAATTAATGAAATCACTTCAATGGTGGAAGTATCCAATATATATGAATACATGCAGGGTAGTGGTAGATACAAAACCATCCTACAATTACATTACTCAGAAACAAACTTCTCTAATGTATTCTCACATAACCTGTCTCAGATAACAATTTTCTCACTTCTCATCCCTTTTCCATTTTTTTCATCAACTTCCTTAAAAATGTCAAAAAGTATGCAATAAAAAGACCATTGCAAATATTTAAACGCTTTGTAGATTTACATGTAAATGCCTAACAAGTTCTTAGCAAGTTTCTCTTTTTCTTACATTCTCTGCTTGTTTATGATGCTGACATTCAAGTACATACAAAGGCAAAAAAAAAAAACAAAAAAAAGAACAAATCAGACAGAGAGCTAAATATGCCTCATTATGCTCTGTAGTGTAAACAGGATAAACACAGAGAGAAATCGTAGACTTCGAAACCAGTGAGCAATCCAATATTACCTAAAATTGCATACCTTTAATGAACTCATTTCATTACATTGACTATTTTGCCTTAAAACAGTCTCTAGATTTAAACAGTAATGTAATTCAGTAGCTTACCTTCATGAAATTCTTCCTGACAAATTTGTAAGACTATCATAGGCGTTCTCTCTCTTTTAACCAGCACATTCCCTTCACAGGAATAGAAAGAGGAACCAAAAATGTTTCAAGCCTGAGCAAATCAGGTCAGAGATCCGATCAAGACCAGACAATGGGCCACAATGCCTGATCTAAGTGTTTTGATTCACTATTCAGAGAATTTTTGAATACTTTCTTTAAAGGGGACATTGGATGCAGAATTTACTTTTACAAGGTGTTTGCATATAAATGTGTTGTAGCAGTGTGTGGACACAACCACCCTACAAAGATAAAAATCCATTCACTTTTTTTTATTATTCCTAAAAAAACTAAACTGTCATATATTCCCTGTGTGTGTCTTGGACTTTTAGTTTGTGGTTCTGCATGTTATTGTTGTCATGTTCCCCTGCTTGTTTGCTATTATAGTTATGCTGAGTTAACGCCATGTCATAATTACCGTAATTCCAAGATGACAACACGTGACATTTTACTCATATCTTTTTATGTTGTCGGACACGGAGGTAGCACCTAAGTAGCGCCAAAATGAATCTGGCATAACTCTCTAAACATACAGAGTTTACAAGTTGTAATTACGAGTTGAGGAGGATGTGAGGGCTTCGTTGTTGATAGTGTTGCCATAGAAACACATAACTCGGCTCGAGTAGACTGTCACATGTTGTCAGCTCAGAACTATGACCTGATGTGAACATAGCTGTACTCTTATTAGTTGTCATGTCACCACGACCTTTGTTATCCTGTTAAGCTTATTCTCAGACTACATGCGCAGTTTCTGAACTGTCTGTGTTTCCAGTTGTCTCTGTATCAGCCGCATACAGGTACTACTTCTGAACTCTCAGTGTCTTCTAATTCCCCTGTTATGGCTGTGGACACAGTTTCTGAACTTGCTGTGTTCTCTGACGCTACTGTTACGACCAAGGATGCTGCCACAGATTAATGGCTCGGTTGTGGCCACGGAGGCCATTTCTGAACTACTTGTATCTCATGATGGCTCTGTTTTGGCTATCCAGGCTGTTTTTGAACTTTAGTGTCCATTAACTATGGTGTCTGGCTTGATGCAATCATGGAGGTCATCCCTGAGTTTCCTGTCTACTAGGGGTGTGACGAGATCTCGTGACGATATCCTCTCAAAACATTTTGCAGTGTTTAAATTAAAGCTGCACGATTAATCCTTAAAATATGGAGATCTCAATTCAAACACCCACGTGATCTTATTCCAGAATGACAACGATTTAGCTATGTCTATTAGGACTGTTTCACATCGTGAGTGTCAGTGGAGCGTGAGAACCACGTTTTGTCTCTGCCCATGTTAAAGGGGTCATCGGATGCCCATTTTCCACAAGTTGATATGATTCTTTAGGGTCTTAATGAAAAGTCTCTAATATACTTTGATTAAAAATTTTCAATGGTTTTGTAAAACAACACCCTTTTTACCTTGCCAAAATCAGCTCTGCAAAAATCACCTCATTCTAAGGGGTTGTTCCTTTAAATGCAAATGAGCTCTGCTCACCCCGCCCCTCTCTTCTCTCTGTGGAAAGACGATCTTGTTTACATTAGCCGCGTTTAGCCACTAAACTTCCTAACTACTACGTTATAAGGAAAGGCGATCACAAAGATTCATAAAAAAACGCTTATACTCACTTCTGCTGTAGGTGAAGCTGGATCATGAATGATTCGCGCGAACACAGACGGATATATGTAGATCGGGAGGCCTATTCCATTCACAAACAAACGTAATTACTGCATCTTCAGCGGCTCAGATGTCGGAGTAAATGACGATCACTATGTTCATTATTACATCCAGCAACACAACACCTCAATCGCTCAATCGGAGATATTCTTGTCTAACTTACATCCCTGCTCTGGCATCAAAACATGGAAAGTTACTGGACTGTGACAGTTGGTCTAAGGTAAGAGCTCATGTCAATCAACCATTGTGGGAGCGGCATCTGTTGGTGTGACGCCACACCTACAGGCATCTGAGAATGGCTCGATTTGAAAAAGGGGATATTATTTTTACAGATTAATTAAAAACCACTGCATGGATTTTTATCATTATAGGGTAGATTTGTACATGCACTGGCAACAAACATTAATGTTCAAACAACATGAAAAAGTGAACTTAGCATCCGATGACCCCTTTAATGAATCAGAGGGTCGGGGTAAATGTGAACGCAGAAAGAGCAACACAACCACATTTTCAACCACATTATAATCATTATTTCTGTGTTACAGACATTTAAATAATAGAAGTACTGGGATAAAAGTTTGTAGTTTGGGTGTAAACACTTATTGTCTACAGTAGCCATCAAAACGAAAGTATCTTAACACTTGTGTGTATTGTAACACTTATCCTCTTCCACCAGAAAGTGGCGACAACTGCCCGTTTAAAAAAATAATGTCACTGAATCATTAATTCAGGAGATTTCAATAGTCAAACTAGTCTTAATGAAGTGAGACACTGACTTCTTCATTGATTTTTTTTTTTTTTTTTGAATGAATATATATTTTTTAAAAGACTTAAGCAATGAACAGTTTGTCAGAACCACTAGTTTATTACATTATTTTATTTAGTTTTCTAATTTTTCTCCAGAATCATGAGAGAATCATGGTCTTTATTAAGAACAACTGGGATTCTCAATTTATCCAGAATCGTGAAGCTCTTGTTTAAATGTTGTTTATTACTGCATATAATTCATTAAAATGGAAGTTTAATTTCATAAAGGTCAAAATGCACCTACTTTTTTTTTTTTGGCATTTTGGCTTTTTCAGCTGAATAAAAGACTATTTTCCCTATATATTTCATCATTTAGGATTTCTTAAGAAAAGTTTAAAAATCTCCACCCAGTCTCTTGTCTCATCTCATGAGATAAGTGTCTCGTCACACCCCTACTGTCTACCCTGTCACAGCTAAAGACGCTGTTCCTGAACTCTCTGCTTGTTCTGTTATGGGACCGATGTTAACCTCTCTGTGCTTTCTATTGTAGTCTTTCCTGATCTGCCTTGGTGGTGCTCTGGACCATCAGATCCATTTGAAGTGGTCCTCGGCTCCATTAGCTCCACGTTGGTGGATATTTGCTCTGCTGTGGTGGTCATCTGCTCCACCGTAAGGACTTTTGTTCCCGTCTGCTCTGGTGTGGTGGTCATCAACTCCACCGTGGAGATGTTCAGATCCATCTGTTCAACTGTGGTGGTTATCAGCTCCACTGTGGGGATCTTCGGTTCTTTCTGCTCCGCTCTGATGGTCTTCTGCTCCATCGTGAGGATTTCCGATCCCGTCTACTCTGCCCTGGTGGTTTTAGGCGTGCCTGCTTGTTTGTTAGTTTTCCTGCGCTTAGATCCACTCCTTCTTTTTTCACCTGCTTTTTTCACGCTGTTGTTATATAAACAATCTCAATTATCAAGCCGTTTTGATTTTCTGAACAGTATGGTGTCATACTGCTCAGGCCCCGCCCATGACCGCTGATGGGCCGTCCCATATTAGCATATTTCGGCCCTCAGACAGTTGTACCAAAGCCACTTGAAGGCAAGCCTGCAAACTTTAGCCAAAAAGACGTAACGGCTAATGCTAATGCTGCCGCTTTGGTGGTACGCAGGGAAGGAGACCAGAGGCCGTTTTGTCTGAATTAATGTCAGTGAAGGAGAGAGGCTTCACTACAATGAGTAAACAGCTTTTGTGAGGAAACAGCTTATTATTTAATGAATCAACAGCCTATAGGCTAATTACTTAGTTTAAAAATGTAAAAAAAATGCTGTTTTTTAAGACAGGTGGGATTCAGCTGCATTTCTCATTCATTCCTATGGTATCCGTAAATGGCGACTGACTGTCGCAAAATTCTGAAATCTAATGATGTCAAGACTATAATGTGATTGGCTATCAAGGCACACATGATCCAAGTTGACCGTTACGCTTTCTCCAATGGTAATACCGACCCTTGTATATCCCAACAATAAGGCCATCTCTGGTTGTCCGCCATTTTGTCCATGCACATGTAGCTGTAGCTACATTGTTTGTAAACGATGCAGGTGTTTTGTGGTTGGATGTAAGAGAGAACATAAAAGTTTTCATTTTCTCCAGACATCGGAGCCACTGAGGACACAGTGGATTTGTTTTTGGGGTTTTTTGACGGTAAAACGCTACCAAATACAAAAAAAAAAAAAACAGAAGAGAGGGGGAAGGGGAGGGGAGTCAGCAGTAGCTCATTATCATTTAAAGAGACATGCACTGAAACGGGTCACTGTGAACAGAGCTGATTTTGACAAGGTAAAAAGGGTGTTGTTTTGTATGACCATTGAGGAATTTTAACCAAAGTAGGTTACAAACATTTCATGAAGACCCTAAGGAATCATACCAACGTGTGGAAAATAGGCATCCGATGTCCAATATGTATGTATGTATCCGATGTATAATGATCATCATCATCACCATCATTACATATATAGTTCCAAGTTGGGGTAGGAAGTTAAAGATATTTAACTGTAGCTATGTTTCCAACACTCTGTTTTAATGTGTATTTTGAAGTATCACATCAAAAATGAGGAATAGAAAAGGCCAAATTTTGTATAAAAATCCCATAATTTGCAAAAAAGTTTTTACGCTCGCTTGAGGTGGTTTTTGACTTGTGTGAAAAAGGCTTAATGCGAATAATGGAAGATGGAAACGCATTTGCCGAATAAATTTCTCTATGCGCATCAAAAAAGTCATGTGACTTTGCGTTATGGAATGGCAAAACCTGAGTAACCAGTGGACCGATCTCGTTCCACAGCATCTGAAATATTGTTATGGTAATTCTGAAATGCCGAGCAAAGTCTGTCATCAAAGTATTTCTATATAATTGCCTCCCAGAACTGTCTAATACGACTGCGTTCCCAAATAACAGGCATCCACTTCTGAAAGCATTGACCACATTTATTTTGTTTTGTCTGCTCGCTCTGAGGTGCAAGTAATTTATTAGATATGAGAAGTATCATATTCAGTGGCTTCTCCTATTTTGTTACTAATTTAGAGCCAGTTTATCAGGAAGTGACGATTTTGTTCTCTATGACTCTTTGGATGGAAACGGTGCTTGTTTACAAATGTTTTATGCAATATAAAGTTCGCAACTTTGGATGGAAACCTGGCTTGTGAAAAGTCTTTAAAATAAAGCAAAACATAGAAGTTGATTCATAATGTCAGTAACGATTTAATATAAGGTGTAAGAATTTAATATATAACTATCGTTGTGTCTTTTATTTCATGCAGCATTACACACAATTGAAGGATCACATGAATCATTGATATTTTGAAATATTCTAAAAACAAAACAGAAAACAGACAAAAACAGTTCTAGCCATCGAGGCATTTTTTAAAATGAGCTGTTCTCTTAATTTTCTTTTCAAATTAGCCTCTCGCCTTCTGTTCTCGAGCCATCTGACAGAGTCCACAGAAAGGACAGCAGGTCATAATCACCCAGTCATCACAGACAGAGCCCTAAAGAAGACACAAGCCAATCATGCAGTGCTAGTCTTTGACATCTAAGAACAATTGAAGAGTTTGGTTCCAAAATGCTATAAATCCATTTTGATTAAATTGAGTAAAAATGTGTTTTCTTTACCAAGAAAGTGGCAAGATGAAAACCACTATTTTCTGTTTTAAACTTTCACATAGCATCTTTAGGTTATAATAACATTAAAAATTCAAATCTAGATTTTGATTTTTCAAAGATTTATTATAAAAACGGATTATTTTTTTTCCGAAATGCAATAAATCCATTATGCTTACTTTTCTTTTTAGAGAAAGTATAAGTGATGGAAGAAGATGGCATAAGTGCAATCAAATTCATAAACTCTTGTAGAGATTAATGTTTTAAATATACAATTTTGAACATAGAAATATTAAATGATTTTAATAACTAAAAAGAAGATAAAAATGAAATACTGCCAGTAGGTGGCGGTAAGTCACTGATTTAATTTCTGAATCATATCATTCATTTGATTCGTTCGAACGGCTGATTAATTCAGGAATAAAGCAAGTGACTCTTTTTATGAATGGGTAATTGATTCATTGACTCAGTAGAAAATGCACGTTCATTCGTAAACGAAACACCACTGTGTTTGAATGGAGATGTGCAGGGGCTCATTTGTGACTTTGTTTCAAACTATTTTTGAAGATGAGATGAGCAAAATCAGGCAATAGTGTTATAGTCAGACAATGCGGGTCACTTAATATTAATTTCTTGATTATTTAACTGTTGTATAAAATCAATATTTCATTTACAAACTCCCTTAAAAATCATTAAAAGCTGTCACTCATTTTAGTTCATCGCAATCTCACAAAATTCTAATCAAGGAAACTCTCTACACTGCACAATGAATCTCTTATTTACACTCTCTCTACACTTTGTTTATGAAAGGATTCGTCAGATAGGTCTGTGATACATTACTCAACGCTGAAAACTATGGATGCGGGGTGTATTCAAAGCGCTGCTTTTACTGTTTACAATGCGTGAAATGCTGCGCTGTGATTGGCTGAGCGGATGTATCGCATTTTGCAGAAAAGAGACTGGCGTTTGTCGCGTTTGGAAAAAAAAGGGAGAAAACATGACAGAATAACACGGCGGATACTGCATTTTGCGTAAAATTAAAAACTGCCTCATCAAAACCGACCAGATACAATATTGATTTTGGCAGGAACTCAATTTTGTAAAAAATGGCGTTTATCGCGTTTTGGAACCAAACTCTTCAATTACAATGCAAGAGCAGAAATAAGCAACAATCAATACTAAAAAAGGATTTTTATTGCATGACCTACATTAATATGATATCTGTCACGGATGCTGGTTCTCAATGCAATCATTGCTCCAGGTAGGAAGGGCAAACAGCAGCTGTCACCGTTATCCTGTGCCACCTTACATCCCAAGATGCAAGGAATAAACGCCCCACACAGACCTGAGGAGCAGACCAGTGTCAAAATTCACACTGTTTTACAATGTAAGGCTTGTAAGGTTCAACAATTCATTAAAGGGATAGTTTACTAGAATTTACTCATGCTCATGTCGTTCCAAACCTGTATGGTGAACTACCCCTTTAACAACTTACTCCACTTATAATCACTATTGCTATTGCATTAGCTTGTAAGCAAAATGAATTTGCATTCATAAACAAATCTCCCTGCTTCAAACACACTCACAGATTCCGCAGTCATCACAGCAGTCACAGACATCAGAGCTCCAGTGAGAGACAGTGTAGCTGGGTACAATCATTTGAGGCTGGGAAGTCATTGCTTCTGTTTGATATGACATCACTGACAAAAATAAAATAAAACACAGAAAATGGTATAATACAATAATTTGCAATTACAACTACAATTAAAACCTACACTTTTTTGCCTAAAAATAGAGTAATATTGTCTTGCTGTGACTATAACTATGCACTTTTTTTCATTTAATGGTTATCAAATAGAGATAAGTGGTTAAATAAGTATTAATTAGGACATAACATAAATTTCATTTCTGTAGAAAGAAACTGTGAAATGAGATCTTCTCTCTCACCTGTTTCTTTGGAGAGGCTTCCTGTTACCGTACGTGTCTCACTTCCTCAGGAATGATGTTCAATTCCTGATAGATCTCAGTCAACTTTGAAATCACCTCAAACATGACGAAGGGGAGGAGAAACTTTACTAGTTGTGAGTGGTTTATGTGACCTGTAAACTAAAGGGTGAAGTGTTTGATTTGGGGGCGAGGAGTTTTGCACTATTTTAGGTCTCCACACCCTTCCATTGCAACAGTGTTATCTACAACTTTTTGACAAATGCAGCAGTGATCTTCAGAACATCAACTTTAAACTACATTTGCTTGTCATTTGAGGTGTTATGAAGCTGCTGTTAGAAATGTATGGATGCCCATTGCTGCCACATAAGAAAAAAAAATAAAAAAATAATGCTTTGGCAAATTATAATTACAACACATGGCAAAATTATGAAACAGAAAACAGAATTACAACATAAAAAGTAAAAATTATGACATAAAACAACACAATGACATAAAAAGTTGAAAATATTAGATTAAAAGTCGTTTTAATATTAATATGAATAATTCTCATAATTATTACTTTTTTAATTATTTTTACATAATTATTACATAATTATTGTCATAATTTTGACCCAATTTTGACCTCATAATGACGTTTTTGCCTTAAAGGGTTAATTCACCCAAAAATGTACTCAAAAAGTCAATTAATCACTCTCATGTCGTTCCAAACCCGTAAAGACACAAGATATTTTTTGATGAAATCTGAGAGCTTTCTTTTCAGTATCCACCATGCGTCGTCGTAGCTAGATATTTTTGTTGTCTTTGCGCACAAAAAGCATTCGCCTAGCTTCATAACATTAAGGTTGAACCATGAACTGTTTTAACGATGTCCTTTTATTCTTTTTGTTGGGCCGTTTGAGCATTTTAGTTGCGTTGCTGTCTATGCAGGATCAGAAAGCTCTCGGATTTCATCAAAAATATCTTATTTTTTGTTCTGAAGATGAACGAAAGTCTTACAGGTTTGGAATGACGTGAGGGTGAGTGAATTTTCATTTTTGGGTGAACTAACCCATTAATTATGACTTTTTATTTGGTCATTTTGACTTGTGTCATAATTATGACTTTTAAAGTAATGTTTGCAAATTATTCAGTTGCTATATAGTAGTTTTATGCTTTGGTGTCTACACTGTGGTGTTGACATTATGCTGTGTTTTGATTATTTTGTTGGCATATGGCTGATTTTATGAGTAAGAAAAGTACTTGGTTTACTCATCCAAGCAGAAAAACAACGTTGCTGATGTAACCCAACATACGGAAGATCAGAGAATAAATTTAAATTACGAATAAGGTATGAAAAAAGGCATATTTATACACCTGCAATGGTGTTTCTTTATTTCTCTAATTTTAGTCTGCCTCTTTGAGTCCTAAGCTGATACGCTGAGCCTCAATGTAGAGTTTTTATTTAGATGTTTTGGCATACCTGGTTGAAAAAGTCACTGTTCAACCCTGAACTGACAAAAATACCATCCCCTTTACCCCTTTTGAGCAAAACAACTGAACCTTTTAAACTTTAATTTGTAAGGCTAATTATGTCTACAAGAGTCAGAATAAAACAAAACACTAACGTAACAGAAAAGGGAAGCTCAGATACTGGAATGTGACTACTGTATAGTTTGCACAATTTTTTAGAAAGATTTTAGGGAAGAACACTTGACACTGGTCCAGAAAGGCCCTAGAGACAAAGCCACAAGTCTGACCACGTTCTGACTGAACTTTGAGAATGATATTTCCAAAAATCAAAGTGTGAAAGTGTTTTTTTAGGCTATATCTAGGTGTATTTTCTTAAAAAGTCATTAGGGAGTGTTCCAGCACATACACTAGGCCTATGAGCACAGTATACACAAACTATATGAACAAAAATTGAAGGATTTATTAGAACAGTTAAAATCTGTATAGATCAATGCTTATTAATAACATTTTTTTTTGTGTTATTAAAGCATATTTGCTGCATCTCCAGACATCTAAGAGCGGCTGAGGATGAAGGTACGTTAAAAAATGGCTTATGGTTTCATAATAGTGCAGTGCATATGTTGAGCTGTTTGACTTCATTGTTTACACATCAGGGCATGTCTCTGGTTTTCTTATCCAATGTATTGCACTGCTGTAACACTTACTAATTCTTTGTTTTTTCATTTGTACAAGTCAGCTTGTACAAATATAGTAACCAGCCTCCTGCCCCTTAAGTAAATTATCTCTTTAAAACACCAAAGTCATATAAGAATTCCATACATTTTACAGTTCTCCACAGTTAAAAAATACTGTATGTCATATATGTGAAATATGTGAACAGAAGAAATATTACATTTACATACTCAGCAATATGTTTCTGTTTTACGTAAAACACATTAAAATGAATATTTCATGATTGTTGTGCAAGTTCTACACTCAGTTCCTTATTCTGGTGTCCGCAGCCACATACAGACGTGCACAGGCCAAATGATTTCACAATCTCTGAAGATAATATGTTGCACAATTATATACTCATACTCTACAGTTTCAAACGTGTGGACAGGCCTCAAGTAACGGATCTGAAACACAACCCTTGTTTCATTTATGTTAGAAACAAGAAGCTCTGTGTGCACTTACACGAACAACTGTTAAAATGTTGAGTTGTGTGGACATTTCTGTGTCATTAACTTTATTTAATCTGTGATGCAGAAATAATGACAATAACTAAATAAAAAAGTGAATAATATAGGATAAAGGAGTTGAAATTGTTGAGTTGCTTAGACTATATGGCAAAGGGGGGTCAGTTGAATTAATATATTGATCATATTTGCATGGGCAAGTGGAAATATAGAACAAATGTCCATCTACTCCTTATATTTTACTGTGATAAGTGATGTTATTCTCCCACAGGTTGCAGCTATTCTTAAAACATGCAGTTGAGACATACAAAGAGAGAAAAATACTGCTGCTCTGTGGTGAACAAAATCATTACAGGTGACAAATTATTCTGTCATTGTTGCCACTGGCTGATTTGTAATCAGTCATCAATATGTCAACCTAAAAATGTTTATTAATAAGCTATATGTCATTTGTCTAAAGAAACTAAAGTCTAGAGTCATATTTTGTATCTTTACCACAATCCAGGAAACACATTATGATTAATGAATAAATATTTCAGGTCATATCTACAAGTGGACTTGTCTCTATGTCTCTATGTATTAAGACCTAGAAACACTGCTCTGGTTTTACATTGATCTATACAGATGAACTTGTGAACTTGTGACTAAATCTACCACAATTTGCAAAAAAAAATCAGACTGAATATGAATAAGAATCAAGCATATAGAGAATATGTAGGTTGTAGCATGCGGTCATTACTATACACAATACACAATTTCCCACTGAAAGTGAAATTTACTTCTGATGCTATAGCAGATATTGTATTTTTAAAGTTTTTCATAGAAATAAAGATCATAGTCTGTTTACAGTGAAATCTGAGTGTGCTTTATTCTTTTGAATTCATAATACTTGGTGGCAAGATAGGATGTGGTTAAACTGAGAAGGTGTCAAGAGCTTTTCATGTGATCATGTAGGTTTTACCAGGAGGTTTATAAGAATTAAAACAATATTGTGGCAATGCCCTCATCACAAACCATATGCAACAAGTGTGAATTCAGGGTGTGAAAAGTTTTTCCAAATTATATTTTTGTCCTTAAATTGCATATAGAACAGGATTGATGAAACATAAAATAACAAGAAGGAGAGAGAGAAAGAAGAGAACACTGAGCAATCCTCACAAATATAATGCCACTTTCAAAATCATCTACATAAATGTAAATAGTCTAAACAACAGATCGTCACGTATCTTATTTGTTTACAACAGACCGGGGTTATCGGCTTCCTGTCTTTTAACCGGAAAGATTAATCAGAAAACCATCAGATCAAAAATGAGGTTACACAAATTTGAGCAGATGGGGAAGATTTAACGTTTAGAGAAGATTTAAAAGATTAACTTAAAAAAAGAAAAAAATGTTTCTTCTTAGTTTTACAAGAACCTTTTGAAAAATACTGTACTTCCATTAAGAGTAGTTTCTGTGGAAAGAGTGAAAAGGGAAGAGAGAAAAAAGTCAGGAAGCACTAACATAAACGTGTTTCCTGAACAAATTCGTTATAATCAGACGAGCATTTGATCTGGGCCAGTCAAGCCCCTGCACAGACAGCACTGAGAGAACAGGTACAAGACTTTGCTTTTTGCTTCTACTTTACTCTAAGATTTACTGTTAGTCCCTGATACAACTATGATACTCATTTAAAAATAGATTATGTAGTGTATTTTCAAAAAATATTTGAAATATGTATAATTATAATAACTTTTTTGAAATTAATAATCACAAATAATTTTACTCTATTTTACATTCATTGTAAAAGTTACTGGAAGTAATAATAATTCTTTGTCTAATATCCTTTCTCAATGATTTTACAAGCAACAACACAACATCTATTAAAAAATTCAAATACATATGGTAATAGCAGATACTATTTATTATTATTATTATTTATATTGTTTCATTGCATATTCATATGCATATGTTCACGCAATGCAAATTCGCACTTTGAGCACTTTCAGTTCCCTCTAGAATCCTTTATCTTATAAACTACTTTTAAAAAAGTATACAGTTTTTTTTTTTTTTTTTTTTGGCAGACTTTCAGATCTGTGACAGCCAACTTTGCTAGATGTTGGAAAGGTGTTTTCGAGAAACGTTTTGAATATGTCTGCTCTCAGCAAATTGGGGATTTCAAAAACATGTTTGTTTTTAAATGTATCAAATGAGTGCAGTTTTGTTTCCCTGTGGACGAAGCCTTTAGTTCCCCTTTGCAGTAGTTGTGAGTAAAGATTTAGTTTCTGTGGTCTGACTTCTCGCTCTTTATCCTTCTTTTTTTCTGACATTTGCCCAAAAGAAAGGAGAGACATATAGACAAGATTACGTGAGAGACGAGTGCATCTCGTGCCCACTATTTGACTTGTATGTCTCACTTCTCTGATGCTCATCATGAATGACACGACAACAGCCACAGATTCCTTGGTGAGTGTTAAAACAGTACTGAAAAAATAAATGTAAAGGGATAGTTCACCCTAAAATGAAAATTCTGTCATTAAAGTCGTTTCAAACCCGTAAAATCTTCGAAGCACAAATTAATTTCTGATAAAATATGAAAGCTTTCCGACCCTGCACAGACAGCAGCGCAACCCTGGTAACACACATACATCACGGAGACATCTATATGATGTCTGCATTTACATCTAGAAGACATATTTTTTAGAGTGTTTGCTCACCCTATCAGATGTCAAATAGATGTCTATTAGATGACTTCAAGATGTTTATGATTTAGAATTTATATAAAACTAACATCTTACAGATGTTTGTCAGATGTTTGTACACAGCAGATGCTTTCCACATCAAGTGATCTTTAACAGACATCCTGCAGATGAGCATATGCTCTCTGGGAACTAACACACTCAAGGCCCAGAAATGTAGCAAGAACATTGTTAAAATAGTCCATGCGACATCATTGCTTCAACCGTAATGTTATAAAGCTACGAGAATACTTTTTGTGTGCAAAGAAAACAAAAAAAAGTCAGTCTTTTATGCAAGGCTGAACCACTGATGTCGCATGGACTATTTTAACGATGTCCTTACTACCTTTCTGTATGGAAGCATATGTGTAGCAAAATTCAGTTTGCAATGCAATATGCAAAATGGCAATACAATATCCAAAATGACAATGCAATATTCAAAATGGCAATGTAATTCTGTATTTAAATTTACATTTTCCATCACCTCCCACGCGTGCAAAATTTGGTGCAGAATGAAATTGAAAATTAAATTATATTATTTACATTTGCCATTTCCAACAGTAGTCTTAAGTTGTAAAGTGCATACTATTTTAATGCTTTATAAGTAGCAAAATTAAAATGAAAATGTATAACCCAAATTGATTTGATATGTGTAACGTGTCCAAGCAGAAACAGTAGCAAAATTATCATTTAAATGTTATTTGTCCTAAATGCATTTAGACTAACAGTTAGGACACTTACGATTGCATTTTCATCATGACGCCGTGGGATATTTGTAGCAAAATTCAATGCGGCTTTGAAAATGCATTCCGAGCTGACCACGCCTACCCTACGTCAATCATTGCGTCAAGGCGTGGATTGGCGGAAGCGTGTTACGTTTAGATCGTTTGAAACATGGCGGCTGGAGATCTGATAAGATCGTTGAATGCATTGGCAGATGAAGTGGAGCGTGAACAGAGAAATAATGTTTCAGAAGATTTTTACGCGTATGTAGGTGACAGGACAAGATCAATATTGGAGCATCTTGCAGAATTGTCGGCCTTAACAGGCCTCGACACTCTTTTCGCTGCTGAACCCTTGAGAGTCGTGGAAGATCGATTATCTTCGTCTCTGTCAAGGGGAGTGGGACGACCGGTGTTACGGTTTAACTGGTGACCGTGTTATCTGGTGACCAACTTCCTGGTTCAGGTCCTCCGCACCAGATGTGATGGAACGACCGTGGCAGATTCGCCGATTCTGAAAGCACAAACTGACGTGATATCAAGCTGTCTAATAAACGCACACTTGCTCATTACATGATTTTGGTATTCTTGTTACAAATTATTGGTATGATTACAAATTATTGGTATGATGGCCCGTAGCAGCAGAACTACGGAAATAATAATAAAAAAAAAAAAGCTTGTTTGGCATGGGTTTCGAACACGTGCAAAAAGCAGTCACGCTATGAGACGACAGCAACGAACACAATGACCTATTGAACTACGCTGAGTCAGCTACTGATATCTAGATTCAAGTAGGATTTTACTCTCAGCGTGACATTATGCAACTGGCTGAATCAAGAAAATGTGCCCGTGTTAACTTGTGACCTGTGTTTACTTGTTATGAAAACTAATATTCTAATAATATATATATTAAAGGAAAAGTATATTACATTTTATGGTTTATGATGTTAAAGTACCTTTCATGGAGTCTCAGACAACTGTAAATTTGTGGCTACTGTGGTTTAATTACAAACGCTATCGTTAAACTATATTTACTATAGTAAAAACGTGGTACATTTTCTTCAGAGACTAGCGGATGTCTCCTTTAAATAATATACTAACTTGATGTTATTTCCACGTTGTTTTTGTGATTTGATTTCTTGATTGTAGTGAATGACATGTAACGTAACAGTAACGTAACAGTATATAAAACATAATAGCCTTTTCTGTAATCGAAAAGCTGCAAATTAGTGGTGCTCTTTGTAACGTGTTACATTGTGGCTTGTGTTCACTAGCAGAATAATTCTTAAAGTATGACGTTGTTTTCTGCTTGTGAATATATTTGCAGTCGACAATATACTGTTAATCGAATGACGCAAATAACAAGTTAACACATTTATAAAGTAACATTTCTAAGCAGCGTTTCAACTAGAATTTAACGTTACATGTCATTCACTACAATCAAGAAATCAAATCACAAGTCTCCGAAGTATTTCTACGAGAAAAATGGAAAAACAACGCATTGAATTTTGCTACAAATATCCCACGGCGTCATGATGAAAATGCAATCGTAAGTGTCCTAACTGTTAGTCTAAATGCATTTAGGACAAATAACATTTAAATGATAATTTTGCTACTGTTTCTGCTTGGACACGTTACACATATCAAATCAATTTGGGTTATACATTTTCATTTTAATTTTGCTACTTATAAAGCATTAAAATAGTATGCACTTTACAACTTAAGACTACTGTTGGAAATGGCAAATGTAAATAATATAATTTAATTTTCAATTTCATTCTGCACCAAATTTTGCACGCGTGGGAGGTGATGGAAAATGTAAATTTAAATACAGAATTACATTGCCATTTTGAATATTGCGTTGCCATTTTGAATATTGCATTGTCATTTTGCATATTGTATTGCCATTTTGCATATTGCATTGCAAATTGAATTTTGCTACACATATGCTTCCATATTTCTGGGCCTTGAACATGTCAGTTGCATTGCTGTCTAGGCTCAGAAAGCTCTCAGATTTCATAAAAAATATCTCAATCTACGTTCCGTAGATGAACGAACGTCTTGCGGGTTTGGAACGACATGAGGGTGAATAATTTATGACAGAATCTAATCTGAATTAACAAAATATTGCCCTTTGCTATTTTACAGTACACAGATTATGACTACAGCACTGTCCCTGACGGCAACGAAGAAGATGATGACACTGCTGCCCCCTGCAGTCTGAAGGAAACATGGGACATTCTTCAGCGCTTTACCCCCGTGGCTTACATCCTTGTCTTTACCCTGGCGCTAGTGGGTAACATTCTGGTTCTCTGCGTGATCCGCCGCTATCGGCAATCTCGACACAGCCCCTGCTCCTTCTCACTGACAGACACCTTCCTGCTCCATTTGGCCATCTCTGACCTCCTACTGGCTATAACATTGCCATTTTTTGCCATCGCATGGATCAACGAGTGGGTTTTCGGCATATTCATGTGTAAAATAGCCGGTGCTTTGTTCTCGCTGAACGTCTATTGTGGGGTGCTGTTCCTGGCCTGCATCAGCTTTGACCGATACTTGGCTATCGTACATGCCATCAATATCAGCTGGAGACGCAAGACCTGTCATGCTCAGCTGGCCTGCGCCATCATCTGGGGCGTCTGCCTGGGATTGGCGATGGTGGACGTGTACTACCGTAACGTGGTAAATGTACATGGCATAAATCGGTTGATGTGCCAAATAGAGTATTCTATAGAGAACAGCCAGCAATGGCAGGTCACCATGCAGCTGGTTAGCATGATTCTTGGATTCATACTTCCCCTATTGGTCATGCTGTACTGCTACCTGCGTATTTTCAAAGCACTGTGCCATGCCACGCGTAGGCAGAAACGGCGCTCGCTGAGGCTCATCATCTCATTGGTCATTGTGTTTGTAGTCAGCTGGGCGCCTTATAATGCTTTGCGGATGACTGACAGCTTGCAGACTCTTAGGGTCATTGTCAAAACCTGCACACTCAACAAGGTGCTAGATGTGGGCATTCCCATGACAGAAAGCCTAGGGTTGGCACATTGCGCTTTAAATCCGCTGCTCTACGGCCTTGTGGGGGTAAAGTTCCGTCGTGAGCTCGCCCAGATGTGCAAGACTGCTTTAGGACCCCAGGGGTGCCTCGGATTAGTGGGATGGGCAAACGGTCGGGGATCAGGCCGCAGGCCTACTGGATCATTCAGCTCAGTGGACAGTGAGAATACCTCGTACTTCTCTGTCATGGCCTGAAAAGAGTGCAAATGAACAGGAGTACAAGAACAGAAGTGACGGTTTTATCTGGAATCGGGAAGAAGCCACAATTTCAGTTTGTGTAATCTGAAAGATATTAAAACTTTTTCACGTTCTCTTTTTTTTTTTTTTTTTTTTGAAGCAAAGCATTTTGTAAAGTAGTCTTAACATCCATTCTGTTGTAAGAAACTTAGTCATTAATTTTCTGTCATTACTATTATTGATCAACCTGTATGTTTTTAAATACGTATGGTAATATCCAGTTTCTTCTCATTTCTGATTCATTTTAGCTATAAGATATATGTAGCTGTATATTCATATTTTTTATATCTTTTATATTTTCCAAACATTACATGCTAAGACAAAATAACACGATTTTAAAATTAAATGCTGTAGATTAGCATTTTTGCCATTTGTAGCAGCTGTTATCGTGACAATGAATCATCTGTTGGGTTGTCTGAGTCTGGTGCCAAAACCAGGAACTGAAATTTTTTCTTTCTATAAATGAAGACTTCAGATGTAAAACCAGCTAAATCCATCTGACGTCTTTCTTTAAAAAAATGCATTTTTCTCAGGCTCAGATGTATAGGTTTCTATGTAAGTACCGGTACTTCTGATTGGGCTGAGGCTGGTATTTTAGTGAGTTTGAAGAAAAAGTATTTGATGAACGTATAATATGTGCCAAGAGCATTCACTCAGTATCATTATCTCATTTTTGACCAAGATGGCTTTTAGCTGGTTTTGCGTCTGAACTCTTCAAATACTCTTCATAAATATCACTGCAACATACAATTTTTATACAACACTTCTATCGTTATTTTTGTTAGTTGTGTTGCCAGTTTCATTAAACTTGTAATAAAGTTTTGTATGACTCACTTCTTTTATTACACTTCTTCAGCTCTAGACTGGGGAGGATGTAACACTATTTTTTTTTTTTTTTTTCAATTCTGAGAATGACGGCCACAAAGGAAATACAGAGGAAAATGTGTAAGCGCTATTAACATTATTTTTTCAATAACTTGTTTCATCTCTATTAAAATTACTTGAAGATCTATTTTATTCTGAGAAGGACAGCCACAGGAAACCCAACAGTGTAATCACTTTAGTTCATCTTTATTAAAAATACTTGTTTTCTTTCAGAGAGCATTGTGGAAGTGTTTATATTTGTTAATGCTACTTTTAAAAAAATAATAATAATAATAAATACAGTTTAATTTTATTCTGATCTTTTCTGCAGAGAAATTCTGACGTGGTAACTGTCAAAATGCTAATATATATATATGGTACTTTCAACAACAGAGCATGCTCTTCGAGGTAAAAGGCAGTCTGGGGGTCAGGAAATGTGAGTCAGAATGGAACTTATAACCCACAAAAGCACCACACGTCAGTGCATTTGTAGCATCATGCTGAGCATTAACTCTGAAAGTACAGATTTCAGAGCTCCTGTAACCTACAAAATTGGCTTCTGTGGATTTTGGTTAATGTCAGCTGGCCTTGAGGTACATGCTGAAGAGCCAAATTCTGAACCCGTTATAGAAAGTAACATGTTTAGGGTGACCATATGTCCTCTTTTCCCCAGACATGTCCTCTTTTTGGACCTAATAAAATGCATCCAGAGTTCTAAATCGCCGGGATTCGGCTTTTCCTTTCCACAGTCAGTCGCCATTCTTTGTGTGCATTTTTTTGTATTAAAGAGGTCCTATTATGCTCTTTTACAAAGTCCTGATTATGTTTTGGGGGTGTACTACACTGTAAAAAACAATGTGTTGAGTCAACTTAAAATAATTTGTAACCTGGCTGCCTTAAAATTTTAAGTTCAGTCAACTCAAAAAAAGTTTGTTGAAATGTTAAATTATACTATATGACAACTTAGATATTTGAGTTCAATCAACTTAAAATTTTAAGGCATACAGTAGAACAGTTATACAGTATGTTACTGTATTTTAAAGTTGCATTATGGGAAATTTTCTCTTGGCGCCATTAAAATACAGTATTTTTCTTTTACTGTAAATCCAAATACAGTAAAAAAATGAGCGCAAAACCTGACCAATGACAGAAAGGCTTTTTTTCCTCTGGGAGAGAAGAAAAGGAAGACGCACACACAAGATTTAATGTCAGTGTATTTTTGGGTTATTTTTCGGTTTTAAAAACAAACAAACAAACAAAAAATAATGCTAAATGTAACTTACAGCATGCATTTAATGCTAATGTTAGCATAAAACCCGCAATGTTCGTCTGCAAACACTGTGGTGTCTCTTTGGAAACATTCTATGCATTTATTAATCATGCCAAAGCGGACAAAAACTTGGCGAATTCCAGGTTTTCGTGTACAGTGCTTGATTGCTCATGCACGTTCTTAAGCCTCTCTGCACTTGTCGCACTTGTACCGCAAAACTAACGAACTGATTTGAATACAGTCTGAATTCTAGATGCAGCACGGAAGGCTGTACATTCACGTCGACTAAATTCTTCCGCCTTTGTGAACAATGAACACCTAAGATGGCACATTCGAGATGGTAAGAAAAAATGAATGTCCAGTTACTAACTGTAAAAAGTATTTTAAAGTAAAGTCATCATTTTCAGTATACAGCATAAATGGGATTTTGAGAAATCTGTGTAAATATTAATGTTACTGTGCTTTCTGCTGCTGTGCCAGATGTGAATACAGATGTAACTGTCCTGTTGTTGATGGCCCACTTAAAAAAAAAGCAGACAATTTACTGTTCCTTTTAGCCAGTGTAAATTTTTTTTTCATTTATATAATTGACAACTGATCATTTCTATAACTGACACTTAGGAAAAACTGTGTGTGTTTTGTGTGTGTGTGTAAGTCACAACAACTCCAGCAGATGCAACCAGGCTTTCACTTCCTTCTACTCTGATCATGCTTGGTAAGATATTTTAGTACATGATTTAGTGATGTTAAAGAGATGTTTTTTAAAAATAAACCATTGTCCACTTTATTCATGGTTCTCTATATCTAACTTTCTACCTAGCATCTTCTCAAATAAATTTTGAATAACAAGGGTAGGTAAATGATAATAGAATTGTAATTTTTGGCTTCAACATCTGCATATATTTACTGACACCATAATCAAATGTGAAATGTTTTTTGTAAAGTTATAAATATCACTATAAAAAAACATGAACACAATAAATTAATTAATTAACTTAGCCATATACATCTGGGATGGCATGAGGGTAAGTTATGAGAGAATTAGCATTTTTGAGTAAACAATCCCTTAAAGAAATAATCCACCCAAAAATGAAAATTGTCATGATTTACTCACCCTCATGTCGTTCCAAACCCGTATACACTTCTTTCTTGTTTAACACAAAAAGATATTTAGAAGAATGCCGGTGACCGTTTCAGTTCCCATTGACTTTCATTGTGTTTTTTGTCCATATAATGGAAGTCAACAGGACCTAAAACACCAACACTGGTCACCAACATTCTTCAAAATATCTTTTGTGTTCCACAATAGACGAAAGTATATACAGGTTTGAAACAACATGAGGGTGAGTAAAGAATGACAAGAATTTAGATTTTTTTTTAAGCTTTGAATCTTTTCCTGAAACAGTCAGAGGAAAGTCTTAGTCCTTCACTAGGCTTAATTTGCCCATCAATATTGCTCACTCAAAAATGCAAAATTCTCTTATCACTTACTTACCCTCATGCATTCCGGATATACATGACTTTCATTCTTTGTGGAACACGAACAGAGATTTTTAGAAAAATAATCCATCTATGTGAGTTAATGTAATGCAAGTGGATAGGTCCCTCAAATTTGATGCTTTAAAAACCACACAAAGAAAACACAATGACAAATCAATGTCTTCTGAAGCAAAACTATAAATGTGTGTGAGAAAAATACTAATATTTTAAACATTTCATATTATAAACCATTGTTTCCAGCTGTCAAACTTGGGAGAAGTGATGAGGACAAACATAGAACGTCACTTCTTGCACATGTTTCACAACGTGCATGTATCATACTTCACAACATGCTGACATTTACGTCAAACAAACACATTTAGGACACTTGCCTGGAAGCAGTGATTTATAATATTATTATTTTTTAAAATATTTAAACATTTCTCACACAAACCTATCGTTTTGCTTCAGATGACTTTTTTTTTTTTTTTTTATCTAAAAGTCTCTAATTGTGTTCCAAGAAAGTATATTTGTGATGATATGAGAGTGAGTAAATGTTGAGAGAATTACAATTTTTGAGTCTTCTTGGCATGCAGTAACGATAACTGACAATTTGAGTTAACCTGAACTGGTGTACTATTCTGTTTATTCTTCTAATGAATTCATAACAGTATTTTTGTCTATCCAATGAAAGTACACACAACCAAAATATATTTAAGTTTAAAAAGTGTGTAAAGAAATGGAATTAATCCATATGATTAATCCGTAGGCTTTTATTTACATACAAACATTAATCATCCAAATATGTCGAGTACATCAAATGGGGTAAATGAATCTCAAACATGCTTGAGAACTGATTAAGTGTCAAACCACTCGAATCATATGGATTATTTTTACAATGTCTTTATGCACTTTTTGAAGCTAAAAGACTTTGGTTGCCTGGATAGACAAGAATGAAGAGAGAATATCAATTTTCATGTGTCATCAAGTTTTATGTTGTTTGTAACAACATAGTAAATGATGACAAAATTTTCATTTTGGCTGAACTAATGCTCTAAAATGTTTTTCAAAGAGAATTTAATATGAATCTAATGAATTATTATTATTTTTTTTATGTGAAGGTTCATTGTGACACACCTCAAGTGCTCTGTAAAATTCCAGATCAGCAAAAGAAGTGGGAAGATGGTGCAAATGGGAAACTCTGGCCTGAACCCTCATGTGTCCAAGGAGTTTGTGGATTTCAGCTGGCAAAACTATAAATCCACTACGGGCAAATCCATTCCACTCAGTTTTTGTGAATTTATTTGTTTTTAAGATTGTTCTTATGATTGAATTTGTTCCTTTTTTATTTTTTTTTAATTGCTGTAATATACAAATATTTATGTATAAATGTTACTGCAGGTTTAGGAAAAACAATGTTTGAAAAAGAAGAAAAATTTCCTTTAGAAGTTACTGGCGAACTGCTGCCAGTAAATTACTGTAATTTCTACAGGAATTTTTTTTTTACAGTGTTGTGTTTATACCCGCCGCACTGCGGCTCGTTGAAGCGGCCTCTCCCTACTCACCCCCAACCATTCGATATTGATATTCTATTGGGTCGTGTTGTGACATTATTACATACGAAAACAAACGCTGTAGTCCAAAGGAGCCGTTCGTTGTAGTTCATGAAAAGGGATTTTTTTAAAAAATGAAATATCTCCTTTTGGATTGGACTTTGAGATTTGTAACTGTGTAGATCTTTTTTTATGCCCAAACATACACACCACACACTAACTAAAATTCAAAAATGTATCATTGAAAAAGCATAATAGTACCCCTTTAAAGCCCTGTGCGCTGATTTTCTGACCATTACTGCCTGCTCCCGCAAACATTAAAATGATGAATATAATTTTCGCGTATCAGGAAGCCGCTATCAACATGGGGAGTATTTAAAACACTTTAAATGCAGTTCTTGTTGGATGCAAAGTTGCCAAATAAGCATCTTTTGCACGGAATTGGGCTGATTTTAAACCGTTGCGGAAGGTTGATTTTCTCCCCTGGGTTAAAGGTTTAAAATAATGCAAAAAAAATAAAAATAAAAAATTGCAATATTTCCCCCTGCATCCTGTCCCCCACTGGATGCAAAAAACTAAACATGTTTATCACTGTGATGTAAACCTTTTGGCTATTCAACAAATTATTAAACTAATGATTCATCACACCAGAATATCCTGATTCAATAGGAAAATGTCAGGACAGCATTTGTAACATTTTTACGTGGTTAAAAGAACATCTTTTCGATAAAGATTCCACTATCGTCAGCAAGCTAAGAGGTTTCTCTCTAACTAGAAAGCACCTGCACATGCTCACTTATGACTTAAATATTGGGAAATAGGATCTTTTGACAAGCGTGTGAAAACAGCTTAATTGCACTTTAACGTTACATGTTCAGTTGTGGTGCAGTAATTCAACCATTCTGATGACATTTTGGTTCCTGGTGTTTTTTTCGGGTTGCCAAGGGTGGCAGACACTCGACACCTGTCAGTTTTAGCTTCGTTGTTATACAACTGGGTTTATGAATACAATGAAGAATAGGATCTCTCGAACTCATCTCATGTGATGCATACGCTCTTAGACAAAAAGCTTCAGTTCTGTCGCTGGTTCTGTTTCAAAAGTGATAAGGTACATCTTTGTATCTTACCTACCCCTAAACAGTACATTTTAGTACCTTAAAGCTACATTTTAGTACTTTGAAAGTATGTTGGTATTGCAAAGGCACGTATTAGTACTTTATAGGGGTCATCGGATGCTAAGTTCACTTTTTCATGTTGTTTGAACATTAATGTGTGTTGCCAGTGTATGTACAAATCTACCCTATAGTGATAAAAATCCATGCAGTGGTTTTTAATTATCTGTAAAAATAATATCCCCTTTTTCAAATAGAGCCGTTCTCAGATGCCTGTCGCTGTGAAGGCCACTCCCACAATAGTTGACTGACATGAGCTCTTACCTTAGACCAGCTGTCACAGTCCAGTAACTTTCCATGTTTTGATGCCAGAGCAGGGATGTAAGTTAGACAAGAATATCTCCGATTGAGCGATTGAGGTGTTGTGTTGCTGGATGTAATAATGAACATAGTGGTCGTCATTTACTCCCGACATCTGAGCCGCTGAAGATGCAGTAATTACCTTTGTTTGTGAAGGGAATGCGCCTCCCGATCTACATATATCTGTCTTTGTTCGCGCGAATCATTCATGATCCAGCTTCACCTACAGCAGAAGTGAGTATAAGCGTTTTTTATGAATCTTTGTGATCGCCTTTCCTTATAACGTAGTGGTTAGGAAGTTTAGCGGCTAAACGCGGCTAATGTAAACAAGATCGTCTTTCCACAGAGAGAAGAGAGGGGCGGGGCGAGCAGAGCTCATTTGCATTTAAAGGAACAACCCCTTAGAATGAGATGATTTTTGCAGAGCTGATTTTGGCAAGGTAAAAAGGGTGTTGTTTTACAAAACAGAATTTTTAATCAAAGTATATTAGAGACTTTTCATTAAGACCCTAAAGAATCATATCAACTTGTGGAAAATGGGCATCCGATGACCCTATTAAAAGTACATATTTGCACCTTTTCACTTTTGTACATTAGAGTATATATATATATATATATATATATATATATATATATTATATATATATATATATATATATATATGTATGAAGAGTTCAGATGCAAAACCAGCTAAAGTCAAAAATTAGATAATGATGCTGAGTGAATGCTCTTGACACATATTATACATCCATCAAACACTTTTTCTTTAAACTCGCTAAAATACCAGCCTCAGCCCAATCAGAAGTACCAGTACTTACATAGAAACCTATACATCTGAGCCTGATAAAAATTAGTTTTTTAAAGAAAGTCGTCAGATGGATTTAGCTGGTTTTGCATCTGAACTCTGCATATATATATATATATATATATATATATATATATATATATATATATGCGTGTGTGTGTGTGACCCTGGACCACAAAACCAGTCGTAAATAACATGGGTATATTTTTAGTAATAGCCAAAAATGTATTGTATGGTGTTGTGGCAAAATAAAACCGACTCTCACCAAAGTAAGAGACAAACTTAGCCAAATGTCTTTTATTAAATTATTCTTTGCAAAGAAGGTCAGATAGTCATACAGAAACAGGTTACTGCAGAGTGCGACCAAGAAGGGGGGGCTCACTCCAACTTATATCTCTTCCCTAGCCTTTAAGGTTACATCTCCTAACTGGTAACTTTCCACACATAGTAAGAGTCAGATAAATACATTCTGCTACGTCATACTCCCAAGAATCAAATCTTTATATTTAGGGCCCCGATACCCTTCTCTTACGTCATCCTCCTAGCAGGTTTAAATAAAGCAGACCCTTACAAAATATTCCATAAGCACATAAAATAAGTAAAATGAATTTTTCTTCCACAATTTCCCCCTTTTTATCATTCATTGATAACTATTCACTAAATTCATTACTTTGCTAAAACTCTTACTCATCTACCATGATTAAATGTGTGTGTATAAATATATATATATATATATATATATATATATATCTCCTGAGGTCTTACACCACCACAAAGTCATCATGTTTGATGTTGTGCAAGGAGGTCTCAGCAACTTTCCCCTGGGCGGCTTTCACCTGCACACAGACATTAGATAACAGAGAAGACATTTCCTGTGCAGTAACTCAACATGTCATGCTCACTCATTTCTGTTGATGGCAGCTGTTGTTTGCCCCCTTCCATTCCTATAAATGGTGGTCTACCAAAGAGAATTTCAAATGAGCTCAGGTTTACCCTGGATCTCTTTCTCATTCTCATGTCCATGAGAACAGCTGGGAGCGCCTTAACCCATACCAGTCCCATTTTCTCACAACATTTGGCCAATTAGTTTTTTCTTATAGAATTTTATCTTTTTTTTTTTTTTTTTCACTGCAGTGTGTTCTCAACTCTATCACTAAAAACTGACCCACTTGTTTATTGTCTCATTTACAAAATGGGTTCTGTTGTCTGAACTGATTTTTCGTGGAATTCCCCATCTCTGCACTATTTCAGTTTAACAGAGCCTTCATGACTGCTGCTGCTTGGGACATTTTTGTCCCTTTCGCCACATTGTGTTACAAATTACACATCTTGTACAAAAGTTTTCTGCGAATGTTGTGAACCTCTTTGAAAAACCACAGTTCTTAAATTTGTGCTACCATTTCCCCTTTCTATGCATGGCATCGTCTTAGCATAATGAGAAAAGAAGTGTCGAGATAAACAAGGCTTGCCATCACAGCTTATCCAAACACCATTATTCAGTGTACATCCGGATTGTTTTTACTGTTCTTTCTTTGCTCCTAAAGCAAAAGTCTGCATGCTCTGTAAGTAAGAACAAACATCAAGGTTATTTTCATATAACAAAGTACAATCTGTTTTTTTTGGCTGTTTAGCCGCCGTGGCCTTCGCTCTGGCGTTTCCTGTGGATACATAATCTTTGTTATTTGTGTGTGCTGCATATTTACAAATGGCTATCTTATCAGGCAGCAAAATGGCTTCTAGTAAAGCTGTCACAAGAGAAGCATGGAGTATTGGGCACCCATCTGACTTCCACAATGCTCCAAAATCATACAAAACTCCAGAAGCGTAACATGAGTCTGTGTAAATTGTGACACATTTTCCTGTCATTTTCAAGTTTACACGGTTCTGTTAAGGCCACAAGCTCTGCTGCTTGTGGTGAACAGTTTTATGACAGTGAGACAGAGGCCACAATTTCAAATTCTGCCGTCACAGCATAGCCCACTTTATTTTGGCCTGTTTGTGGATCTCTGAACGCTGAACCATCAACAAAGAGGACATTTTCGCAATTTTCGTCAAACAGCAGCGATGCTCCTTCCCATCCTCCTCCGTTGGAAGGAGGGTGGCAAGATTCAAGGTTGTGCAGCGTTAAACAGTAAAGTTCGGCATCAGTGTCAGGTCAGAGTACTCTAAGTGTGGCAGGTGGTCCTGCTGCAACTGGATCTAGCTTGTTTGAAAAAAAGGCCACGGGTCGCAGTCTGTCTCCATGATGCTGCAAGAGAACAGAAGTCATAAACCCATTTTTCTCATCCACCATCTGAACAAAAGACTTGGTTGGTACCGGTAGACCCGAAGTTGGCGCCAGAGACAGTTGAACTTTCACGTTCACTCAAACCCATAAATTTATAGCCTTTTGCCGTTGAATTCAAATGCAAACTAGTTGCCACTGTTTTTTGTCCAGTGGCATGCTAAAAAATGCATTAGCCAAGTCTACCACTGAAAATAATGTTGCATCTTGCTGAATTTGTGACAAGATTATATATGGATTTGGCCCTTTGTCCCTTATCTTTTTCACAGGAAAGATTGGAGTGCGCACTGGAAAATCATTACATGGCACCATTATGCCCTCTTCCAATAATGCCTCAAATACTGGTTTTATACCCAGTATTGCTTTCAGAGGATATAAATGTCCTACTTGCATTCTGACATAAAAGCCCCTAACCTCTTTCTGTGCTTCACACCAACACTTGTTTCACACCAGTCTGTTACATCAACAAATTTCTTCGCAAATCTCCCTACTTCACACAATGACTGATCCATGGCCATGGAAACAGATAAATAAGGCACAGACTCTCCTGCCACTAGACAAAACGGAAACTGTTTTTCTGTCATGCTGACTGAAACCGCACACACCCTTTCTGTCCAAAACATTTGATCACAGCTCATTGTTTCACTCTTCACACCTTTTTTTTTTTTTTCTCACTTACGACATGTGACAAGCGAAGTAAATTGTCAGGCAGCATAATTGCTGTGTTGTACTGCTTTGTTCGATTCTTAGCCAATTCACACATCATCTGAGCCCAATCATTGTTTTTTTTGTTTTTTGTTTTTTTATGCGCTATTCATAAGCCCACTGAGGCTCAGCTCCCAGACAGAACAATTGCTCCTCCTGCTCTGTCACTCTGACATCCCAGGAGTCTGCGATGAGCACTAAATTTAGTTTACATAATAAATCTAGACCCATAATGGGTACAGGGCATGTTAATGAATAGGTGAATACATGTTTCAGCACCTGCCTCCCTCTGTTTCACAATTTAAGGGCACAGTGAATTTTTCAAAAATCTTATGGCCTAATAAAAAGTGGACTCATTTATTTCATTAGTTAATGACGGTTGACATGGTAAGTCACATGGTCGTAAACAAGATCTTATTGCCCCAGAATCTGCTAGAAATTCAACTAGTACCCCCTCCTCTAGCATGGTGTATTTTGCCATATTTAAATCCTTTACTTTCGTATATTATTAAACATTTATCAGAAATTTCATATAAGAATCGCACAAAGAAATGCAAGCTTTTTCTTCATTGCAGAGAGCAGTATGTACATCCCTCAAATTACAAACACACAACGAAATGCAAGCTTTTTCTTTGTTGCAGAAAGCAGTATTTACATCAGTGTATGTGTGTGTGATTAAAAGATGTTCACTTCCCTGCGCTGTAGCTGTTGACTGCTGGCCCGGGACCCCTCCTCCCTGCTCTCCGTCTTCCTTACTTCAGTCTGCTTGATTTTTCCCTGGTTCTCTGGACATTCTGGGGCCCAGTGACCATCGTTCTTGTACAGTCTGCATTTACTGCATTTTCTGGTTACATGATCATCAGTCCCACAGTTCGCACAGCCCCGTTGCTCTTGGTTTCTTTCAGTCCAGCCTTTTCCTCTCATCTGTTGATATCTAGGAGCCGAATAACCTCCAGGTCTTGTGACAGCCTGCACTAAGGCCAGCTGTAATTCTTTGTCAGTCTTTGATTTCACTCTTTTTTTCTTCATCGTTTGTTGTTCTTCAGCGTGCAGAGCATGCACTAAAATAGCAGTCAGCCGTCCATTCTTTCATTTGCTGTAGTTGCATCTCACTGCTTGCGCAATCTCTGGTCTCAGTCCATTTAGAAACCAGCTTCGCAAGTGACACTCCCAGGTGCCAGGTTGATCTCCTCTTTCGTTGGGCTTTTCCAAGCCACTGTGTTTGTTGAAGGTCTCGTACAGTCGATGGTAATAGTCTTGAACAGACTCTTCTCTGGTCTGGCAGCAATTGCCAATCCTTAATGTGTCCACACGTGCTGGGAAAGCTACTTTTATAGCCTCAGCCAGCTTCGCATCAGCTGTGCAGTAGTTTGCGTCGGTTTCATCAGTCCAGTTGCTGCTCACTCTCCGATAATCTTCCCCTCGCAGCTTCCCACTCACAGTTCAAGGTCTAAAGACCATCATCGCCCCATCAGGCCCTGAAACTTCGACGATCGGAGCTGTTATGCTGACATTTTCTTCCTTTTACGGTGTTTCTTGTCTTTCTTTTCTTTGATGGGGGAAGTCTGTGAGTCCTTTCCTCGTCGGCCTCTTCGTTGGGGGTTTCGGGAATCATTTTGGGGTCTTCTTCTTCCTCTTGCCCTCCAGCTGCTACCACCTGTGGATGCATTGCTGTCGGTCTTGCTGACGGTACTGCCGGTCTCACTGGCAGTGCTGATGGTCTTGCCGGTGCTGTCGGTCTTCTTGGTGGAGAGCAGTTGAGATCAGGGTCCACTTTTAGGGCTTTCAGCTCAGCCACAGGATAGTGATGATATGGCGGTGGTACATGTGGAAAAACAAACACATCAAAGGGGTTAGTGGATCTATGTGGTGCAGTTACTTTTTCTTCACATTCTTCATTTTTCTTTTCTTTTTCATCTCTCTGCACCAGTTCTTTCTGCATCGCCCTCCTTTCTCCAACAGTCCACTGTCTGTACACATTTCTCACACATATGCTTTACACAACATCCTTTCTGTTTTCTGCTTCCTTCCTCAACTGACACCTTTACTACCCTCAATCTTGTAACAATCAATGTTCTTTCTTTCGGAAAATCATGATACTTGATCTACTTTCCTATGTCTTGCATGCATTTTTGGCCATACACTTTTTCATTTGACAAAATACTGGTGTAAAATTTTTACAAGCTTGCTCTGGGATTTCCCCATAATGGCTCCCTCACCCTGTGGGTCCCTTTGTCGGCGCCTAAGTTCTCTGTCGCACGTCTCCAACAGATCTGACCTATAACCCAAAGTTGGCCAGGTGGGGTGCCTCAGAAAAGTAGATTTTTTTGTTTTTGTTTGTTTGTTTGTTTGTTTTTTCTTCTGTTTTGTGTTTTTTTTTTTTTTTTTATTACCCGCACACCTTTTCAGTTCCTTCGAAGTGGACTTCTTGTGTTGTACTTGCTCACGTGATCTCAATTTCTTGAAATATCCTAATCGCTTTGATTTCAATTTCTTTTTAAAATATCTTAACCGCGCTTGCTTTCCTCACACAATATTTTTTCTACAGAACGAATTGGCCATGCCGTATTCCCGTGATTCTAATCTTCTTCTGAAATTATCTCAAAATCACGTTGCCCACAGAATCGGACCAGCCACTATGGTTCGCCCCCCTTTATTGTTTTATTAATCCCAATTCTAATAATACCAATTAGAATATTTCTATTTCTTTTAGAATATTTTGATCTGTCTCTTACCGAAGAGTTCTGACGCCACCTGGGTTCGTTTACTGATTCCAGTGATGTCCCTCCTGGGACCTGGCGGTCGGTCCCTCGTCTCTTAATCTAGTCGGGGTAGGGCTGTGACTTCTAAGTCCAGGATGATCAATCACCATCCACTCTCGGGTCCAAAAGGCACATCCAAGGAATCCCACTTCTTGATACCAAATTGTTGTGGCATAATAAAACCGACTCTCACCAAAGTAAGAGACAAACTTAATCAAATGTCTTTTATAAATTTATTCTTTGCAAAGAAGGTCAGACAGTCATACAGAAACAGGTTACTGCGGAGTGCAACCAAGAAGGGAGGGCTCACTCCAACTTGTATCTCTTCCCTAGCCTTCAAAGTTACATCTCCTAACTGGTAACTTTCCACACATAGTAAGAGTCAGATAAATACATTCTGCTACGTCATACTTGAATACGTTGAATTCAAATGCAAACTAGCAGCCACTGTTTTTGTCCGGTAGCATGCTAAAAAATGCATTAGCCAAGTCTACCACTGAAAAGAATGTTGCTTTTTGCTGAATTTGTGACAAAATTATGTTTGGATTTGGCACTGAGGAGGTCCTTTGTCTGACAGCTGCATTCACTGCTTGTAAATCTTGGATAAAACACTATTCTGTTGGTTGGCCTTTATCTCTTATCTTTTTCACAGGAAAGATTGGAGTGCGCACTGGAAAATCATTACATGGCACCATTATGCCCTCTTACAATAATGCCTCAGATACCAACACGTTCTCACTCCTAACTCATCACATATTGACGATTGGGCAGGGCCCCTTTGGCGTCATTTCTGGACGCTCAGGGTACCCCTTTAGCGTCATTTTTCTACGTACAGGGTCCTCCAGTACTTAACATAAGAAACCTTTGGCGTCAATATGCTGACGCGGAAGGCACGGGGTATTTTATCGTCATGATTAAATTATATATTGGGTAATAATATTGCTATTATTGCATATATGTTGGGGTGTATTTTATTTTTTCCAATGCGAACAGTCAAAAGTTTAATTTATATTATACTATTTACACATTGAACCCAACCTCTGCCCCTAAACCTAACCATTTGTAAACAAAACACAAGATATAACAGCCAATTACAACTATATTCATAATTTATTCAAAAAGTATTAATAATCCAAGGGTTCCGAAGCAAAACGATTGATTTGTGAGAAGAATAGACGCGATCGCCTTCTCCGTCCGCCGTTCTGTGTGCTGCACTGCAGTCTGTCTTAGTGATGGGTCATTTTGAACGAATCTTTAATGTGACTCGGGACGAACGAGTCGTCTCGGGGAGTGATTCGTTCAGTCGCGCATGTGCAACATCTTATTAGGTTCTGTACTGGAATTAGTTAACCTGTTTCGAGTCCTCGGGTTTTTGGAGTCGTTCGTTCATCTTATGGGGTTGTCACGTGATGAACGAACGACTCAAACCCGAAGACTCAAAAGGTGAACTAATCAATTCTCTTTCCGGCTCAGACTGCATAATAGGTTAAGCTTATGGGGCTGTCACGTGATGAACGAACGACTCGAACCCGAAAACTTGTCAGACAAGAGGTGAGCTAATCATAGACTAAAGACCCAGGTAAACAATGAATTAATCTTTTCTATTTCTTATAGCATTATAGTTTTGTCTTGTTTGTAGTGTGATTAACGGTTGTGTAAGCAGTCGACGTGTTAGGGAGGCAACATGTAACATTTAAATTATATTTTGCTAAAATGAACGAAATGAACGAAATGACTCGAAAAAAGATTTGTTCATTTTGCTGAACGAGACTCAAAGGTCCGAGTCGGTAAAATGATCCGAACTTCCCATCACTAGTCTGTCTGTGCGCGAATTAAAAAAATGCCGCCAGAAGAAGCAAGCCTTGGTTGTGAAATGCTGTTGGCTCTTGGGTGTCTCGTGACCGATTGTGTCATGCTGTTGTGAAATGCCATTGGCTCGTATGTGTCTCGTGACCAATTGCGTCATGCTAATGCTCGGGTGTATCTTCTTGAATGAGATGTGAGTGCGTTAAGGGAGCGGGATCATTTTCAGCGATTAAAACCTTCTGTTATTCGCATAAGGATATCGTAAGGCTTCAGAAGACTCGGAATGCAACAGGACTTGTTTGTAATTCTTTTATACTGCTTGTTTATGGTCAGTTTCTCCAATAAATACCTGTGACTGTACTTACATTTGCCTGTTGCGTGTTTCATATTGTTCAGAAGTGGGTAGGTTTAGGGTAGGGGTGGGGTTAGGGGCTCCAATTAACGTATATATTTATATAAAATAATTTCTATATTTACAAATGCATGCAAACCATTAAATTAAGACAAACAGCTGAAAACAATGGAGGACCCTGCGCGTCGAAAATTCCTGACCAATCGTCAGTATGTGACGACTTGGGAGTGAGAACGTGTTGCAACTACTGGTTTTATACCCAGTATTGCCTCTGCTTTCAGAGGATACTGCTGTTGACACAGCCTGTAATCAGATTTTGGAGTGATTACAACCGCTTTACATCCCTTTATCAAACCCACATCATATTTGTGTTTTGCCCACAATTTATGTCTGAGGTGCAAATATTTGCCATGCAATGATTTTCTTTTGTGCTTTCATCAAAAGGGGTCACAATTTTTTCTACTTTAATGTCCTACTTGCATTCTGAAATAAAAGCCCCAAACCTCTTTCTGTGCTTCACGCCAACACTTGTTTCACATCAGTCTGTTGCGTCAACAAATTTCTTCACAAATCTCCCTACTTCACACAATGACTGATCCTTGGCCTTGGAAACAGATACGTGAGGCACAGACTCTCCTGCCACTAAACAAAACGGAAACTGTTTTTCTGTCAGGCTGACTGAAACCGCACACGCACTTTCTTTCCAAAACATTTGATCACAGCTCAAAGTTTCACTCTTCACTCTTTTTTTTTTTTGTTGTTGTTGTTTTTTTTTTCTCTTACGACATGTGATGTGTAATGTAAATTGTCAGGCAGCATAATTTCTGTGTTGAACAGCTTTGTTCGATTCTTAGCCAATTCATACATCATCTGAGCCCAATCATTGTTTTCCCCTAACCCTAACCCTAATTATCCATTTTTTCTTTTCTGACAAAAATCATTAGGATATTAAGAAAAGACCATGTTCCATGAAAATATTTTGTACATTTACTACTGTATATATATTAAAACTTAATTTTTGATTAATAATATGTATTGCTAAGAATGTCATTTGGACAACTTTAAAGGCAAATTATTTAGTTTTTTTGCACCCTCAGATTCCAGATTATCAGATAGTTGTACTTCAGTCAAATATTGCCCTATCCTAACTAACTATATATGAATGGAAAACTAATTCAGCTTTCGGATGATGTATAAATCTCAATTTCAAAACATTTACCCTTATGACTGGATTTTTTTTTGTGACTTGTGACTTGTGACATTGTACATATTCAGATATGCAGAAATGGTTTCTACACAAGTCAACTCAGAGTAACTCGATTTCAAATGCGCAAAATATTTTTTTTAAGAAAAATTAATAAATTCAATATACAATATCCATTTCAAGTTTTAATCAAAAAAAGTTTTTTTGCAGAAAATGTACATTTTCGAAGATACATTTTACATTTTAGATATTTAGAAGTTTAGAAGTGCAACTTTTTAATGAAATGATAAAACATTAATTGTAATCAAAAGGTCACAGGTTCGAGTCTCAGGTTTGGCAGGAATTGTTGAAATCTGTAAACAACCCTAGTGCAGTTATATTTATGAAGCCACATCCCAAATCACAAACCAATCATGGCCGTGGTTTGTGACATCAGGGTGACAGCAGTTGTCCATATAGATATTGCTTCATAAATGTGTTGTGTATTAGTATATGATAGAAATATATGCATGTATATGTGTATATTCCATATTAAATATTTTCTACATTTTGATGTTCATCATGACACAAAATGCACTAACTCATGTTAACAAATTGTTAATGAAAAGTCATGTTCTAAAATGGTGAGAGTCACAACTGAAATACTAATGATTGCTATACTAACTGAATAAACAGATTATATGTACAGCAGTTTCACCTGATAGTGAGACCAATATTGAGACATCACTAGAATAGAATAGAATAGAATAGAGTATGTAAATATAAGCTGATTGGTGTCTCATGCCACCTGCTGGTTAAAGTTTAGTTGTGCTTTATTTTTATTCATAAATGTTTATATAGATATTTATTTCTTGTTTCTATTAATAAGAAATATCCTGAACAAATATCTATAATTCTATATTATATCCAGGGGTGCACATAAGTTTTTTTTAGCCTGGTTCTCATAAGAGTATCAGGAGATTTGGTCTGGTCCTCACATGGCTGTGACACATTAAATATACTATAATAATTATATATATAATTATATTATAAATAATTCTTTAAAAAAAAAAAACTGATGATATTGATAATAATATCATTGGAAAATAATATCATTATAGGTAACTGCCTGAATACAAAATATATTTCTTAATGTGCATAATTATGCAGGCAATATTAAACATGAACATATAACATATAACTTATGAACATAGATGGTATTAGTAGCAGAAATTGATTTATATACAATAAATATTAGGCTACAATACAAGTCTCTGTTGCTATGTTGGACTATAATGTATTACAATTCAAAGTTTACCAAGAAATCATCTTGGTTACATCACTGATGATGTGTCTAGTGCGCACCTGAAAGGTGTGTTAAAATCTATTTTAGACTCTTCAAGACAAATTCTACTGCGTTTTAAAATTATGCAGGGTCTATATATTACAACAAACATAATGTCACACCCAGTGGAATGTTTTGTGGGGTTTTTTCCCCCATGTATGCCCTTATTTGGTCTTTCCTGTTCCGTCTTTAATTATTACATCACTGTATAATCGATTACACCTGTCTCCCTGTGATTAGTCTGTGTATATAAGTTTGGTTCTGTTCCCTGTCGGTTCTTAAAGTCTTGTGCGTTTTATTTACGTGTGGATTCCCTGCTGTTCTTGTTCGTTCCTGTGGCTTATTTAAATACACTCTATGTTCCGAGCTCCTCGTTCCTACTCCTCATTCCCCGCACACGACGTACGTGACAGAAGAACCGACCACAAACAAGATGTTCTGGGTTGAGGAGTTCCTCATGAACATTCAACAGGCGGAGAGGCCGTTGGAACAGTACGTGGAGGAATTCCTGAGCGTTTTTCACCTGGTGAGTTGGAGCGACGCCATGATCAACGCGTGCTTTCAGATGGAGCTAAACGATGACAAATTGTTCTGTTCTGTAACTCCTGACGATTGCCGCAAACCGGTTGCGGAATTTATCAACCATGTCCTTGCTCTTTGTCACTCCAATTTCTATGTCGGTGTGGAAGATTCTAATCTTTCCCCCATCTGTAAACACGCGGCCGCTCCAGCTCACCACCAGCCAGCGTCCTCCACGTGCTGCTCTAACGAGCTCACTCCCTCCGGTCCTCCCTCACTCACCCCAGTTCTCCAGACCTCCTCCCTCATCCTCAGCCCAGAACCCGCGGACTCGGTCCACGGTTCGCTCACAGACTCCGGCATCGGCCAGCTCACGGACTCCAGCCATGCCCCCGTGCTCTGGATTACCGGCTGCAAATATGGCAAGCCACATTAATATTAAGGACTTTATGGACTCATGTGGATTATTTTCTCCTGTATCTCCGCTGGTCACGTCCAGCTCTCCTTCGTCTCCACTGGTCCCGTCCAGCTCTCCCAAGTCTTCACTGGTCCCGTCCATTCCTCCAGAGTGCCCTCTAGAGCCTGAGCTTCCTCCAGAGCCTGAGCTTCCTCCCGAGCGCCCTCCTGTGCTTGCACCCCCTAAGCCCAGCCTTCCTGTACTCTCCTGGGCTGAATATGCCCTACTCCCCTGACCCACCATGGCCGCCTGGACTGTATGCTCGGTCGTGGCTTCCCGAACCCCCTGATCCTCCTTGGCCACATGGACTAAGTCTTGTGCATTTTATTTACGTGTGGATTCCCCGCTGTTCTTGTTCGTTCCTGTGGATTATTTAAATAAACTATGTTCCGAGCTCCTCGTTCCTACTCCTCATTCCCCGCACTCGACGTATGTGACGCATAATTACATAAACACAGTGAAAACGAAAATCGGATGAAGTTTATATATGACAGGATTACAAATCTTTACTCAGATTTTAGAATGACCAGCACTTAGACATTTGTAATAGATTCATTAGTGTGTCTCGTCCATCCGCCGATGTCACAACTGTAATAAATGTAAACATAACTTTTCAGGGGAAATGAGGGAAATTACGACTTTAAACAAATAAACATTTACATGCTCGTTTGTACTGTGAGAATAATATAAAAATGGTGACTCATTAAATAATGTTTTCTCATTAAAATGAATGAGAAATGTATTGGAATACATAGGAATAGCAATATGGCAGTGTGGTTTGGTCCGCCGTCGCGTCATAATGATCGCTGTTCCTTAATAGAATGTTCGGTGAGTAAATATGAGTGCAAAGACATCTTGCATTTTGTAGCGAGTCGGCGAATGATCGCGAGTATGCTCTTTATTCAAAGTTTGGGTATATGAGTTTTAATCACTATTTTAATAATTCATAGAAAAAACTGCTTAATGGAATGTTATTGGCTTGATTCATTGTACATTGAGAAAACTAAAGTCATGTTACAAAGTATCGGTCCATGTGGAAATTTTCAAGGAGGCTGATATATAAATTAAAGCAATGAAAATTGTGTTTGATTTTCATTAACATATAATTGTTGATTGAATTGCTGAATTATGCTGCCATACTTCTATATTCCTGATATTTATTGATGCATTGTAATCTCTCCATTGATGCAACACTTAAATTAATAGAACAAATCTTGCATTGCCAAATACTGAGATAATTTTAAACATGTACATTTGATAAATTATGATACATTTTAAAAGATGATACTGAAAGCTTTAATAGTTATTTTATAGGATGATGGCATATGCATGTATGCATGTCACAGTGTTTTACAGATAGCAAAAGGCAAGTATTGTTTAACCTCATTGGATCATCTTTCATCATCAGCTCGAACATCAGTATGATTGTGTCAGCGATGCCCACTAGCTTTCCTGAGAGCGAGCAGTCCTCATCTTCTGAGCTCTCAGATGAGCTCACCACGGCGCTTACCACCGGTCGGTGGTGGGCTATTATGGAGGTTTCACACCCCATATCTGAGGAGCCGGAGTATGGGGACCTCACCTCAGGTGAGTGATGGGGAACAATGGAGGCAGGAGTAACATCATGCCCCACATCCCTGGTCTTCAGTGATGAATCTGTGAAGACTGAGTCTCCGCACTCAGGCTTCCCAGATGCAGCACGGAAGACCAAGGAGCAGCGGAGGCACAAAAAGTCACGCGTTGCCCACGTGCCTCCCAGGTCCCAACAGGGAGCACCTGTGCCTGCCCATACCAACAAGCGGGACCACACTTCATCCCTGGGCTTTAATGATGCATCTGACAAGGCTGAGTCTCCGCACTCAGGCTTATCAGATGCAACACTGAAGACCACTGAGCAGTGGAGAAAGCGGAGGCTGAAAATCGCACAGGGAACACCTTCGTCTGCTAAGGGGAGAGACCTCCCCGGTCTTCAGTGATGCATCAGAGAAGGCTGACCCCCCACACTCAGGCTTCAACAAGGAACACCTGTGTCTGGTGGGTCTGAGAAGGCTGAGGGGCGGGACTCAGCATTCTCAAATCCAACCGTGAAGGCCACTAAGCTGTGGCAGCAACAGCAAAGTAAGTCGAGTCAGAAGACGACACAGGACGAAACTGTACCTGCCAGGTCCCAACAGGGATCACCTCTGCCCAACGGGACCCCTCAGGGACCACCTGAGCCCACTGGGTCCAAACAAAGAGGTAAACTCAAGGTCCCTGAGCATCTGAGGCAGCATTTGTTAAAGTCTGCTTTTGAACTGGCAGCACCTTTGCCTGCAAGGTCTCCACAAGGAGCACCAGTGCCGACTGTATCCCCGCAAGAAACGCCTATGCCCAGCAAGCCTCTGCAGCGGGAACCTCTGCCTGAACTAAAGATCACTGAGCCACCGAGGCAGAAGCAGCTGCAGCAGAAGCCTAAAGCCTCTTCTTTTCAGGGAGGACCTGTGCCTGACAAGACCCCATTGAGGCAAAGACCGAAAATCTCTGACCGGCTGAAGCAAGAGCTGCTGCAGCTGTCACCACGAGCCTTGACTGTTCAGGGAAATTTAAAACACAAAACTGTGTGAACTAGGCACTGTAGATTCCCATTCTTTGTCAACATTGTAGCAGCAGAACACTCAAAAATTAATTATTGCCACATGAAAATCGTTCCAAACATTGTGCTATTAAAACTAAGCCAAACAAAGTGTCCACCAGACAATACATATGACAATTTAAAACATGTTACAAGTGGCCAGAAAAAAACTGTTGGCCTTAAAAAATTCACACATGAAGACTTGTGTTCATCAATATAATATACTGCAAGCTGGAGAAATTCCCTGGCAACGAGTCCTCTTCAATGGCACGGCCCAAAACAATGGTGAAGGTCTGGGATGTCGTTGTCTCGTCCCCAAGGCACAAATCCACCATGCTGGGGTGCGTTTCCCAAAATCATCGTTAGCTAACCATGGTGGTTAGGTCCATTGAACTCTATTGGTAACGACGGAACTTGCGACCATAGTTGGTTTTGGGAAACGCACCCCTGGTCCCCACCTGTTAATTATATGACACTTAGTCTTGAAGACACTTAGGCCTGAAAAAATGCTCATTTTAACTGCACATTTTTAGTCTTTTACATCTGAACACTTCATACAGTGGTGGCCAAAATGATTGGAACACTAGTATTTTCACCAACGTACAGGCAGTATGTCAATGAATGGCTTCCAGAATTCTGTGGTTGTGGTTCTGTGGACCCTTCCTTCAGAATGGGCAGGACTTTGAAAGCACTCTCCCCTTTAGCATCTAAACCATGCCTTAAGGCATCAGTATGTGCTTTATAAGTACTAATTAACAGCCAATACACAAACTAATAAGCAACTAGTTAAGTCTTATTGTACCATTGTATTTACCAGTTGATGTGTCAAATCAGTAGCGTAGCCAGAAAAGAGACTCTGGGTGTGCATCAGAAAAACTGGGTGTGCCACATTTATCGTCAGATTGATGTGCAAAAACATCCGACTGGTATTACTAACATTACAGATTACATATTAAAATGACCAGAGATGCGGTTGTAGCCTATTTTTCTTGCGCGGCACGCGGCCCTACAACTCCCCCCTCACTGACAGAGTTTCATGTGAAATGTTCACGCCAGTAGCGTAGCCTGAAAAGAGACTCTGGGTGTGCATTAGAAAAACTGGGTGTGCCACATTTATCGTCAGATTGATGTGCACAAACATCCGACTGGTATTACTAACATTACAGATTACATATTAAAATGACCAGAGATGCGGTTGTAGCCTATTTTCCTTGCGCGGCACACGTCCCTACATCTCCCCCCTCACTGACAGAATTTCATGTGAAATGGTCAAATACAGTTGAATTTTGTTTCTATAGATTGACATATTATAAGAAATACCTTACCTGAAGTCATGTCACCCAGCTCTTAATGCACCTTTCCATCTTGCTGGGCATAAGCAACAATTTGGTCTGCAATTGTAGCCCAGTCTACAAAAAGTCTGCCTCTGGATGTAGCTTCCTGAAGTCTTTTGAAATCTGATAAAATTTGAAAAAAATGTGGTTAAATAAGTTAAAGCTTTTAAATGTTAAACTGATTGTTTGATTTTATTGCCATACCAGTAACTATGGTTATTTTAATGAAAAGATCAAATTCTAAAACAAATCATGGGTATTGAATGTTATTGAATGATATAACTTACCTTCAAAGGTTTTAACCAAGGTATCAAGCTGCCTTTCCTTCAACTTCTCTATTACAAAGCTGTCCATCTTCACCAGCAAGAATCTCACATATCTAGAATGAAATTTCAGATTTATAAAATTAGAATTTCACAAAAATGACTTATTTTATATCCACCTTATTTTTCAATGCGGAAGTAAGCTGTTTCTGGTAATGTGTTAGACGTCCGGTTCATAATCCGCCACAGGGAAATAACGAGAAGAATATCGAAGTGCAGTAAACGGTAAAACAGTTTGCACTACAAACCAGTCTGTTCATAATTAAGATAATGCATAAAAAAACAATATGGAAGACACGCCAGTTTGCATTATCAAGCAGTAAAACGAGCTTTTTGTGCAGCTAAATATAGCTGGAAGTAGATGAGACTGGAAGCTAGACTCAAAAAAATGTACAAATGGCTGCACCCACTCTTATGGGAAAAATAAGGTGGATAGAAAGCAGGTTAATGCGTTTAGATGCAGCGCAATCATTTAAAACAGATCAGTTCTATTATGCTGATATCGCGAGAAAGCTTCTCAAGCATTTTAATATCGCGAGATCTCGTAAACGTTTTAAAGAAAAAAAACGTTTTGCACAGTAGTGCCAAATTAAAACAGTTTGATTTAATTGTTGTAAAACTTTGGCGATCTTCAGAGTTAGAACACAAATACTGCACTGGAGCGTTTGTCAAACACGTGATGACACGATTCTATATTATGGTACTTGAAGGCAAACCAAGCTAGCATCTCACCACTGAACTGCATTTATCAGTCTCCAATCTGAAGGGCAGAACCTACACTGTTAAAAAAAAAAAAAATAATCAGACGGCATACCCATTTAATTTTTATACTGGTCTCCTAGTTTGTAATGTAACACAAGCATTCACTAAAATACAGGAAGAGTAAAAGGACCTCATGTCGTGGTGCCTGGAGAAGTGGGTAACGTTATACGCCCCAAATGCAAATACACGCTGAAAAGAATAACTTACTGACGTCTGGACGTGATTCTCCGCAGTCTCTGATTAAATCGGTCGGGTTTTCTCTGTGTCAGAGCCTCCCCTGACATGCCCTCGCGTATGAACAGGCAGCATGTGGGTGGAGGAGTGGACGGAGCGGGCGCGGGCGCATTCATCAAAGATATTTCAAAGGAAGCCCGCGCCACGGTTCTGATGGCATCACTGTCCTTCCCGGGTGTTTTTAGGGAATATTTGCATTTACTCACATGCGATTGAATTAGCTATTCATGTGGTGGACTGTCACGATTTTGGCTAATGCAGGACACTACTCGATGCGCAACAGAAGGGGTTTAGAAGTGGGTACACGCAAACCCAACTGATAAAGAAGTGGACATAAGCCGTAAACCTGCGTATACCCTGCACTACACCATGTTTATACACCACTAGAGTCATTAAAGTAAGGTGCATAGCGTAGCTAATGCAGCTACCTGAGGAAAAAAAGAGCGCGAAAATGCACAACATAAAAATGACGGATCTATCGTTGGACTAGGGACGTCGCAGACATTGACTTGAAAAAAAAATATGCCCTTAAAAGATCAATTTTAGTACGAAATGACATAATTCTGACAAAACATTACAAAGCCATACACTATGCAGACAGTAACTGAACTTACCCCGTATTTCTAACCTATGCCTGTTTTCATGAAGCGTTAAAAAAAGGACGGTACTGTTAAAAAAAGGATGTGTACTGTATATAAATAAAACTTTGCACGTGCACACACACACAACTTTTATTTAACGATAAAGCGATTGTTGAGGCAAAAAAGTACCTCACTATAGGCTGCTACTTAACGTTCGTTAATCACTCACAGAATAAAACGCTAACCCCGCACAGCAACATATCAAATATTGCATTAAACAGTGAAATCACTGTGCTTTAAACCACAACTTATTAAAAAATAAAGGTAAATAATCATATAATCATATTAACTTACTGTATAATCCTGCTTGCTGCGAATTGTGTGACCGCCTGATGAGGAGACGAGTGAAGAATCCAGAAAGTTCGATGAAGTGGAAAAATAAACAAATAGGTTGGGTTAAAATAACCCAACCCACCTGTTCAGTGGTAAAAGAACACCTAGAGTCCATTTGACCCAGCATGATCAACCCAACTGTGTGTTTACAGTACCTCAAACAACCCAGAATTTTGACCCAGCACAATTGACCCAACAATGTGTTTACAGAAATAACCCAGCACTTTTTAGAGTGTGCACTTATGCCCAGAAGGTCCCTACAAAAAATAGCAATCCTCAGGATCACTAGGCAGCAGAGGCAGAAGTGGCGGGACCAGTGGAGACAGTAGCTGAGACAGCAGAAGGCTTCAGTAAGTTGATTTTACTTATTTTTAGATTTATTCGAAAAATTGAACACTGCCTTTGCCTGAGCTACTATGCCTTCTAAGTTGTATATGTGAAATCCTACTGTATTTCAAAAAGATTGAAAAAAAGATATGTCTTTAGATTAAATCTGCTCAGCTTTGCATGATTATGTCTGTTCATTTAGCAGGACAATGCTAATATGTGTGAGCCACCTGCACACAAAAAAACTATGTGTGAAAATCAACAACAGGGTCCAGCCAAAACTTAAACTGGGGAGGCAGAACCTTCAAGTCCCTCAGATAAGTGCTTCTCACCTGAACCAGAGAGCTCAGAGCAGCATTCAGCCCATCTCAGAGCTCATCCAAAAGATGGTTAGTCCCTTTTATCTTTATTTGAAACTGAAACATTGAAGCTACCGTTTTCTGCATCTTCTGTTTAAATTTGTATGTATTATATTTTAATATGTAATTTAATTAGGGATGAGTATCATATTCTTTTCAGTTCATAGAACCCTCAAATAAAAATGGTAAGAGCAATATATCTAGATTTTCTCAAAATTCACTGATTAAATCTGCTCATTGTTACATCATTATGTCTTTTTCTTCAGCAGGATGGTGCAGGTGTGGATCAGTCTCCTCCTGAAAAAAAGCAGTGCAAGGCTAACAAAACCAGAGACCAACAGTGGAGACCAGATGGCTTGAAGCATTTATGTAGTGTTTTCATATGCTTAATAGAATATCTGTAAATGTTTAATATTTGTATACCTTGTGTTTGTATAGATGAATGTATGTGTAATAAATAAATAAATAACAACAACAAGTGTATTGATTGATTTATTTATCAAGGACTACGCCCATCAATTACTATTGGTGTTATGTGCCACTTTAAGCTAATATATCATTTAAGCCAATATAGATTAACAGGTCACACAATTTAAAAAAAAGACTGTTCTATGCAATCCAGCTGAAGAGGGGGTCTAAATTTAAATTGTGTAAAAATAGGTGGATAAAGAATCATTTGTGCTTTAAAGATGATATATGGAATATGAAACACCAGTTTGTTTATTCTGATTGTTTGGCACACTTAGTTGTTTATGTTGTGGTACACCTGTATAATAACGCCTGTAATTAAAAGAGAGAAAAATTTATAGTGAACAATTGTACTGTATTTTTTAAACTAAAATGTATGATTCCAAGCTTTTGTTAATCATATAATCAAACTGAACATTGCCCCAGCGACGTACTCTCTTTTTAAACTTCATAAAACTGGATTATTTTATTGTAATATAGATTGTTATTTATTGGCTTTTTATTTTATTTATTCAACAATGAAGACTTTAGAACACATTTAATACTAACTGATTTATTGTTAATAATAATGCTTAATAATAAAACAAATTTCTCAATGAATGCAGGTGAAGGTCAGATCAGACCACTAGATGGCTAAAGTCTTAGATCTGACAATGTAAGAGCTGTGCAATCTTATACATGAATGATGCTTCTGGTAGATGCTTAATATAAAAAATAATAACAATAATAATAAAATAAAATAAAAAAAAATAACATGTCTACATGGTGTGCAATGCTGGGTTTTTGCTGGACCTTTTGCTACTAGGATATTTGAAAGCTGAGGCGATCAAAGTTGAGCAGCCAGGTGAGATTCTCGTAAATAGAGTGGTACGTAAAAGTTGTAAATATTTTATATAATATATATTGCATGATGAATTTTAGATTAAGATCATCTCATCAAAATTATGACAATAAAGTAATGAGAATAATGGCCAGTCGATGGCTGAAGAATTCTGTGCAGATACCTGCTGTGAAAGAACTCTAGATTTTATACTAGATTTTATTTTATACTTTTTTTTTTTTTTAATCAAAGTGCCATTTTGCAGTAATGGTCATAGACTCCTACTCATTTTACTTTCCCTCTCTCTGCGTAAGAGTGTGTGTGATATGAATCTTTGCACATTTTTAATGTTTTAAAACAGTTTTTATGTTTTAAAACAAGGGTGCCCAATCCTGTTTATGGAGATCTACCTATCCGCATAGTTCAGTTCTAACCCTGATTAAATACACCTGTCTATAATCAAGTGCTCCTGATGATCTTAATTCAGTTTTTGTGTTTTTGTTAAGGGTTAGAGCTGAACTCTGCAGGACAGTGGAACTCGAGGGCCATAGACTTCTATGTCCTGCATTAGAGGTTTGAAGAATAGACTGATGCTTTGTGGTGTGATAATCTACAACTGGAAAAAAAAAAACAAAAAACTTAGCTACACTAATCACATTTTTGCACTGTGGAGAATGTTCGATTCAACTCTAGCTGTATTTCAGACGATCGAACACTAGAGGGCGTACTGCATCTGCTAAAATCACCGTGAGGATGTGTACATTACCAAGTTTGTCAGTGTGAGATATTTTTAGATATAACCAGCTGGGGCAGGAGTGCAAGCTGTAACAGCAAAGTGTGGAATGACGTGTTTTGGATTTTCTGAAGGCATCTGTTAAAGAAACAATTTTTTTCTTTGTTTGTTTTTAAGAGTTAAAAACAAAGCTTTTAGAGTAATTTCGTTATATAGTCATGTTTTGGACATCCACGCCCAGACAAGTGACTTGATCCTAGTTAAAAAAAAAAAAAAAAAGGAATATATTTAAAGCAAATTTATTTAATGCTAAGTATACAGTAGTCAGCATTTGAAGTGGATCAAAACCTTTCATCAGAGTTGTCCAAAACAACACCCATTCTTAGCTCTAGTGCCAAGGAAGAAGGGTCTTATCTAGTGAAACGATTGTTTTCTTTTTCTTTCTTTTTTTTTTTGTTTGTTTGTTTTGTTTTGTTTTGTTTTGTTTTGTTTTTTTCTAAAAAAAAAAAAAAAACCTTACATTTTATATACACTTTTAATCGCTAACGCTGGTCTTGGTCTAGCTCTGTGTGAACTGTGTATTCCCGTTTATGACAGTTAGGGTATGTGGACACAACTTCTAATCGAACTTCACAACTTCTAATCGAAACTGTAAATGGTTTGTTTTTATTTGTGTACATTCACAATAAAAACAAATCTTTGTGCTTTTGTAAAAATAAAGAAAAATAGGATGCCGTTTTCAGACATCTTCCTTTCACGCAACGCAAAGATGAAATAAAACTCTGAGTACTAGCTACTTGTTTTGTTTTTTGTTTTTTGTTTTTTTTTTTTTGTTTGTTTGTTTTTTGTTAATTAAGTAAAAATATTTATCTGTAGGCCTATTCATTCATTATATAATGGGCCTAGCCTAGCTTTATTATGTTTTTCTCCGTCTGCATGCAGAAGCGCTTCAGGTGCGTGATGTGTCCATGTGAATTCTCATGTTCTGTTGTTTGCTGCTTTTTGCGCATGTAAAATGAATCCCTGGAAAACAATTTTAGGTAATTTTAACAGTTTACAGACACTTATCCTTTCTAAAATAATAAAATTCTAATTTTAAATAATCTTGTCGGTTAACTGTTAATAACAGATTGACGAGCGTCAGCTGTTAAACACTGAAACAACAAACTTAGCTACACTAATCACATTTTTGCACTGTGGAGAATGTTCGATTCAACTCTAGCTGTATTTCAGACGATCGAACACTAGAGGGCGTACTGCATCTGCTAAAATCACCGTGAGGATGTGTACATTACCAAGTTTGTCAGTGTGAGATATTTTTAGATATAACCAGCTGGGGCAGGAGTGCAAGCTGTAACAGCAAAGTGTGGAATGAGGTGTTTTGGATTTTCTGAAGGCATCTGTTAAAGAAACAATTTTTTTCTTTGTTTGTTTTTAAGAGTTAAAAACAAAGCTTTTAGAGTAATTTTGTGTATGGATAGTCATGTTTTGGACATCCACGCCCAGACAAGTGACTTGATCCTAGTTAAAAAAAAAAAAAAAAAAAAAAAAAGGATATATTTAAAGCACATTTATTTAATGCTAAGTATACAGTAGTCAGCATTTGAAGTGGATCAAAACCTTTCATCAGAGTTGTCCAAAACAACACCCATTCTTAGCTCTAGTGCCAAGGAAGAAGGGTCTTATCTAGTGAAACGATTGTTTTCTTTTTCTTTCTTTTTTTTCTTTTTTTTTTTTTGTTTGTTTTTTGTTTTGTTTTGTTTTGTTTTCTAAAAAAAAAAAAAAACCTTACATTTTATATACACTTTTAATCGCTAACGCTGGTCTTGGTCTAGCTCTGTGTGAACTGTGTATTCCCGTTTATGACAGTTAGGGTATGTGGACACAACTTCTAATCGAACTTCACAACTTCTAATCGAAACTGTAAATGGTTTGTTTTTATTTGTGTACATTCACAATAAAAACAAATCTTTGTGCTTTTGTAAAAATAAAGAAAAATAGGATGCCGTTTTCAGACATCTTCCTTTCACGCAACGCAAAGATGAAATAAAACTCTGCGTACTAGCTACTTGTTTTGTTTTTTTTTTTTTTTTTTTTTTTTTTGTTTGTTTTTTGTTAATTAAGTAAAAATATTTATCTGTAGGCCTATTCATTCATTATATAATGGGCCTAGCCTAGCTTTATTATGTTTTTCTCCGTCCGCATGCAGAAGAAGCGCTTCAGGTGCGTGATGTGTCCATGTGAATTCTCATGTTCTGTTGTTTGCTGCTTTTTGCGCATGTAAAATGAATCCCTGGAAAACAATTTTAGGTAATTTTAACAGTTTACAGACACTTATCCTTTCTAAAATAATAAAATTCTAATTTTAAATAATCTTGTCGGTTAACTGTTAATAACAGATTGACGAGCGTCAGCTGTTAAACACTGAAACAACGAACTTAGCTACACTAATCACATTTTTGCACTGTGGAGAATGTTCGATTCAACTCTAGCTGTATTTCAGACGATCGAACACTAGAGGGCGTACTGCATCTGCTAAAATCACCGTGAGGATGTGTACATTACCAAGTTTGTCAGTGTGAGATATTTTTAGATATAACCAGCTGGGGCAGGAGTGCAAGCTGTAACAGCAAAGTGTGGAATGAGGTGTTTTGGATTTTCTGAAGGCATCTGTTAAAGAAACAATTTTTTTCTTTGTTTGTTTTTAAGAGTTAAAAACAAAGCTTTTAGAGTATTTTTGTGTTGGATAGTCATGTTTTGGACATCCACGCCTAGACAAGTGACTTGATTCTAGTTAAAAAAAAAAAAAAAAAAAAAGGATATATTTAAAGTACATTTATTTAATGCTAAGTATACAGTAGTCAACATCTGAAGTGGATCAAAACCTTTCATCAGAGTTGTCCAAAACAACACCCATTCTTAGCTCTAGTGCCAAGGAAGAAGGGTCTTATCTAGTGAAACGATTGTTTTCTTTTTCTTTCTTTTTTTTTCTTTTTTTTTTTTTTTGTTTGTTTGTTTTGTTTTGTTTTGTTTTGTTTTCTAAAAAAAAAAAAAACCTTACATTTTATATACACTTTTAATCGCTAACGCTGGTCTTGGTCTAGCTCTGTGTGAACTGTGTATTCCCGTTTATAAAAGTTAGGGTATGTGGACACAACTTCTAATCGAACTTCACAACTTCTAATCGAAACTGTAAATGGTTTGTTTTTATTTGTGTACATTCACAATAAAAACAAATCTTTGTGCTTTTGTAAAAATAAAGAAAAATAGGATGCCGTTTTCAGACATCTTCCTTTCACGCAACGCAAAGATGAAATAAAACTCTGCGTACTAGCTACTTGTTTTTTTTTTTTTTGTTTGTTTTTTGTTAATTAAGTAAAAATATTTATCTGTAGGCCTATTCATTCATTATATAATGGGCCTAGCCTAGCTTTATTATGTTTTTCTCCGTCCGCATGCAGAAGAAGCGCTTCAGGTGCGTGATGTGTCCATGTGAATTCTCATGTTCTGTTGTTTGCTGCTTTTTGCGCATGTAAAATGAATCCCTGGAAAACAATTTTAGGTAATTTTAACAGTTTACAGACACTTATCCTTTCTAAAATAATAAAATTCTAATTTTAAATAATCTTGTCGGTTAACTGTTAATAACAGATTGACGAGCGTCAGCTGTTAAACACTGAAACAACAAACTTAGCTACACTAATCACATTTTTGCACTGTGGAGAATGTTCGATTCAACTCTAGCTGTATTTCAGACGATCGAACACTAGAGGGCGTACTGCATCTGCTAAAATCACCGTGAGGATGTGTACATTACCAAGACTGTCAGTGTGAGATATTTTTAGGTATAACCAGCTGGGGCAGAAGTGCACGCTGTAACAGCAGGTAAGAAACTAGAGAGCTACCCGGATGAAGTAATGGGTTAAGACGAAGAAAATCAACAAAGCAGGATCATCGTTTCCAACTTCTTCTCTTTCACGCTCTGTAATGAGCAAACATACTCGCAACAGACGGGTTACGTAAACTAAAGTAAATGCGGACTGCTTAGAAAGGAAGACAAAGAAACAAAGAGAAGGAACATGGCAACACATGTAAGTGTTTTCTTAGCCTTCTAGTTACACATATTTAAAGTTTTATGATTCTGTCTCTTTCGGTTTCAGCTATATGACCTGCTATACTATCGTGTTTAATGATTGTTGTACTGGATCTCTAACCATAGTAACTCACTAACCAAACAAACCCAGTTTTTGATAGTTTGAGAGCTGCTAAAGGGGTTTGCAGACTAAAACAAACCCACTTTTGTGTGTATTAGCAAACTCGACTGAGTAGTTCAGTGTCAAAGATATTTAGTTTATTTCTGTATGTTTGCACACGCGTTTTTTTTTTTTTTTTTAATCTACAGCAGTCAGCTGTCCTGACCAGAGTTTACTTTCCGTTTGACTATTGTTGCAGCATCATGTGAAAACCCATCATGTGACTGCACATAAGAAAAACACTCGACGATGTTGACAGCTCAGTTCACGAGTAGCTGCAGTCCGATATTAATCTAGACTTTCTCATTGACCCTTGGCAAGTCTGTTTTTATTTTAGGCAAACATGCAGGTGGACCTGCACGGACTGTTTGAAAATAACGACTCCTTGGACTATGATCCTAATTATGAGTACGATGGGGCGGTCTGTCCGTCCAGCACAGTCTCTGGCGCCTTGGCGATCTTCGTGCCCATGCTTTACTCTGTGGGGTTCTTATGCGGGCTGCTGGGAAACGGACTGGTGCTGGCAATACTGTTGCCTAAGAGGCGTAAGAGTGCGATGGACATCTTCATCCTTCTTCTGAGCGTAACAGACAGTCTGCTGCTGCTTACACTGCCTTTCTGGGCTGTAGATGCGGTTAAGGGATGGATCATGAGTTCAGGGCTCTGCAAACTGTCTGGAGTTCTGTTCGAGGTGAGTTACTGTTGGTTTGTTAACATATCGGTTTGATTTCAGTGTGGAATGACTTGTTTTGGATTTTCTGAAGGCATCTGTTAAAGAAACATTTTTTTTCTTTGTTTTTAACAGTTAAAAACAAAGCTTTTAGAGTAATTTCGTTATATAGTCATGTTTTGGACATCCACGCCCAGACAAGTGACTTGATCCTAGTTAAAAAAAAAAAAAAGGAATATATTTAAAGCAAATTTAGTTAATGCTAAGTATACAGTAGTCAGCATTTGAAGTGGATTAAAACCTTTCATCAGAGTTGTCCAAAACAATACCCATTCTTGTCTTAGGACAACTTTGATTCACTTAAAATGTTGACTACTGTAGTTTAAATGTTAACATATTTGTGACACTGGACAAAACCAGTTTTGACGAAAACATTTCAGGATTTCTCTCCATATAATGGATATCTATGGTGCCACCGAGTTTGAATTCACAAAATGCAGTTTAAATGCAGCTTCAAAGGGCTCTAGTGCCAAGGAAGAAGGGTCTCATCTAGTGAAACGATTGTTTTGTTTGTTTGTTTGGTTGGTTGGTTGTTTTTTTTTTGGAAAACAATTTTTGGTAATTTTAACAGTTTACAGACACTTATCCTTTCTAAAATAATTAAATTCTAATTTTAAATAATCTTGTCGGTTAACTGTTAATAATAGATTAACGAGTGTCAGTTGTTGGTTAGGAAAAAAAAAAACGAAATGAACATCCCTAAAGGAAATATTTAATTACTTTATATTCGATGGATGCAACAAATGACATTTTTGAGTCAAGAAATGTAGACATTTTTGAAATTTTTGTTATTGTAATAAGAAAATAAGCCATATGAAGCCAACATGAATACGTGTTTTAGATGATTTTTGGACATTCTAATTTATCATTAACAATCTGTTATAGTAGTATTGTAATAATAACTGTTTCCTTTTCACTGTCTCTTCAGATCAACTTCTACTGTGGTATCTTCACGCTGTCCTGCCTCAGTGTTGACTGCTGTCTGTCCAGCATCCGTGGAGAACGGCTGTTTTCTCATAAAAAGCCTGTGGTTATTTGCTGTCTGATCGTCTGTGTCCTCTGCCTGCTCCTTTCCATCCCTGATTGGATCTTTCTGAACGCCATCAGTGGTAGCACAGATCAGGGTAAACTGGAATGTATTCACCATTATCTGCCTGATTCCTGGCGTCTTACCTCTCGTTTTCCACATCTTCTGAGTTTTGTTCTACCAGTACTTGTTCTGCTGTGCTGCTGTACCTTCATCCTGCTAAAGATAAAGCGCAACCCAAGGTGCCAGCAGAAGAAGGATGGCCAAAGGACAGCTATCATTGGAGCCCTAACGCTGGTTTTCTACATCTTCTGGACACCCTACAACATTACGTTCCTTGTGAACACATTTCAGCCAACGGACAGCCTCTTTTCAGCAGTGGAAGAAGAGTGTGATGGGAGGCAGTGGACAGCTAGCAAAATAACGTCTGTATTTGGGCTTCTCCATTGCGTCGTTAATCCTGTTATTTACCTCTGTCTCTCCAAAGAGTTTAGGCGACGAGTGCTGACTATTATTCTGACTAAGTTCAGCGCTTGTAAAATGGAGAGCAATGAAGTTTCGCTTTGGGACTCCAGTAGAGTAAATGGTAATGGTTCAGTCCAAGAGGGACAAGGTTCACTTCAACCTATGAATGACATTAAACTAACAATAATCCAGGATCATGATACATAAAAGTATGGATCATTAAACATTGACTGCTGGATGCCCTGTAGCTTATAATTGCTAAAATGTATTTTATGCATACTTGATTTAATGTGAGCATTAAGTAGATATCACTAGATATAGAATAACCCGGTGATGGAGAGTCCAAAAAAGGTTTCTGTACATGTATTCTGGAAAAATGCTCTCATTGTGGATGATAAAGGATGAAATGAAAAAGATGGACATGAAACAAAAGAGGGACATGAAATGCTGGTCAACTCAGTTGCACTTTAATTCTGTTTAATTTTATCTGTCAAATGATTATACTGGTAAATATTTACTTTTATTTGGTCAAAGGTTATATTTATTTATTTTTTGCTGTGCTGTTTTGAAATAATGTTCTGATGGAATGTTTTTAGTACTGGACTGATATTATTTGCCAATATTTGGCCATTTTAGCCAGTACTGTGTCCACTTGCTTGATTTAACAAATGCCTTCATTCCAACTCAATTATAAAATCATTGTCAATGGATAATAAACATTTTCTTCTAATTTTTGTCAAATTTAAATTACTATTGTGTGAAATCTTTATTTTAGCATTTGAAACGTATGTATGTACTATGTACACTACCAGTCAAAAGTTTTTAAACGGTAAGATTATCATTGTTGTTGTTGTTGTTGTTTTTGTTTTGTTTTTTTATAAAAAGTTGTCTTTTCTGCTCACTTAGCCTGCGTTTATTTGTTTCAAAGAACAGCAAAACCAGTAAAATTTTGAAATATTTTTACTATTTCAAATAACCGTTTTATATTTGAATATATTTTAAAATATAATTTATTCCTGTTATTTCAAAGCTGAATTTTTAGCATCATTACTCCAGTCACGTGATCCTTCAGAAATAATCTGTAATATTCTGATTTGCTGCTCAAAAAACTATTATTATTATTATTATTATTATTATTATTATTATGTTGAAAACAGCTGAGTAGAATTTTTCAGGTTTCTTTGAGGAATAGAAAATTCAGAAGAACAGCATTTATCTGAAATAGAAATTTTTTGTAACATTATAAATGTCTTTACTATCACTTTGATCAGTTTAAAGCATCCTTGCCAAATAAAAGTATTAATTTCTATCATTTCTTTCCCAAAAAATAAAATAAATAAATAAAGTAATACTGACTCCAAGCTTTTGAACGATATAGTGAATAATGTTACAAAAGCTTTTTATTTCAGATAGATGCTGATCTTTGGATCTTCTATTCATCAAAGAATCCTGAAAAAAAAAATTATTCAATTGATGGTAACAATAATTATAATAATAACAGTTTCTTGAACAGCAAATTAGAATGATTTCTGAAGGATCATGTGACACTGAAGACTGGAGTAATGATGCTGAAAATTCAGCTTTGATCACAGGAATAAATTACATTTTAAAATACATTCAAATAGAAAACCATTGTTTTAAATAGTAAGCATATTTCAAAATTGTACTGTTTTTGCTGTACTTTGGATCAAATTAATGCAGTCTTGGTAAGCAGAAGAGACTTAAAATATAAAATATTAAAACATTTTTTGATTGGTATATATATGAAGTATATGTAATTACAATATATTTCGATTATGTGACAATTAATGCAATTTTAATTACAATTACACATTTTACAACCATTTAAACATCATCTACATTCATGTTTGTAAATTCATTTCTGTATACTAAATCTTTTGTAAGTGGTAAAAATAGTTTTAATATGCATGTCAGAATTTTATCAGTACTCTCAGTAGATTTGCTGATGAACGAGATATAATTTCCCATCACAGGAAGTCATGTCAGTTTCTTAACAGTTTCTTACATATTTTATTTTTAGATGTCTTCAGCGTAGTGGGTGTTGACAGGGTGTTACTGGTGTAAGTGTTAAGACCCGTCTAAAGGACCACAGTGCTGTTTTCATGTTCCACCCAAATTCTTCTCTTCACTTTGAAGTTTTAGTACTACTACTAATTTTGAATATTAATGTTTATGAAAGAGACAATATATTGAAAATGACTTCTTTTTTCATTAAATAATGATGAGAACATAATGATTTGACATTTGTGTTGTTTTCTGTGAGATGGGGTCATAAAAGATACTTTTCCTATGTTGTGTAACCAGTTGTTCTTATAAACCCTTTTGGAGGAAGTACTTTCATCCTGTGTGATGTTTATGCACTTTCTGTATCTTCGTAATTGCACTTTCTGAGTTCGTAATTGGGGAAGACCGTTGTTGGGATTTTCAGACATAAAAAAAAAAAAATCAGACATTTTCTGTTGTTCTCATGAGTGGAATATCCCATGGACAGAGAAGACATCATGTGGTGTACAGAGAGAAGGAAAACAGGGCATTGTATATGCTCTAGTCTTTGTACTGTACTGCAGTGTGGCGTCCTTTCAAAATTCTTTGAGGATGTCATCATCCTGCACAACAGAAGGGCTTGTTTTTTACGTGTAAACGGCCAGAGCACATTTTAATACTTGTGATCCATTCCAGTGACTTAGCAAATACACAGTCCGTTTTGAATAGATTGGTTTCTTAGAAAGTTCTTTGTACTATAATGTGTTCTGGGGTCATGCACACAAAAAATAACCACATGAGTGTGACGCCTCAGTTCCTCTTGTGAAACGCAACATTGCATTAATGTAAAAAAGACAGCATGATTCCATTGTCATATGACACTATAATCATCAATATTCGTCAGGTATTTTCCATGAGTCACTGTTACATAAATGAAAATAAACTAAATGAAAGTAGATGTAGATGGATTTTCAGAATTTCAGCTATATATTCACATTACTTTCAGTATGAGGAAGTTGCATTTTTGCAAAGTGTTGATTTCCTATCATGTTGTGTGTTTGTGTTACTGCTTTTGGCAGGTTTTTTTTGATTGTTTGTTTGTTTGTTTTTTTGGTCAAGTCAAGTAGATTTTTTTCTAGCCAGTACTCTTTACCCATTACCTGCATCCATTGTTATGAAATGTGTTTTTGTTCTTTTTTTGGCTGGAACAGTAACAAAAAAGTAGTGTGTGTTCTGGTTAAAAGCAATAGAATAGCATATTTTATTTTTACAGTATGTGTCTACACAAACTTGTTTTGATACGTCTCAGACTGGTTTCTCCACTTTTGAGAACTGGGTCGTGTAGGTTTGGGAGGAGCCTAAACATTTTTCCCGTCAGTCGTCATGTATAAGCAGCAGATTTCATCGTCCCAGTGGAGCGCAAGCAGAGCATCGGGTTTGAGACTCCTTCAAGGACAGCAAAACAAGTTAGTTTACCATTATCTATCAAGACTGAACGGGCAGGTCAACTCATGAAATGTGCAAAATATCTGTGCATTTTCTAACTCCAGAGATAACTAACACTCATGGCTGTGATTATTAACACTTATGGGTATATGTTTGCGTTCATTTACACTTGTCAGCTTCTCACTAGGTTTCAGTGAAAATTTAAAGTAATAGAACTAGAGCTGACAAACACAAATAATTTATATGCATATAGTGAAGGCTCTATACTGTTTAATTAACTCTGTGAAAAATGGGTTTTGTGACATTGTGGCTCCTTTTTTTATATCAAGGAATCTGAATCCTTGAAATGGCAGTTTTATATTTTTAATAAACATAAATCTCTTGCATTGTCACTGGGTAGCCTATGAAGTGTGGATTTATATGAAAATGTATTTTAAAATATTTAAGCTACATAAAATGTGAATGCACTGTAAAATAGTTGGCGTAAGTGACATCTTGTGGTCACTTGGGGTTTATTTTTCATGTGCAGTGGAATAGGCCTAAAGGTGCGCTTCACATTTTTGGGGAGCAGCTTATATACAGTCATGTGAAAAAGTTAGGACACCCTTTTGAATTCCATGGTTTTCCATATCAGGACATCATTAAAAATAACTGGTCCTTGGCTGGTCTTAAAATTTGGAAAATAAAACCTCAGATGAACAACAAAACATGACAAATTGCACTGTGTCATTATTTACTGAACAAAAATAAAGCCAAAATGGAAAAGCCATGTGTGACAAAGATAGGACACCCTTACTGTTTACATTGGAATTAAGAGGGTAAATAACAGTCAGGCACTGCTAATCAAATACTTTTGATTAACTGATCATCAGTAAGTCTGAGCGCCTCTATAAAAGCATAAGCTTTGGCAGTTCGCTGGTCTGGAGACTTCAGGTGTGTGTTAACACAATGCCAAGTAGGTAAGACATCAGCAATCATCCTAGAGAAGCAATTGTTGCTGCCATCCATCTGAGAAGAGTAATAGGGCCATTTCCAGACAATTTGAAGTTTATTCACAAGTGGAAGACATTTAAAACAGACACCTCTCCTTCCAAGAGTGGACATCCCAGAAAATTCACCCCAAGATCAGACCGTGTAAAGCTCAGAGAAATGGCAGACAACCCAAGAACTACACCTCAGATACTACAGGCCTCAGTTAACATGTTAAATGATAAAGTTCATGACAATACCATTAGAAAAATATGGGACAAAAATGACTTGTTTGGAAGGCTTGGCAGAAGAAAACCTCTTCTATCTAAAAAAAACATTGCAGTACAGTTTAGGTCTGCAAAGTTGCATCTGAACAAAACACAAGTCTTCTAGAATAATGTCCTTTGAACAGACGAGACCGAAGTGGAGATGTTTGGCCATAAATCACAGCGCCAAGTTTGGTAAAAACCTGAAGAGCATATCAGCACAAACACCTCATACCAAAAGACAAGCATGCTGGAGGAGGGCTGATCATTTTGGGCTTGTTTTGTAGCCACAGGACCTGGGCACCTCACAGTCATTGAGTTGGCCATGAACTCCTCTGGATGTCAAAGTACTCTAGAGTCAAATATGAGGGCATCTGTCCGACATCTAAAGTTGGGCCAAAATTGGGTCATGCAACAGGACAATGATTCCAAGCACACCAGCAAATCTAAAACAGAATGGCTGAAAAGAAAAGAATCAAGGTGTTGCAGTAGCCCAGTCCGAGTCCAGAGCTCATCCTGACTCAAATGCTGTGGTGAGAGCTGTGCATAAGCAAATGCCCACAAACCTCAATAAACTGGAGCAACGTTGAAAAGAAGAGTGGTCCAAATTCCTCCAGAATGATGTGAGAGACTGATGAAGTCACACAGAAAATGAATGCTTCAAGTTATTGCTGCTAAAAGTGGATTTACAGGCAGTTGACTCATAGGGTGTCCTAACTTTGTCACACATGGTCTTTCCCTCTTGGCTGTATTTTTCTTAAATAAATAATGACACTGTGCAATATGTCATGTGATGATGTTTATCTGAGGATTTATTTTCCAAATTTTAAGACCTGCCAAGGACCAGATAATTTTTTATTATGTCCTGATACAGAAAACCATGAAATTCAACAGGGTGTCCTAACTTTTTCACATGACTGTATGCCTGGCTGTAACCTCAATGAAGTCATGCATGACATGCTGGCCGCAATATCTTTTTCCCCCTCATTTGTTTCCTCATTTTATTTAATCGTTCACATTTTAAATCAGCGTTTCGTTTAACTGGTTTACTTGTTTTGGTAGTTAAACCGTGGGTACGTTGTAGCCTACTAATTTGCTTTCTCACTTTACTTTAAGCAAATCGAGCCCTTAAACAAGGTAAGGAATTGTGCTATTGAATGGCCATGCACAGGCGTTTTGAAAGGCAGGTGATTAAGTGAAAAATGAAACCCTCTCAAAATGATTTCTAAAAATTGTTTTTTAATTAAACTAATCATCACTAAATGCTCGATTGCACCTGGAGGGCCACAGGATTACTAGAATTTTCTAAGTAGTATAACCGTTCTGGCTATTTAAACTGGCATAGTTGTATGAGGATGAGGGGGAATCAATCTTGCAATAATCTATTGGATAGTGTTCAGAGTCAGGTCAAAATACACAAGAAAACAAATAGCAACCAAAATCTTTTGCCAGAATTTATTGAGTTTCTACACAAACTCCCGTTTCATAAAACGTTCACAACGGTGGTTCACAATGTCCAAAATAAAGGTGTGGTTGTATACAGTAGTCAACATTTGAAGTGGATCAAAAAAAAGTTAATCAAAGTTATCCTAAGACAAGAATGGGTATTGGTTTGGTTTTAGGACCAACTTTAATGAGAGGTTTTGATCCACTTCAAATGTTGACTACTGTATATAGGAAATGTCCAACACAGATGCTGAAGGAAGTAACCATTTCGTCGCCGTAGAATTACAAGGTTCTATCTGACATTTTTGTCAGAATTGAGTTATTCACATATTCTTATTCGGTGACAACTTATTTACATTATGTGATGTTTCTTTTGAAAGCTGTGTATATTTTGGGCCTTTTTTTAGAAAACAAAAACGGTTCTATCTACAGAAGTATGGAACGTAAAAACTTTGAAGCTCAATATCTCAAAAGTACTCAGAATGCAGATAGAACCTTATAATTCTAAGGCAACAATTTGGTAAAGGAGAACAGCCAAAAAGGTCTTATCTGTTGAAGGGTAGATTGATGAAATGATGAAATAAAATAGATGTCCCTGTTGTGATAGGTCAGGAGTCTTTTGAAAGAAGTCCTTGGGCAGCTGCAATACTGCATACAAACTCCCAAGTTCTGCTCTCCACATGATAGCACAAGTTTGTAGGTTAAACAAAATACTCTACAAAAGAAAACAACTCATTAGCTTTCAAACGAACTCACCAAACATTAACCCTCACAAATTCTACTGAAACTCACGGTTGAGCAGCAAAGGAAATGTTTCTCAAACCAGGACCCTATAGGGAACAAAAGCTGCCATGAGGCAATTCAAAATGAAACTACCTCTCTACTTCTCTTTTATTCAAAGTGGTGATATGCTTATGGTGTCCCCTAGTGGTCAGGATGAACAATCCACTAAAAATTAAATACATTAAACCATGTAAGAAGCTATGACTGTTACAGTAGGTATGTTGAGCTGGAGCTAAACTGTGCAGGATGTTGTCCCTTCAGAACTAGGATTGGATACAACTTAGAATTGGACACCCCTGCTACACTATTAATTGTTCTAGTGTCCATATATTACTATTCAAATCAATAATTATTGTCGGCGCCAATAGCCTTGTGGGCAGTGTGCCGACATATGGTGCAGTTGCGCCTCGGGTGTCCCAAGATCAAACCCCACCTCGTGGCCTTTCCCGATCCCACCCCCGCACCTCCCCTCTCTCCCACTCACTTCCTGTCTCATCTCCACTGTCCTGTCAACAAAAAATGGAAAAATGTCCCCCAAAAAATTAATAATTATTATATTTAAGGATCAATTTTACCCTAGTTTATTAATAGGCCTACATGTTACCAAAAATCACACTATGAAAATTAAATAGTCACTATTGCAAATAGCAAACAGATCAAAATAGGATTATTTATGAACAAAATTATGACTTGATAAAAGAACATATAAATAGAACCGTATTTAAAGGAGTAGTTTACTTCCAGAACGAAAATAATGTACTCACCCCCATGTCATCCAAGATGTTCATGTCTTTCTTTCTTCAGTCATAAAGAAATCATGTTTTTTGAGGAAAACATTTCAGGATTCCTCTCCATATAATGGACTTCTATGGTGCCCCTGAGTATGAACTTCCAAAATGCAGTTTAAATGCAGCTTCAAAGGGCTAAATGATCCCACCCAAGAAGAAGGGTCTTATCTAGCAAAACAATTGGTTATTTTCTAAAAAAAAAAAAAAAAATTACAATTTATATACTTTTTAACCTCAAATGCTCATCTTGGCTAGGTCTACGTGTACTCTGTTTTTTTTTTTCTGGTTAAAGACAGAGTATGTCGAAAGACTCCCATCTCATTTCTTCCTCCAACTTCAAAATCGTCCACATTGCAGCAGAAGTACCGATCCAGTGTTTACAAAGTGAACATGCAAAGAAGGACAAACGCCCTTTAGAAAAAAAGGTAAAACAGCAATGTAGGATGATTTTGAAGTTGGAGGAGAAAATGAGATGAACTGTATTGAATCAGAAAAACACGCATGTTTTCCTTAAAGAAAGAAAAATATGAACATCTTGGATGACAAGGGGGTGAGTAAATTATCTGTACATTTTTGTTCTGGAAGTGAAATTCTCCTTTAACAAATATTCTTAACTGAGACTGTAAAAAACATGGACGTAGTGTCCGTAACATCACTCGTAGGTTTCTGAAGAGCATTTTTGAAGCCTAAAGTGGGTGGAGCCGACCGCTGCCATCTTGGCAGCGCGTCACTCCCGGATAATCAAAAATGGGCAAAAAGGCGGGACGTGGGTGAAGCTGAGGTGCCTGGTTGCTAAAACCACGCCCCACCTAACTCGACAGTAGTCAGTAGAGTCTGGCTGCAGACATGCACCTGCACTCTCAGACACCTGCACTTCCGCAAGTGACGTCATTTGCAGTCTATTTTTTTTTGTACTGTTTTTATATATTTATTAATTTTTTAATTGAATCTCTCAACATTTTACAACAGTAGCCAGGTGGTGAGGACAAGAAAAAAGAAACTAAATTACAATGTCACTGGCAATCACCACTTGCACTCTCAGCTACCTGCGACGTCACTTGCAATCCACACAAATCGTGCGTGTTGCCAATGGAGACAAGAAGCTGTGGTGGTTAAACGATTAAAACTAATTTAGCATAACGTACAGGGTCCTGCAAGTCACCTGTAGGAGATAAAAACAAGACCCGCAAATCCGTGGCCACAGAACAGCAGAATATGAACGAATACGAATGTGAAGCAGAATATGAACGAGAGAATATGAAGTCTCTCATTAAGCGTTTTCCTCCCGTAGAAAACCATTAACACTTAATATGGCTAAATGTATTAAGATTTATTAATATAATGTATATGTAGGCTATATAGTGTTTTCCTTCGCAAAGCGTGGCATAATGTGGCATAATGGATTAAGATGATAAAGACTAAACTCAATATGCTCCTATTCATTATTAAAACAACTACACACAAGCAGGTGAGACCAGAATAAACGCAACGCTACATACATTCGCGTTTTCCCATAAAGAATAATTTGTACAGCTGTTTTATATCATTGTCTTTTGTTTATATTGGTTTTCTACGGGAGGAAAACATCTATTTAACGCATTACGTTCTCAACACGGCTGTTTGCCTATACAGAGTTGGTCCTCTTAATATCACCTAATGCCTTTCTTATGGCGCGTTCATATCTGCTGGTATATCGTTTGACAACAGTACGGTTTGTATTGAATTGGGTCTTTATTGTCTTAGTCCGTTTTGCCACATTAAGGGTTTGCTGGGCAAGTATAAAAGTGAAAGTTTGCTCATTGTGTTCATGGCCATATGCTTGCCTTGAAGTACATTAAATTAATAAACTATATTATAAATTTGATCATTTAATGGCACTTAATGCATCTTAATACATTAAGCCATATCAAGTGTTAATGGTTTTCTACGGGAGGAAAAAGGTTAACCAGAGACTTTGCGCATTGCGTTCATATTCTGCTGTTCTGTGGCCACGGATTTGCGGGTCTTGTTTTTATCTCCTACAGATGACTTGCAGGACCCTGTACGTTATGCTAGTAAATTAGTTTTAATCGTTTAACGACCACAGCGTCTTGTCCCCATTGACAACATGCACGATTTGTGTGGATTGCAAGTGACCTTGCAGGTAGCTGAGAGTGCAAGTGGCGATTGCGAGTGACATTGTAATTTAGTTTCTTTTTTCTTGTCTTCACCACCTGGCTACTGTTGTAAAATGTTGAGATATTTAATTAAATTCTCACAGTAGTGACAGTAGTGCTGCCGTGGGAAAAGCCAAGGAGAAACCAAGGCAGAACACAGTATAACATCAGTTACCATTCTTTGACTTTGTTTTGGAACGCTCAAATTGAGTTACGGTGCTCTGTATTTGTTTAGCCGTTCATCAATATTACTGTTCTGCCCTGAAGTTACGGTATCCTGCCTTTGCTTTACTGTCCATTAAAGTCTGCCGCATTTAAATGAATGTGTAGCCTAACTTGTGTACTTCATAGATCTGTCTGCACTTCATTAGACAAATAAATGAGATAGATGGCGATCTAACAAACTGCTGCATATAACACTGTAAGCAAGCGACTAGGCAAGGCAAGGCAAGGCAAGTTTATTTATATAGCACATTTCACACACAAAGGTAATTCAAAGTACTTTACATAAAAGGAAGTAGAATAATCATAAAAGCAATAATAAAAACAATAATCACAAAAAAGGAAATAGAACAATCAGAGACATTGATCACAACAACAAAACAAAAAATGTAAAATGTAAAAACTGATTGATTTAATAATTTAAAAATGATTTAAAAATTGATTTAAAATAAATTTAAGACAGTTAAAAACAGAAAATGATTATACATAATGCAATCAGTTCGGACGAAGCACAGTGCTCATTCAGTAAATGCACAGCTAAACAGATGAGTTTTGAGTCTAGATTTAAATGTTGCTAATGTTTTAGCACATTTGATCTCTTCTGGAAGCTGGTTCCAACTGCGGGCAGCATAATGGCTAAAAGCGGATTCCTCTTGTCTTGTGTGAGTCGATCCTAATGATCTGAGTGTTCTGTTCGGTTTATATTCAGTGAGCATATCTGCAATGTATTTAGGTCCTAGGCCATTGAGTGATTTATAAATGAGTAAAAGTACTTTAAAATCAATTCTAAATATAACTGGAAGCCAGTGTAGGGACCTGAGGACTGGTGTGATATGCTCAGATTTTCTGGTTCTAGTCAGAATCCTGGCAGCAGCGTTCTGGACGAGCTGCAGCTGTCTAATGGTCTTCTTGGGAAGGCCGGTGAGGAGACCATTACAATAATCCACCCTGCTTGTGATAAAGGCATGAACAAGTTTCTCCAAGTCTTGACTGGAAACAAAACATCTAATTCTTGCAATGTTTTTGAGATGATAGTATGCTGATTTAGTTACTGCTTTGACATGACTACTGAAACTAAGGTCTGACTCCAAAATCACACCAAGATTCCTGACTTGATTTTTGGTTGTATGACCCCTAGCATCAAGGTATGCATTCACCTTAAGAATGCCAACAATAAATCATTTTGTAAGGTTTTTTTTTTTTTTATATAATGCAGATTATTCACTCTGTGCCAGCTGTCAGTCTGGGGCTGCCCACTTCTGCACGTGTGAGGACTCGAATCCCGTGCCAGCGTAGCATGTATTACACATAAAATCAGTAAGAGCTAGCAGTTAAATCCCTTTCCTACCTTTTCTTGTAACTCGATAAAATCCATGGCAATGAACGTCACCGGAGATGTTTAATTCACAATCATTCTGAGCATTCTTCCTACTTGTTGACGTTGACGTCAATCCACAAGTCGTTCTTAGGTTAAGCTATTTTCATTCACTTCGATGTAAAACAATATGTTAAAGGTGCAGTGTGTAATTGTGTAATTTAGCGGCATCTAGCGGTGAGGATTCGAATTTCAACCAACGGCTAAGTCCCCCGCTCACCCCGCCCTTTCGAAACGCATACAGAAGCTACGGAAGCTGAAACAGGACAAAAATGTCGTCGTCTGTTACACCTGACAGTAGCCAATCAAGCGATGAGGTTTCTGTACAAAGGTAAGTCAAAGAATACTTAATTATTCAGTAAACCAATATGTTATTGCGAATATTATTGTTACTCATTGATCATTGTCTCAGGTTTATTCGCTGACTTTAGTTAGATTTTTTGTATGACAGTTAGTAGGGTTGGGCGACGTCTACTAAATTGGCATCGGACGAAGTCTACAGTGAAACATCATGATGAAAAGTGAAAGTGAAATGCGATCGTGCATACGAAATCAGTTTCAATGCCATGCACATTACTAGCGGCCCCCTGATGCCCGCAATTTATATACAGTATAATTACTTGACGATATAACCGCGAGAGAAACTTCTTCGCGCACATTTCAACGTGGTGACGACACGAGCGGCCTCTTAAAACACCAACGAAGAAGTAGAACAACGTACTGACGAAACGCGCTCTGTAGAAGTTTGTCCTTTTAGGGCTACTATAGAAACTCCAGAAATTTCCAACTCCAACGAGTTAAGGTCTTTTGCCTTGTAGGGCATAGCGGTCACTCAAGTGGCCACGCCCTTAATTATGCAGAACTTTAAGGTTTAATATAATTTAAATTGATGAGTTATGAAAAAATTCACCCCCCTCACAGTTATCATGAAGGGAAAAATTACCTATATAGACCAAAACCATTTTTTGTACCAGGCTGTAAACATATATATTTTTTTCTGCTGTAAAGTTGGGCATTTTAACATGGGAAATCTATGGGAATGACTCTCTTTTGGAGCGGTCAGTCGATGAATTGCAGTTTTAGTTACTTCAGTGTTGGCTTCAATAAAGAGACCGGGGGTTTGCTGGTTGGCCATAACATTTCTGTCACATGCTTGAGGTATTTGGCCAATCACAATGCACAGGATAGCTGGCTAATCAGAGCACACCGTGCTTTTCAGACCCAAGAGCTTTGTAAAAATCAACTTGTTTCAGAAAGGTGGTGGTCATTGTAAGTCCGCAAGACCGCAAGTGCAGGTGAAGTGTGCCGTTTAGGACAGGGCCAGTAGCGGTGCCTGACTGGTCTAGTAATCAGTATAACTTGCAGCACCCTCTGTTGGTGAAAGTAATTGTTGTTTTAAACGTGCTGTAAAACTGGGACATTTCCAGGGACGGAACACCAAAAACCGTGACTGTCTTTGGAAAACGGGGATGCCTGGTCACCCTGTTCTACACACACTTGTGGTCTTCACGCTCCTTTGAACACTTGGACTAAACACAGAAAATATGCCATGTAAGTAGATCAAAGACTGCAAGTGTGGGTATTTGGACGGGCCGTCTGGGTCCAAATTCCATCACCGGCGCAAGATGATAGCAGCCATTTTTGGAACGTTTTTGGCTCATTTTTCTTTTTCAACAGTGAAAGGAAATAGAGATGTGTCACCCTTATTTATTTATTTATTTATTTTACAGTCCATGGCTGTAAACCCCGATATTAAAATAATATGTTCTCAGGAGTTAAACATTTTAATTACATACTGCTTGTAGTTTTTGATTATAGGTTACTTAAATTTTTTAATTTATAATTTGTGCCATTGTATTAAGTTAACATAAAAACTAAGTTATATAAACTCAAAAAATATGAGTATTACTTAACTCAATATTACTTAGTAGCAGTTAACTCAAATACTTTAATTACATAATACTCAAAATCACGTGGCTCAAAACTTAGAAATTTTGTGGCAACCGATTGCCTTAAAAATGTTGAGTACAAGTAACTCAAAAAACTTAAGTAATGACTTTTATTGAACAGAATTTTTTTAACCCCTTCCATTTAACACAGTGAAAATGAATATTTAAAATACAACAATATATTGTTTATTGTGGAAAATGAATTTCTACACACTGTAGAGTTTAAAAAAAAAAAATCCACAATACCACAAATCTTTTACAACCTCAAAATACAAAAGCATTTCATTAACACGTATCAAATGTAGATGTACTTTAGTACATCTCGATAAATGAAATAAGTTTTTTTTAACCTTTTAAAACAAAAGCTTTTTTGCCCTTAAATGCCCAGCCTCATCACTAACAACAAGTAAGTAAATGTTAAGTAAATGTGTTATATCAAGGCAAACCTGTAAAGGCAATGTGTACATTGATATCTGGCTTCAAACTGAAAAGGACAAGACAGCAGCAACAATAAAATTGCAAAATGTAAACATTTTACAAAATTATTTCTTTTTACAGGTTTACATTCAATAACTGCTGTGAGTGATAAGGCTGGGTGCATATATAATGCCAAAAAATTAGAGCAGACAGTAATTGTGCAGACAAGTGTCACTCATTCAGAAGATGAGAATGCCTGATGTCAGCTGTCTTGCAGTTTGGAGCGTTTAGCCAAGCCCAGGCCCGGTTCTACAGGGGTTTAAGCAAAAGCACCCTCACTTGAAGCCGTAATAATAGCATGCTGGTGAAAGAGATCTGGCAAACTATCCCCAGAACATCTTCAAGCTCTGGTCCATTAGACTCCACCTAAATAAATGAGAGAGAGAAACAGAAATTAATAACCAACTAATCAATATCAAGTCTAATATATCACGTTTATTTATACAGCGCTTTTTAACAAAACAGGTTGTGTCAAAGCAACTTTACAGTTTTAAATAGGACAACAGTGTGTCAATAATGCAAAAGTTCCATGTTGCAGCAAAGTCAGGTTGCAAAGGACTCATCTGGGTCCAAAAGCCATCTAGGTGACAAGTTACTCACTGATGATCCACCTCTGGGGCTCATCAAGTTGACGTGGTCCCCACTGACATTTAGGGCTGTAGAGGTTGTCTCTAGATGCTGATCCACCATCTGGGCTGGGTACAGACTGGATCTTGTGGCTATGGTGACCTCGGAATAAGTGGAAAGAAATATTAGCGAAGAAACAGAAACATACTAATATTAGCGTAGAAACAGAAACAGACTAATATTAGTGTAGATGCCATTCTTCTTATGATGCAACGAGTACATCAGGTTTTATGGGAAGTGCTCCCGGCTCTGGTTGACCTAATTAATGCAGCCTAATAATGCTTTAACAGATCTGAATTATAGAAATGTGTTAATGCGTTAATGTGTAGGCCAGGTTAAAGAGATGGGTCTTTAATCTAAATTTAAACTGACAGAGTGTGTCTGCCTCCCGAACAGTGTTAGGTAGATTGTTCCAGAGTTTGGGCACTACATAAGAAAATGATCTGCCACCCGCAGTTAATTTTGATATTCTAGGTATTATCAAACTGCCAGAGTTTTGAGAACGCAGCGAACGTGAGGGACTATAATGTGATATGAGCTCGCTCAAGTCAATCAAGTACATTTTTTTTAACCTATTTTTATAATTCATTTCTGTTCAATTAAAAACTGTTGGTTCAGCAGAAAGGTAAGTATATGCTAATTACTTGAAGATTGCAGAATTTAAAGATTCATGATATAAAAGATACTGTTAAAAGAGTAGTTCACTTTATAAAAAAAAAAAAAAAAAAAACTTATAATTTACTCACCCCCATGTCATCCAAGAAGTAAATGTCTTTCTTTCCTCAGTCAAAAAGAAATTAAGGTTTTTGAGGAAAACATTCCAGGATTTTTCTCCATACAGTGGACTTCAATGGTGGCCAATGGGTAGAAGGTCCAAACTGCACTTTCAGTTCAGCCTCAAAGGTCTCTACACAATCCCAGTTGAGGAATAAGGATCTTATCTAGCGAAACGATCAGTCATTTTCTATAAAACATAAATAAATATGTATATACTTTAACCACACCTTGTCTTGCACTAGCTCGACCCAACTTATGTAATCACGCACGTGTCACGTAGGCAGAAGTTCCGACCCAGGGTTTACAAAACGAACATGCAAAGAAATGTAAACGATGTCGGACAATTGTGAAGTTAGAGGAGAAAACAAAATTAGTTTTTCGCCCTACCCTACCTTCTTGAACCTAAGTGCACTGATGACGAACAAACTGCACATGACGTTTCCTACATGACTTCCTCAGCTGGGATCGTGTAGAGCCATTTGAAGCTGCATTTAAACTGCATTTTTAATCTTCAGTCCGTTGACCACCACTGAAGTCCACTGTATGGAGAAAAATCCTGGAATGTTTTCCTCAAAAGCATTAATTTCTTTTTGACTGAAGAAAGAAAGACATGAACATCTTGGCTGACATAGGGGTGAGTAAATTATCAGTAAATTGTGATTCTGGAAGTGAACTAATCCTTTTAGTACAATCATGTTAAATTTGTTTAGGCTAGAAAACAAGGTTAGGAATTAGATAGTTAACACATGATCACAAATCTGAGCAAGTGCTGGCTTGAAAAGTTTAAGTAGTACAAATGTAATGATAACACTTTGCTATGCAGAACATTTATGGAAAAATGGCCCACTTCATATTAATCAAACAGACAAATCCCATACTGAATGCTGGTCATATATACTTGTGCTCATGAATTTACATACCCCTTGCAGAAATTGTTAAATGCTGATTTTAACTAAATAAGAGGGATCATAAAAACTGGATGCTATTTTTATTTAGTACCATCCTGAATAAACAATTTAACACTACAGATGTTTATATACTCCACAAGACAAAATAATATCTAATTTAAATTACCCCATTCAAAAGTTTACATACCCTTGAATCTTAACACTGTGTGTCATTTCCTGGATGATTCACAACTGTTTTTATCTTTTGCAATAGTTGTTCATGAGTTAATGTCCTGAGCAGTTCATCTGCCTGCTGTTCTTCAGAAAAATTCTCCAGCTCTTGCACATCATTTGGTTTTCCAGCATCTTCTACATATTTGAACACTTTCCAAATGTGACTGTACGATTCCCACGGGCGCCTTCACCAGGCGGGAGCTTCTTCTGAAGCTCGTTACCGCCACCTACTGCTTTAAAACTTCGTTGAGTAATATATTCTATCAATCCTGATAAACTCAGAACTCACATCAGTGGCTCGCACTAATGTTGAAACAATTAAAAAAATAAGTAGAGTAAAATTATACATTTATGTGGTGCCTCATTCATCAACAAGTAGTTCATATTAATTTAAACAAATAAGTTTTATTAACTCAAAAACTAAAAAAAAGTCACAGGAACTCAAAATATCTAAGTTAGTAGGACTTTTTTGGAAAATTAAGTTTACTGCTCTTAATCTATTTAAGTATTTTGAACGTTTGGGTTTACAGGGACATGTGGATGCTGCCCAGGTTGCTTTGTCTACGAGCATTAATTGACATAAGATGTTGAAAAAGGGGACACATGCTTAATTGAGAATTGATGCCAGGACAAATTTTAATCAAAAGCTAAAATATAAAATGTAAAAATATCTTGCAATAAGGGCACTTATCTAGTCAGAGGCCTAAAGACAAAGGTCTTACTGTGCACTAACCTGTAACAAATTCATAAGTCATAGATAGCATGTGTAAAAAATGTAGCCTATAGAAAATAAAGAACATTTCATATTACATTTGATTTTCTTATCACACACATAACTCTGATCTTATACTGCAAAAAAAAAAAAAAAAAAAAAAAAAATGACAGTATGGTAATAATTATACACACAACTTTCATCCTTTTGCAGTTTTACAGCATTAATGAAGATGCAGATTTGGCATTACAGGTAAAGGTTTTATGCTAATACTGAAAAAAGATACAGGTAGGTTCAACAAAGTTATACATAAAAATATAAGACTATATAAGAACAATAACAAACACTTGGGTTCAGTGTTAAATGACAGTTCAAAAGATGTTTGAAAATGTTTTTACATCAAAATTAAATCTTTAAAAACACAACATCATCATAGACAAAAAACAATAATATTAAAAAACAATTAAAGACAGTAGAAAAAGAAACATTTTACTAGACTACACAATAACTTCAAACTTCAGTATGTAGCTATTTTACAGTTTATAAGTTTGATTCACTGAACAAGTCACAGAAACAAACATTTGACCAAAAAAACATGCTCTGACATAATAATGATTAGGATGTTAAAGAGATGGCAAAAAAGATGACATCAGTTTGATGGTATGCAATATTTCAGAAAAACAGACATTTGTGAGGTGTCCACTAACTATAACCATACAGAGCTCTTCCGTAACACCAGGGCCACAAAAAGCATTGGGTTGACACAGCAGTGTAAGTAAGCCAATGTGGAAGTAACTGTGAGAGCTATATCTAATGTCATGGTGCTTTTACAGGATGCTTGGTTACTGGGAATGAAGGCATTATCGGCTTGTATGGTGTCAGCGATGAGGGTGATGTTGTAGGGTGTCCAGTGAATGAAGAAGGCCACTACCAGCGCTACAATGACACGGATGGCCCTCTTTTTCTGCTTCCAGTGGGAGCTGCGCCGCAGCCGCAGCAGGATGGAAGAGTAACAGAACAGTATTATTAGTGCTGGAAGAATGAAACCTAAAATACAGTAGAGACAACGGGTGGCCAGACGCCAAGAATCAGATGGATATTCTGAAACACATTCTGTTCTATCCTGATGTCCTAAGTCCTTGAGGGTCTTAAGGAATATCCAGTCAGGAATGGAGAGCAGAAGGCAGGAGAGCCAGACCATCAAGCAGCAACAGTGAAATACCATTGGCTTTTTACGAGAATACATCTGCACTGTGTGGACGATGGACAGGTAGCGGTCAAGACTGATGCAGGACAGCATGAAAATGCCACAGTAGAAATTGATCTGATGGGGAAAGATGTGACAATGAGAGACTGCAAACCCAAAGTTGATTCTTAAATCAATATTCCCAGTGCAGGTACAAGTAAAAACTAGTCAAAGACAGCATTTATAGTATAATGTTGTTTAACACAAAAATAACAACTTTCCATAGATTGAAAAAAATCTGGGTTTTAGTATATTCTTTTAATACCTCCAACTGCATATCTGTTCTAAAGAATTTTGAAATTCATACAATGTAGTCACTGGAGATACACAAACAACTATAAAATGAAAAAGCAGTGGACCCATAATTTCACAAAATCAACACAAGGCCTTAAAATACTGACCGCATAGACTTTTGCCCACCTTGAACAGAGCTCCAATCAGCTTGCAGAGCGCTGTCCCGAAGATCCACTCATTTGCTGCCTCTACAGCCCAGAAGGGCAGTGTTAGCAGCAGCAGAATGTCTGCTAAGCTCAGATGGAGGATGAAGATGTCGGTAGCATTCATTCTCAACCTTTTCTTCCACAGTACCACCATAACCAGCCCATTTGCCACCAGCCCCACCACCAGCGCCAGACAGTAAAGGACCGGAATAAAAATGGAATCAAAGTACACGGTAGATTTCCGATCACATACTATAAGTTCTCCACAACAGGCCTCATCATGATTCCCACTGTAACTATAATCGTAAGAAAAGTTCAGTTCTTCCATACTGAAGATGATCTTTGTATCAGCATTCATCTTCTGCAAAAAAAAATAAAAATAATAATAATAAAATACATTGAATGCTAAAAATAGTATCTATTTCTGTGTCATCCATTGTCAATACAGTATTTTAATGCCATTAATCTGAGTGTGTTAAGTGTGAGATCTTGCTAACTAGAGAGGTTTCTAACTTTCTGCAAGTCCAACCTTAATCCCAACCAAGGCTGTCACTGAACTCTGCAGGATGGTAGATCTCCCGGAACAGAATTTGGCACCCCTCTAGTTCGTCACTATTACTTTTTTTTAGTTATTTGCTTAAGTTAGTTTAGTTATTTGACCAGCAGGGGGCAATGTAGAGACATGGTGGCTATCATTAAAGAGTTATTTCTCCCAAAAATGAAAATTAGCCCTACTCGTTGCAGAGCCAAATGGGAGCAGCTGGAGCTCCAACTCCCCCTCACTGGATGTAATGGGTGGGGGCAGACACCCCAACCACACCCTAACCCTATCCCTTACCCTATCGCTAAACATAACTCCACCTATTTAGTTCCACAGAGGTGGAGTTGGACATCCAGAGATGGGGAGCTGGAGGTCAGTTGGCTCTGCAGTGAGCACTACTTGCATTATTTAAATTATCTAGGCATTTCCAAGCTCTTTTATGGCAATGGACAGGTGTTTCTCGTCATCAGTCCAAAACAAGTCCAATGAATTAAATCCATCCATAAAAAACTGCCTCACAAACAAGCCGTTTAAACCAAATGTGTCAAATCGATTGTTCATTCACTCCATCTGTCCTACTGATGACAGACTCAAGCACGTGGACTGCGTCAGAAAGTGAACATGCATCTATATACTGTGTCCAGTGAAGACAAAATATCGGCAGTGATTGTTATTCCTATTTGTTTTTGACGCAACACTTGCATTCAGCGTGATCAAAAGGCAGCTGTAGCCGTTAGTGGCTGAACGCCGGTGGGCGGGGCCTATGGTGAGAGATTATGCGAACGACTGGTGCTAGGTGAGGTCACCTTGCCCCATTGGATCCAGAACAAGCCGTTTTTGGAGCTTGATTAAATAAATGCTTTGTTTATAATGAGGAGGACGTCTTAAGCTATGAAACTTCCAGGATGTTTTAAAGGTACAAAGACCATTTATATGTCAAAACATCCAGGCAATTTGATTTGTCATGTCATCACCCCTTTAATATGACTCAGATTGCATTGGTCTGAAAGAAGGAAGTCATACACCTAGGATGCCTGGAGGGTGAGTAAAGAATGGGCTAATTTTCATTAACTATTCAAACTATTCCTTTAAGGCTTCTAGCTCAAGTTAAAGGGCTCACTCTAACAAAAATTAAAATTCTGTCATCATTTATTCACCCTCTTGTCATTCTATTACTTTCTTACTTCAGTGGAACACAAAAGAAGATACTCAGATTTTTTCCCCATTAAAAGAAAGTCAACATATCAATATAGTCAATAGGTTTTTTTGTTCATTGTACAGACAAAACAGTTTAAACATTCATCAACATATCTTCTTTTGTGGTCTGATGCAGGAAATAAAACTTTTTAACAGATCTGAAATGGCATTTGGGTGCCCAGTTTTTAGATTTCAGCTTTCCTGCAAAGTTAATAACTGTGGTTTGATCAGGGTTGGTATATTTTCAGGAACAGGATTGAGCACCTCTGATGATGTGCATGGCAGAATGTTGTTTATTACTGCATGTATTAGCATTCATAGCCTTTTCAGGAATATATTCATTTTTATTTGGGAGAAAATAACAGGATTTTATAAGTGGTTTATAGGTGTTTTCATATTCTGTGAATCACTCAAATGAAAAGATAAGAGATATAAAACACACACACACACACACACACACACACACAGTCCACAAAGCACATTAATCACTGATATCTATCAGCCATAATGCAATTTTCTTTCGTATCAATGATGAAGTTACATCTCCTGTGACCTTCAAAATTTGAATAACCCGTTAATTTTACCGCAAGGAGTGATCTCAGTAAGCGCACAACAAAATATGCAATGTGTTTGCGTGTGTGTCTTGTCTGGCTGATAGCATGTGGATGTTAGTGTGAGGGTGCAGCATTGAGACACTGACCAAGTTAAGCAGAATGGAAGGTGGCTGAAAAGAGCTGGATTTGGCGGGTTCCACTTGCCTTTTAGACAACTCAACAAAGCAGCCGGTCTTAAAAATGTGACGCTCCAATTCCTGATCTCCAAGTTGCACCAGACAGCATTCCCAGAAGCACCAAGTCAACTGGAAGACACAATTCCCACTTTGCACATTAACTCGTAATTCTGACTCCTCTCTGTTCCATGAGAACTGTCTGTGTTCACTGATGCGTGTTCTCCTCATATGTGGTAGACCCCACCCTTTACCACCGTTAACTGGCTCACTGCTCCCATTCCAAAAAATTGAAAGTGAAACAATATGGTCACATGAAATTTTCTGCACTGCTACACTCTCACTTCTTTTCTGAAAATGGAAGCTACATTCTGGGAAATGGCTTAATATACGGGAAATAAGTTAACCCAACGGAAATAATAAATAAGCAGAAACAAGCAGGTGCACGTTCTGTTTGTGTGATATCGGACCCATGATGTCAACTCTCAGCACTTAATTTAGGTGGGCAGTAGTGATTTGCTGTAGTTTTCCAGCAGATTTTTGATTATCACTCTCTGATGTTTGGCATTATACACCACTTCTTATGCAATGTTTCTGAAGTAGCTTTTATGTTTTGTAGATCCCTCAGTGGCCACTCATGGGATTGGAGCGGTAGTGCTACAGAAGAGAGGACCAGAGGCTGATGAGAATGTACACTCAGTAATGCAACTGTTTATCTGTCAAGCTTAATGAAGTTTTACATTTTGTCCAGTATAATTTTGACTCAACTGATGGCCCATGACCCATTGCGGTCTAGAATATTCAGTGACAGCTGTGAAAAACTGTGAAGAAGTATTTTCACTTTTCCAGGACCCATATGACTACAAGATGTTCTTTTTCTATTGCAGTGTAGTTATGTTTTGGCGCCTATTAAGGTTCCTTTCCGCACACATTTTTTTAACATGAAAATTAAAGGCACAATATGTGATTTTTTTTATTAAAATATCCAAAAACCACTAGAATAGTGTTATATATTTTGTTGACTTGTGTACTTTACTCACAAATGTTTCCAAAAATGTTTAAATCCAGAGAAATAAGAATTTAAGTAGTGTAACAGACCGCGTCATTGCATCACCTGCCAATGACGTCAAACACCTTCGATTTCCAGTTTTATTTTGTAGAAAACATGGAAACACTAGAGAAGCTTTATTTTGTTAAGCATTGTATTAAACAAGTGACGAACGCACAGAGTAGCAACAAGAAGACAGCAACTCTCATGATTCCACACTCAATCACGGCATCATCATGCCTTTGTTTCGTTGTTTGTTTTGAATATGCACTCTCTAGTGGTGAAAATTACTTATTGTGCCTTTAATGTGCCTGTTGCATTTCATGTTGACACATTTTCCTGGATAAATAAATGTTACTCATATACCTTAATCTATTTTGTGTTTTTACATTAACATTATTAAAGTTTGGTTTATTAAAACCAAATATAAATCTTAAGATGTTTAGAGTGAAACTGAGTGCACTCAAAATTAAGGGGGCCAACACAGCATGACTGCAGTTTGTGTGTATCAACCATTTATGCATGAACTGTTTGCTAAAGGGATGTGTGTCAATGACGAGAATTTTTGGGGGGAGCTCTTCAGGCAGCGCGAAGTCATCTGCACTGCCGTGTGTCATCATCCTGAACAAACGAAGGGCCTGTAAACTAAAGCATATTTTAATACACATGATCCACTTCAGTGACTTTAAATTATGCTTGATAATGCTGTTTGAAGTTTCTGTGGTAAGGCTTTGACCATGTTATTGTTATATGCACACAAAATTAATCATGTGTCTCACCTGCTCCAGTTCTTCTCCTGAAACAGAAAGTGCAGAGCATTAATGTGATTTTTAATTTGTGAAGTACTATTTTTTTTTTTTTTTTTTTTTGGTACAATTTTTAGTTTTTGTCTATACTGATTTTTACTTTTTTTTTATGTCTTAAACTTTGACACGTCTTAGCATACCCATGTGGAGACCAAATGGGCTATCTATGGGACCCAGCTAGATTTGTCCTCAGTTTCTGTTAATAAAAAATAAAAAGTGAAAGATAAAACTATTAGGATAATGGGCACCCCAAAACATTTTTTTATTATTATTTGTTTCCTCTTCTTCAGTTGTATTCTTTAAGAGACTCTTTGAAAATGTGTTCTTGTGTTACATGAATTTAAGTGTGTTCTTTAAAATGCCTGTAGGTGGTGCACTACGCTAAAGTGATGATCAGTTTACGTTCTGGCCAAAGGGCAAAGCCATTAAAGAAAGCGCCAGAACGCTGCAGATTGTAATCTGTTTGTTTCATCATTTCTTACATTTATGTAAAATCGGTTTTATAAACCAAAATCCATCAATATTGAAACGTAAGAGGTTCAGAAATGTTCAGAGATGATGTTTGTACCGAAAAACAGTGATTGTTGAGTTTTAAAAGGATTACTTCATTTGAGATTCAGTCGATGTGAATTTCACGTTAAGTAAACAGTTTAAAGTTCATGACACTGTTAAAAATGTTAAGTGTAAGTGAGAGATGTTAAAAAGTCTTAATATACTTCTTTGCAATCTAAAAGATTTCCCATAATTGAATTAACCCACTCCATTTTGTTTATGTGGAAAAGTTGAAACATAAAATGGGTGTTTTCTGTAAAATTCATGCTTGTAAAGGCTAAAAAACATACCTGCATCAGTTAAGACTGCCGAATCTTATTAATTGTTTATTCCATCAAATTGAGTGCGTTGTTGCATTGTAGTGTTTCTGTATTGTCTTTGTATAGAATTACTTTGTCTCAAATAGACAAAGTAAAGCATTAAAGACAATGGAGGTGTGAGTGGACACATATAGTGATAGTAAGACACAAGAGTTGTATCCAGATGTTTATTTTTTGCTTCAAAATGTACAACCAGAGAGAAATGTTCACATCTCCAGACTAAAGGGACATCAATTTAAATGCTGTGAATTGAATTGTCCAGGAACCATGACTTGTGAAAGAATATTGTTAATAGTTATGAACTCAAAAGTGTTATACTTGCCTGTTATCTGCAAGAAGAGAAAATAAAAAAGGGAAAAGCTATTAAAGAATGCACCAGAACACTACAGATTGTAATCTGTGTTTGTTTCATCATTTCTTACAGTTATTACGTCTCATCCTTCCCTGTTTGAGACCGGTAACATTTCCATGAGGGAACTGTTAGACATGCTGTTAGATATTTTATATAAAGGTATGTGCTTTTCTAAATCACGTACAATCAATAGAATTTGTCAATTAAAGTGTACAAACATCTCAAAGATGATCCAGAGAAATTTGAAGCACCTCAACTAAAATTTAAGTGCCACATTAAAGAATCTGAATTGACTAGTAGATATTTCTATTTTCTTTACTCTGGTACAACTCACACATAATTGTAATGATAGTTATGGGAGGAATGTGTCATAACACAGTGCATCGCCCTTTGCTGTGTATGGGGCTGTGTAGGCGTAGACCAATCTGAGTGTCTATGATGAGCCCTGTCCTCCATCGAAAGTGCCTAAAATAGGCACTCGAGCATTGGATCTGGACTTCGGAGCAGTGGTAGAAGGTCACCAGGTCCGAGGACTCCTTTTCTTTTACATTATGTAGACAGCTGTGTATGTGTGCACTGTATAACTGGGGAAGTGATTGCACCAGGATGCACTGTGAGATGACAGGAAACTAGTGGATAGAGTGTGATACTCTGAGCAATGTTCTGCTAGGAAACCCTGGACATTCATGTGCATGTAAATTTGACGTGCTACCTCCCTTAACGTTGTTGCAGACCAGGCACACCCCTTCATGGCAATAGTGTTTCCGGGTGGAATTGGCCTCTTTTAGCAGGATAATGTACCCTGCTACAGTGCACAGATTGTTCAGGAACAGTATAAAGATGATGAATCCAATTGAGCATCTGTGGCATGTGCTGGACCAAAATGTTTGATCCAAGATTGCTCTACCTCACAACCTACAGTCAGGGCCCTTGCTAGCGGGGTGAAATATAATGATGATTCTAGGGGTCCTCAGCTGTTGGAGGGCCCATGGCTATTTTAACTTTGGCCCTGTATACCCCAGCTATACTATACAGCCCTGCCTACATATAGGACTTGAAGGATCTGCTAACATTTTGGTGCCAGATACCACGGGACACCTTCAAGGGTTTTGTAGAATCCATGGCTTGGACTTGAGACACTCGATAAAATGCTGGATTAAATACATCCCAGTGCTGGGTGAAATATTGACAAACTCAGCAACTAGGTAGTTTTGACCCAGCGTTTGGTATAAATGTTTAACCCAACCTTCTGGGTAGTTTTATTGAACTCAACTCTTACTATATGGCTGGCTTAAAAGGAACTAAAAAATAGGTTGTAAATTAAAAATTAGACACATAATTATTAGAGGCATCAGCAATAATCAGAAGGTAAACATTTATTATTAAGAAATAAAAAAAAATGTTTATTTATTCAGCTTATTAATAAATATTCATTAATTGAACATATTAATAACCATTTATTTAACTATTTTGGGTTAATTTTAAATAAGCAATATAGTCATTTTTAAGCAACAGTTGAGTTAAATAAAACTATCCAGAAGGCTTGGTTAAACATTTCAACAATCTAACCACTGGATTTGTCCATATTTCACCCAGCACTGGGTTGTTTTTAACCCAGCATTTTTTTTTGAGTGTATGGTGGCTACAATATAAGAATTAATTCATACAATTTTTTTGATTCATGGCCTTTTTCTTGTTCCTTCTCTTTTTTAGTTAAATCCTGGCCACATTTTATGAATTCGTTACCTGATTTTAAGCAGGCAAAACTAATTTGTTCCCTCATTTTAATTTAGGTAAATCATGACCATGATTGTTTTATATATATATATATTTATATATATATATATATATACATATATATATTCCTACATAATTTTATATACAGTGCCTTGCAAAAGTATTCATACCCCTCATTCATTTTTTATTTTTTTTCACGTTTTATTATGCAGCCTTATGTTAAACTGCTTCAAATTATTATTTTTCCACATCAGTCTACACTCCATATACCATAATGACAAAGTACAAAACAAGTTTGTAACAACTTTGCAAATTTATTAGAAATAAAACACTGAAATTATTCCATTGCATAAGTATTCATACCCTTGTCTGACTGGGACACTTAAAATTTAGCTCAGGAGCATTCGTACTGCTTGTAGATGTAACTACACTTCGAGTAGAATTAACCTGTGGCAAATTCATTGGAAAGGCACACACCTCTCAATAAAAGGTCTAACAGCTGAAAATGTATATCAGAGCAAAAACCAAGCCGTGAGGTCAAAATAACTGCCTGTAGAGCTCAGAGACAGGATTGTGTCAAGCCACAGATCTGGGGAAGAGTTCAGAAAAAATTCTGCTGCATTGAAGCCATGTAGCCTCCATTATCTTCCTAGAGCTGGCCTCCTGTCCAAACTGAGCAATTGATGGAAAAAGGCTTTGGCTAGACTGGTGACCAAGATGACATGCTGACTGATTGTACATATATCAGTTTGATGGCATATGATGTCTCAGAAAGCGGTAACACTTTATTTTGATAGTCCACTTTAGACATGCTACTAACAGTGAGTAACTGTATGTCAACTAGTCATTAGAGTATTAGTAGACTGTCTGCTTAATATCTTCTAACACTCTTCTAAACTTTGTCAACTTATTCTACTAACCCTAAACCTAATCTAACAGTCTGCTCTGAGAGTTAGTAGACACGTAGTTGCAAATTAATAAGAATTAGTTGACATGTAGTTACAAAGTTACTTATAGTCAGTAGAATGTATAAAGTGGACTATCAAAATAAAGTTTAACCCAGAAAGCAGATGTTTGTGAGGTGTTCACTGACTATGACCATACATGCTCTTCTGTCACACCAGGCTCACATAAAGCAATGGTATGACACCACAGTGTAAGTAGGCCAATGTGGAAGTAACTTTGAGAGCTATATCTAATGCTGTGGCTGTGATGTTTTCACAGGATGTTAGGTCAATAGGATTGATGGCCTCATTTGTTTGTATGGTGTCAACAATGAAGGTGATGTTGTAGGGCATCCAATGGATGAAGAAGGCCAGTACCAGTGCTACAGTGAAATAGATGGCCCCCTTCTTCTGCTTGCAATGGGAGCCGCGCCACAGCCGCAACAAGATCCAAGAGTAACAGAACAGCATTATTAGTCCTGGAAGTATGAAACCAAAAATATGGTGGAGATGACGGTTGGCCAGACGCCAAGAATAAGACGGATATTCTGGAACACATTCTGTTCTATCCTGACGTCTGAAGTCCTTGTAGATCTTAAGTGATATAAAGTCAGGAATGGAGAGCAGAAGGCAGAAGAACCAGATCATCAGGCAGCAACAGTGTATCACCTTTAGCTTTTTATGAGAATGCACTGCATGGACAATGGACAGGTAGCGGTCAAGACTGATGCAGGACAGCATGAAAATGCCACAGTAGAAATTGATCTGATGGGGAAAGATGTGACAATGAGAGACTGCAGACCCAAAGTTGATTCTTAAAGCAATATTCCCAGTGCAGGCACAAGTGAAAATCAGTCAAAGGCAGCATTTTTAATATTATGTTGTTTAACACAAAAATAATTTTACATATATTGAAAAAATCTTTTAGTATATTCCTTTAATACCTCCAACTGCATATCTATTCTATAGAATTTTGCAGTTCATTCAATATAGTCACTGAAGATACACAAACAGCTATAAAATAAAGAAGCAGTGGACCCACAATTTCACAAAATCAACACAAGGCCATAAAAAACTGACCCCATAGATTTTTGCCAACCTTGAACAGAGCTCCAATCAGCTTGCAGAGCGCTGTCCCGAAGATCCACTCATTTGCTGCCTCTACAGCCCAGAAGGGCAGTGTTAGCAGCAGCAGAATGTCTGCTAAGCTCAGATGGAGGATGAAGATGTCGGTAGCGTTCATGCTCGGCCTTTTCTTCCACAGTACCACCATAACCAGCCCATTTCCCACCAGCCCCATTATCAGCGCCAGAGAGTAAAGGACCGGAATAAAAATGGAATCAAAGTACATGCTAGACTCCTGATCACATACTATATGTCCTTCACAGTAGGACTCATAATTCTCACTGTAGCTGTCACCGTAATCAGCAGAGAAGTCAAATTCTTCCATACTGCTCTTTGTATCAGCATTCATCATCTGCATACAAAAAAGCAAAATATACATTGAATACTAAAATAGTATCTATTTCTCACGGGCACCATAGAAGTCCACTATATGGAGAGAAATTCTAAAATGTTTTCCTCAGGAAACATATTTTCTTTACGACAGAAGAAAGAAAGCCACAAACATCTTGGATGACAAGGGGGTGAGTAAATTATCTGCAAATTTTTGTTCTGGATGTGAACTCCTCCTTTAAGTGTGAGATCTTGCTAACTAGAGAAGGTGCTAACTTTTTGCAACTCCAACCCTAATCCCAACCAGAGCTCTCATTGAATTCTGCATGATGGTAGGTCTCCAGGAACAGGACTGGGTACCCCTCTAGTTTATCACTATTGCTTTTGCTAAAGGAACTTGTTTTGACCAGCAGGTGGCGAGAATCAAGGCTTCAAGCTCAAGCATTGGTCTCAAACTCAATTCCTGGAGGGCCACTGCTCTGCACAGTTTACTTCCAACCCTAATCAGACACACCTGATCCAGCAAATCAAGGTCTTCAGGATCAGTAGAAACTTCCAAGCAGGTGTGAGTTGGAGCTGGTTGGATCTAAACTCTGCAGAGCTGCGGCCCTCCAGGAATTGAGTTTGAGACCTCTGAGTTAAAAGGATCATCCAGCCAAAAATTTTAATTCTGTCATCATTTACTCACCCTCATGTCATTCCCTTACTTTTTTACTTCTGAGAAACACAAAAGAAGATAATCAGATTTTTTCCCCCATAAAATCAAAGTCAACATATCAATAGTCAAAAGTTACAGCAACACTGGTACTATTGGGTGTTTTCATATTCTGTAAATTACTCGATTTAAAAGAAATAGAAAAAGAAAAAGCACTGGCTACGAACTACATTCATCATTGATATTAGTCATAACGCAATTCAGTTTTTTATCATTGACGAGACCAAATTAAACCTTCTGTAACCTTCACATTTTCTGATGAGGTAGCAGTCTGTCAACTTCCTGCAGCAGAAAAAAGTCAGTTTGTTTGTGATGAAAATGTACGGTACTTTTTACAACTTAAAATGATTCATCATAATCGAAAGAGAAGCTTCCTTTGAAATTCTTTCAAATCGCATATCAACTCAAAGGCAGCAAAATGCATATTAATTCTGTTCCCATGTCAGTTTTTTAAAAATGACTTTTTATTTTAAAGTCATCTGTGAGTCTTATTATTTACATAGTTGTAAGTATTTTACATTAAAATAGCACAGTGCTATTTCATTGTCCCACCCATAATCTTATTTTCACTTAATAAAGTAATTAAAAGCTTGCAATGGTGGCAAAGGGTGCCATATTATCTTTTCTTCCTCCTCTTTCTTTTTAAATCAACATTTGGAATAAAAAGCAGAAAACAATACAAAACACGTAAACACCACATAAGCAGTTAGCTGACTGTTACAGTCGTGGGCTGCACTTGCCTTATCGACAGCTCAGCAAAGCACCCGGTCTTGAAAGTGTGATGCTCCAACACCCAGAAGCAGCAAGTCAACTGGAAGACACAATTCCCACTTTGCACGGTAAATGTGTGATGTGTGTTCTCCTCGTGTGGTTGACCTCGTTTCTTACAACCGTTAATTGACGGTTCAACAAAGTGAAAGTAAAACAATATGGCCACATAAAATTTCTGCATGGGGGGAAACCTAGTGGTAATAAGAAATAAGCAAAAACAGGTTAAAAATAAGCAGCAATTAAGGATGCAAAATAAGGAGCTAAGCATGGCATGGAGCGGCAGACCAAGTAATGTTCTAGTAATATGATTAAATGGGTTATCAGTTTTGACCAATAGGTGGCACTGTTATCAAATCAATGTGGTGTGAGGAGTTTGAAAAAGTAGGTTTTCAATGTAAATCAAAATGGTGGACAGAAAGTTCGGTTGGCTATAATTGGTATCTATGTTGTTGGCATGACCCAAAGAATATTTAGAGACCAGTTTCATTACAAAAGGTTAATGCAATCAAAAGTTAATTTTATTATTATTGGTTAATGAATAAAAGTTTTGCAGAGATACAGCCTCAGATGCTGTTTGGTATGATTCCAGCACATTCGTTGTGTTAAACGATAACCATTTCATATATCTACATGAAATCCTCAACTTTTTGTCAGCACGGTCTGATGATGATCTGAGACAAACTTGGTGAAAATTTGACCAATGTTCTAGGAGAAGCTTGAAAAAGTAGGTTTTCAACATGAATAAAAATGGCAGACAAGAAATTCGGATGACAATGGCAAAATTGATATCTATGTTCTCGGCATGACCCAAGGAATATATTGAGATTCATTACAATAGGCCAATTTAATCAAATGTTATTAGCATTTAAAAAAATTTCTTTATTACTTTTTGGCCACAAGGTGGCCCTGTCCCCAACCTTTTTGAGTACTGTCAGAGCATGGTGCCAAACACACAAACCAAGTTTCGTAACGATAGGCCAGTGCATTCATAAAATCTAGCATTTTATGATAAAATTGAGACTGGCCGACACCCAAAATAGCTGACATGGGAAAATTGGGTATGGTTCAACTCGGCATGCTCCTCCGAATCTAAGCAGTGATTTTTGGTCAAACCATTCAGAAGTTATAAGCAAAAAAAGCCATTTTTCATATCTCCTGACCACTAGGTGGCACTATGCCGAAGCACTGCAGGTAGCCTCAGGTCATGGTTGTTATAACACACACCAAGTTTGGTCTCAATACGCCAAACCGTTGAGGAGATATAGCCTCACATCCATTTTCTGTATGTTCTTCGTCAAATTCGTTTGCGCGTTATTTGAGAACAGTTTGACTAATCAACTTTCTTTCCACAACTTTTTGCCATCATGGTCTGAAGATGATCTCAGCCAAATTTGGTGAAAATCAGACAAACCTTCTAGGACGAGTTTGAAAAAGTAGGCTTTACAAACTATTAAAAAAAAAAAAAAAAAAAACAAATCTGACGATTTTTTTTTTTTTTTTTTTTTTTTTACATTTTTCGATTTTTCGATCTTCACCAATTTCATATTCCATCAGAGCATCTCTCTTATATAATATATTTCTTATATAATATTATTGAGACACTTTGGGCTGTTTTGGAGGAACGAGAAATGTTTTCCTCCACCGGCATCACATAGTGATCTGACCACTGTTCTGCGAGGAAAAAATGTCTCAAAATCCTGGTCACTGTGCAGGAATTGTCACTCCCAAGACAAAATGATGCTGTATTGGCCACTAAAGGAAGCTCTAACCAGAGACTGAAACGAAATTAAGTGTTTTCGTTTTCAATGAATCACTTGACTAAAAACAAAAGAGAAAATGAAAAAGCACACTGGTCACAAAATGCATTCATGCCCTATATCAGTCATAATGCAGTTCAGTTTCTCATCATTATGATACTAAGGTAAATCTCCTGTGACTTTCATATTTGTTGCTGTGGTAGCAATCCATCACCTTTTTTCAGTAGAAACAAAGTAAATCTGTTTGCACTGCAGTGTAATCTGCTTCTAAATTCTTTAAGGATGTAATCATCCTGAAAAACAGAAGGGCAGGTTAGTAGTACACAGGGTGAGAGAAAACTTTTAGCATTTTTTTGTACTTGTCTGTAAACTACCAAAGCACATTGTAATACATGTGATCCACTCAAATGATTTCTAAATGTGCTTGATAGTGATATTTAAAGTTCTTGTGGTAACGCTTTGGCTTTATTTTTACAAGCACACCGAAACACCCATCCCAGTTCCTCTTCTGAGACGGTGTTTTTTTGTCATGTCTTAGGTTGGCTACACACTTAAAGATTTTAAGGCTAATTTTGAGGCCGATTTGCACACCAAAGCGGGGGGGGGGGGGGGGGTTTATTAATATTGAACTATATTTAACTGCTCTCGATCGAGACAGAGCATATATCAAATCATGTTTGATATATATATGACTCATGATCGAGCTGCCTCTAACGTGATACCTGCCAATGGGAGTGAGCAAGCGTCACTTACCAGATATCACGTGCTTCTATAGCTGAAACAAAAACATGCCAGAAAGAACATCGCCCATATTTTTTTTTTTTCTATTTTGTTTTTCACTGTACGACGGAACAAGCACCAGCTGACAACGTCAATTGTCCTTCGTGTGTTTTTCTTCTGTATTCACACGCGTCTCCGAGAGATCTTGAGTCACTGTGAAATCTTTTAGACAGTCAGCAAGTGGTCTGGTTACATCATCTAGTGTGTGCATTCAGAGGATTATACGGCTAAAATAGGTTTAAACTGTCTTCATGTCTGTGGCCAGAACAGCTCAAAATCTTCCACAGCAAGGCACGGAAACACATCTGCCGACTTATAATTTCTTTTAAAAGTTACCGGTTTGTCTGAAAGGTTGGAAACTTTTAAAGGAACCCAACGTTCCCCTCACAAAGGTGTAACAACACGGCTATTATGATGTCCTGTGGCACTGTTCTGGCCCTTGTAACATGGCAGTATTACTCAGCAACCTTCCCCAGACAAGGTGTTCTTGTTTGGCCATTAGGGTAACTGATTGCTGACAATCAGTCCCAACCTTGTCTGGTGGATCCACCTCTCCAGAGGCAAGTATTTGCCATGATGTCCAAGAATTGTTTGCATGATGAAAATGGCTCCAAAACACTGTCAGACAGAATCCTCCAGTAATCATCACTGATCTTCATTTGGTGCATGAGGAACTTAATCATATTGGTACAGGTGATTAAGTCATCCCTTTGTCCTGGCTCAACTAGAACAGGCACTAAACATCTCTCACCCTTTTTAAGTTTCAGCTCAATGAAACTTAGAGACTCACAGAACAGCAGAATATGAACACAATGCGCAAAGTCTCTCGTTTGGCTTTTTCCTCTCGTAGAAAACCATTAACACTTAATATGGCTTAATGTATTAAGATACATTAAGTGCCATTAAACGATCAAATTTGTAATATAGTTTATTAATTTAATGTACTTCGAGGCAAGCATATGGCCACACAATGCGCAAACTTTCGCTTTTATACTTGCCCAGCAAACGCTTAATGTGGCAAAAGGGACTAAGATGATAAAGACCAAATTCAGTATAAACCTTACTGCTGTCAAACGATATACCAGCAGATATGAACACGCCATAAGAAATGCATTATGTGATATTAAAAGGACCAACTCTGTATAGACAAGCAGACGTGCCGAGAACGTAATGCGTTAAATAGACGTTTTCCTCCCGTAGAAAACCAATATAAACAAAAGACAATGATATAAAACAGCTGTACAGATTATTCTTTATGGGAAAATGCGAATGTACGCAGCGTTGCGTTTATTCTGGGCTCACCTGCTTGTGTGTAGTTGTTTTAATAATGAATAGGAGCATATTGAGTTTAGTCTTTATCATCTTAATCCGTTATGCCACATTATGCCACGTTTTGCGAATTTGCGGGTCTTGTTTTTATCTCCTACAGATGACTTGCCGGACCCTGTATGTTATGCTAAATTAGTTTTAATCGTTTAACCAACACAACTCTACTGGTAACTCTACTGGTGATGATTGCGAGTGACATTGTAATTTAGTTTCTTTTTTCTTGTCTTCACCACCTGGCTACTGTTGTAAAATGTTGAGAGATTTGATTTAAAAAATAATAAATATATAAAATAAAGTAAAAAATAAAATAGACTGCAAATTACGTCACTTGCGGAAGTGCAGGCGTCTGAGAGTGCAGGTGCATGTCTGCAGCCAGACCCTATTGGCTGAAAGTACGTGCCAGAGTAAAAATTCTTAAATCAAGAAGGATTTTCTAGACAAGCAGTTTCTGTTTTCAGAAAATAAGACATCAAATTTAAGTAAGTTTTTGCTTAGAACAAGCAAAATATTCTGCCAATCTTGTTTTCTGTTTGAAATAAGATAATTTTGCTTACTCCATTGGCAGATTATTTAGCTTGTTTCAAGCAAAAACTCTCTTAATTTTGACTTGTTTTTCCTGAAAACAAGACAATATTTTTTGTTTGTCTAGAAAATCCTTCTTGATTTTAAAATTTTTAGATATTTTGGCTGGAAACAAGACAAAAAAATCTAAGTAAGAAATGCATTTTTTCGCAGTGTGGTTTTAATGGAAACTGTAACGGACCCTGTGGGTTTCTACTGGTAATTGGACACCTTCTATTGGTGGCTTGTTAAAAAAACACTATGTCCCAAAACACACTACAGGAAACCATTTTTAATTGTGTTAATGGTTAAAAGTTGATGGTTTGTAATGTTTGTAATGGTATTTATAGTGGAAGCCATTAGAATTTCTGTGATGGTTTCTATTGTTGCTTTCAGCAGGGATTTCTATCATTTGAATTTTCATCAAACTCATCAAACGCTTCAAGAATTTGCATATTCTGTGCAATCAACTTTAACTTCAGCTGGAGCTTGTGCACATGCACTTTCATACTAATATCTGCATTTTCGAGGTTTGTTCCACTCTACCCACGTGTAGCATCTGGACCAATCAGACACACATTTATTTGTTACATTTAACAAATAATCTTTAAAACCAGTTCTGTGGGCAACCCCCGAAAGCGCTCAATTGTCAGGGCTACCATCTGATAATATTGGTTTTATTGCTCAAAGGAATGCAGGCAGAGCAACATTCAATTCATTTATCCATAGGAACCACACATGATGTCATAGAAATTGACTCTCCCCTATTCATTCACAGACAAACCTTTCTTTGGCCTCCCTATCATGTACATCCCCAGGTCATTTTGTATTATTACTGTTCTTGTATATTGTCCTTTGTATTGTATACTGTTTTATGCATGAGTTATGATAGATCACATTAATATAACCTCACCTACATCATGTTTGGTCTCTTTGAATTCGTTTTCTGATGATCTAAATGAGAGTGTATATTACATGTTGATACCTGTGCAAAATATTAGTGTTCTAAGAATCTTTAGTAGTTTTTGCATCAATACCCAATCGTATTACATATGCAAAATACCATACTCTGAGACAAAGAGTCATAAACTTTCCCTCCAAAAGTGAAAGTCACCATAGGTAGAGGTATGACTTTGATTGGAGATAAAGGCCTCACACCAGTGTAGGTAGATCCGGTTGTAAAACGGCATTGATGGTTTCACTCAAATGTTAACTGACTCCTTTTTCCAAAGCTGCATTTTCTTGTTTCTCCAGTGGCTTCATTGCCTTCCTCCATGTATGAGTGATTGTATGTGTGTTTGTTTAGATTACTTATGCATTTGTGCTTAGTTAATAAAACTTTTGGTGCACAAATTACGTGAGTTTTGATTCTGCCACTGCTTGTAAATTTAATGTCTCTGTCATGATTCAGATTCAAGCTACGCGCTCTAACGCTGTAGTACTGTAGGAAAGATATTTTCTGTGGCCAAGAAAATGTAATTTATTAGAGCTGATATGAAATTATTCTGAATGTTCACTAGACGAACAGATTAGTTGATGGCAATTTAATTCTGCTACATTTACTATTGGCAGCTGATATAAATAATTGTAATTAATCATAATTAATTGTAATAATTTATATACATTTCCCTTTTGAGCTAATTTGCTACACACTCTACCCACACGTCCCATCTCCAAGTGTGGCCTGACAATTTTAAAGTCTGTGAGCCTTGAGGTGGCTGTGCAAACTGATTGCCAGCTGGGTTGAATATCACACAATTCCTTTTTATGTGACCAGGTTGGAAACAGGCAAGGTAGAGTCGTTGTCATGCTCATGAGAACAGCATACCTTAAGCGCTCTCATAGCGGGTTGGATTGGTCGAGAACACCACATTTCCGCTTGACTATTCTAGGAAAGAGCACGTTCGAGTGGACTGATAAGCATCTTCATGCAATTGATATAATTCTGAGACACAGTATTAGCATTAACATTATCAGACAGCGCAACAGGAAAACCACTAGTTGCAATCTCACTCTCATTGGTGATTGGGTATAAGCTGTAGCATTTCTCACACCAACATTATGCTTGGATCTGACTGCCAACTTTTTTTTTTTGTTCTGTTTGATATCTGTCGAGATGCTTTAGTATCTCACTCGCTAATCACTTATTCAGAGAAATGTGAAGCACCTAAGATAAAATTGTCACATCAGATCAAAATTGGCAATATTGATATTTCCATTTTCTCTTTATAGTAATTTTAATTTGCAAAGGTATCACAAATCTGCTTTTCACTTTCTCATTATGGGTATGAAGTGTAGATATATTTTAAAGGAGACCTAGTATGCCCCTTTTTATAAGGTGTAATGGAAGTCTCAGCCAAAGACAGAACAGTTAGCATGCTTTGCTTGAAATTTTGCCATGGCGTTAGAACTGCTACACCATTGTTGCTTGTGAAAACAAACGTGGTTCTGTGGGTGTAAACGTCTAGATTAAAGGAATGGTAATATTATAATAAGATCCCCTTTTTTCACATGCTTGCAGAGAAAAGCTTCCCAAAACAAAGATACCGGGTTGTTCTTTTTCACATTTTCTGGGTTGGTAGATGCACTGGGGAAGCTTTAATAGCACTTAAACATGGAAAAAAGCAGATTTTCATGATATGTACTTTAAAGGGATTTTAGCTTTTTTTTAATACTTTCTAAAGGCACTGTAAAATAGTTGCTGTGATAGTGACAGCTTGGGGTTATTTTTGGGATACTGCAGTATATTTCCCTTCACATGTAGTGGAATTTACACTGATGAGCCAAAACAGTATGGCCAGTTGCAGGTGAAGCAAATATCGCTGATCATCTCTTAACAAGGCCACATATTAAGGTCTGAGTAGATTAGATGTTAAGCAAACAGTTCTTGCAAGGCAAGACAACTGGGACAGAGCATCTCAGAAACAACAAGGCTTGTAGGTTGCTCATGGGTCAGCATTGGTGAAAATTAACAGTTGTCTGAAGAGCCCACTGCAATTTCAACAGGGACCTGGTTTAAGAAGGCACACTAATTTGTTCCTTCATTTTAATTTAGTTATATTCAAGATTATGATTGTCATATATAACCATATGTATTCACATAAAATTTCATATATAAACTTTCTCTTCAAATAAAATTTCTCTTTTATTTAATTATATCCCAGTTTACAGCATTAAAGAAGACTTCTTACATTGTAGCTACAGGTTTTATGCAGCACAAAAAGGAGATAGGGAGGTTGAACTAAGTTATACATCAAAACATAAGAGCATATAAGAAGACAATAAGCACCAAAATTCACATTTGCCTAAATGACATGACATAGGATGTTTTGACAGTGTATTTACAACAAATCAAGATTAAAAAAGCACAAACATCATAAGAAAAAAAACAACAGCAAAAAGACAATTAAAAAACAAAATCAGGAACACTTTAGACAATACACACAATAACAATGTATAATAGTAAAATATTAGACATTTGTCAAAAATCTGACCTATTGTAAAAATCTGTCATTATGAAAAAAAAAAAAAAACAAATAGAAATGTTTTATCTGCTCTCTAAAATGTGTGAGCTGTCAGTATGGTTAAGAAATGTAAAACAGGTGAGAATCTAAAGTAACTGCCACATGTGCAAAGACAAATATCTGAAAGTAAGATTAAACAAGACTATCATGCAGTCTGCATACTAAAAAGCACTGTCATGAGACTTAAGACCTGTTCACCCCAAGACGATAACTATAAAGATAACTGTGAAGATAAATATTAGTGTTCACACCAACGAACGATAAATTTTGTTTATTATAAATGTGCACTACAGTTTTGTCTTCTGCAGCTTTAAATGCTCAAGCTCTTTAATGAATTCTGATTGGCTGTCAATATTTTTTATCATTCATCAACTGGAAAATCATTCTGAAGTGATTCCAATGATATCAAGAACATTACAGTTGAGGTGTGAACTTCTGTATTCTCATACAACTATAATGATTATTATCGTTATAGTTATCATGCTTGGCGTTAACAGCAGTGCTTGCGTATTTATAGCCAAACTCCTCTGACTAATGGAGTTCAAAGCTGCATAAAAAGATGACATGCCGACTGATCTTGCATATATCAGTTTGATTGCATATGATATTTCAGAAAGCAGACGTGTGTGAGGTGTCCACTGACTCTGACCATGCAGAGCTCCTCCGTGACACCAGACCCGCTGGGCCCTTCAGTGTGAAGCCCAGTGGTCTCAGCATGTCCAGCAGGTGCTGGCGAAATTTCACCCCCACGAAAGCGTAAAGGACTGGGTTGACACAGCAGTGTAAGTAGGCCAATGTGGAAGTAGCTGTGAGAGCTAAATCTAATGCTGTGGTGCTTTCACAGGATGTGTTACCATGTGTTAAGGTCCCATTGGTTTGCATGGTGTCAGCGATGAGGGTGATGTTGTAGGGCGTCCAGTGGATGAAGAATGCTACTACTAGGGCTACAATGACACGAATGGCCCTCTTCTTCTGCTTGTACTGGGAGCCGCGCTGTAGCCGCAGCAAGATGCAAGTGTAACAGAACACCATTATTAGTGCTGGAAAAATGAAACCCAAAACATGGTAGAGCCAACGAGAGGCCAGACGCCTCTGAGAATCTGGCAGGTAATCTGGAACACATTCTGTTCTACCCTGACGTCTGGAGTCCACAGTGGCCACAAGGAATATCCAGTCAGGAATGGAGAGCAGAAGGCAGAAAAACCAGACCATCAGGCAGCAACAGTGAATCACCATGGGCTTTTTACGAGAATACATCTGTACTGCGTGGACGATGGACAGGTAGCGGTCAAGACTGATGCAGGACAGCATGAAAATGCCACAGTAGAAATTGATCTGATAGAGAAAGAAGTGCAAGATTTGATGAGAGATTGCAAATGCAAAGTTAATTCCTAAAGCAATATTTCTAGTGCAGGTACAAGTTAAGCCCAATCAACAGCACTTTTGGCATATTGTTGTTTAACATAAATATGTTAAACAACAATATATACCTTACATACAACAATCCAGTACTTACATAGAAACCTATACAAAGTAGCCAGAAAGAAATGCTAATTTTAAAGAAATGCTGTGAAAATGATTAAATTATTTAAACAGGTATACAGCTCAAATAATAATGTAAATGCATTTTTTAAATTTAAGCTTTACATTTTTTATTTTAAAATATTAATGTTAATGTTAAATATAAAGAAATATTCCTTTAAATACCTCCAACCGAATGTATATAATATTGTATGTCATACAATTCAGTCACTTAAGATTTTTAAAAGAATAAAATGAAAAATCATTGGACCAAATAATTTCATTAAATCAACACCATAAAAGTCCATAAAAACTGCTGCAAAAAATTCTTGATCCCTTTAGACTTTTGCCTACCTTGAACAGAGCTCCAGTAACTTTGCAGAGCGCTGTCCCGAAGATCCACTCATTTGCTGCCTCTACAGCCCAGAAGGGCAGCGTCAGCAGCAGCAGAATGTCTGCTAAGCTCAGATGGAGGATGAAGATGTCGGTAACGTTCAAACCCACCCTCTTCTTCCACAGTATCACCAGAACCAGCCCATTTCCCACCAGTCCCAACACCAGTGCCAGAGAGTAAAGGACCGGAATAAAAATGGAATCAAAGTACATGCTAGATTCCTGATCACACACAACTCCACAACAGGACTCATCATAATTCTCAGTGTAATTGTAATTGTAATCAGAAGAAAAGTTTAATTCTTCCCCGGACATGCTGATCTTTGTCTCAGGATTCATCTTCAACAGTGTCTACAAAGAAACACACATTCAACATACATTCAAATTAGTATCTATTTTTGTCATCCATCCATCATTCAATACACAATTTATTTATATATTTGTTTGTTTAGCTAGCTTCCTACACAAAAATGTCATGAGCGTTCATGAGTCTGAGTGATTTAGGAGATGTTAAATATCAATATGCTAATTTATGTGTGGGGCAGCATTTTCTATGAATGTGGGGTTTAAAGTCTGAGTTCTAATTCAGGCTTACGTTTAGGCTGTCTAATTTATAGCTTACATCTGAAATAGTTTTGCTGAAGTAACGTGTTTTGACCAAAAGGGGGCAATAATGAGATAGCGTAGCTGGCATACAGGGTTCAGCTCAAGTTAAAGGCATAGTTCACGTAAAAATTTAAATTCTGTCATAATTTACGCACTCCTTTAATTTTTCCATAAAATGAGTTTAGACATTAACAGATATAAATATAAATATTTGTCAAAATATCTACGTCTGTGCAAAATATCTTCATCATGTAAATAAGTGAGCTTTCCATTGACGTATGTTTTTTAGGATTGGACAATATTTGGCCAAGATACAACTATTTGAATCTGGAATCTGATGGTGCAAAAAATCTAAATATAGAGAAAATTTCCTTTAAAATTGTCCAAATGAAGTTCTTAGCGATGCATATTATTAATCAATAATTAAGTTTTGATACACTGCCCTCCAAAGTTTGGAAACGTCCTAGAAAAGTGGGGTTTTGGACAATATTGGTATGAATCCTTTTTAATTTGTGATAATTTTGCACTGATAAGGGACAACACAAACTACAAAAACATATTTTATTACATAAACAGTTTATACATAGAAAAAAAAAAACTTAAAATTTCGAAAATATCCACCATTAGCAGCTATTACAGCTCTGCATAATCTGGGCCTGAATACATTGTGTTCTAAACTTAATTGGCAATCAACTGTTGAAGCTATTAAGGTGTGCTGACCCAAAAATCTTTTAAAAAGCTGGGCCAAGTTTAAACCAGTAACCAGGCATCACAGCTGGCAAAGGGGCATGTCTGACTTATTATGTAATCAAAATGAAAATTATTATTGCTGGTCTTCAGTGATAATGTCAAGTTACTTTAATGTATTTGCACCAAAAAATGATAAGGATTTATGCTGATATCGTCCAAAACCACACTTTGCCAGGGGTGTTTCCAAACTTTTGGAGGGCAGTGTATATTTACGGTAGAAAATTTACAAAATATCTTCATGGAACATGATCATTACTTAATATCCCAATGATTTTTGCCATAAAAGAAAAATTGTTCATTTTTACCCATACAATGTATTTTTGGCTATTGCTACAAATATACCCATGCTACTTAAGAATGGTTTTGTGGTCCAGGGTCACATATTAGAATTCATTCATATCCTGTTCATGAATATACTGTATTCACAACTGTTCTAGAGCAAAATCCAGTATTTTTGCGAGTGCAGTTACAGCAATAACAGTTTTCAAATTTTGTGAATGATTCGGCTGAACAAATAAGAAAATGTAAAACCACAGTGCCCACAAGCAGATTCACCACTGATATCTATCAGTCATAATGCAATTCAGTTTCTCATTACTGATCGGACCAAGTTAAATCTCCTGTGACCTTCACGTTTGCTGCTAAGGTGGCAGTTTGTCACCTTCCTGAGTGGTCATTCGTGGTAAAAGTACCATTTCTTTAAAGATGAGCTTGTGGTTAGTTTTGGTTAGTGTTGTACCTCTAGTGTCATGATCCCTACGCTTTATGGGAAACCATGGGTTTTACAATAAAGCTCTGAATGTCTGTGATTGAAACCTGAAATCTGTGGAGGTGATATTTGTCACCCCCTGGTATTTCCCTTCATAGTAAAAATAAAGTCAGTCCGTTTGTGCTGGAAATATTTACCGTCATTTAACATCTAACTTAACTAAAGTCTTAGTTAAAGTGAAGTGAAGCTCAATCAAAACGGTTTCATATTGCTTATTAGTATATGCGAAGCAAAAGCAAAAATGAAACATATAGGAATTCAATAATAAATAAAATATAAATTAAATGGTCACTAAATATTTTCAATTGTAAAATTATTACAAAGATAAAACATTCTTTTGAGCAATGATACAAGGTGGATGTATGGATACATGATGGATGGAGATGTACAATATCCGGAAAAAAGGAAAATGTTTGAAAGGAAGAAAAACGTACCTGCCAGTAGTTGAGAGTTGCTGAAATGATTGGCACATAGAGAGTTACTCATTAATTAAAGGTCAAAGCATGCAGATGCGTAGAAGACAGGCAGACAAAAGAGGAGGAGACAATGTCAGGGAGCTCCAGAGTTTGAAATAGGAAATAAGATAAAGATCAGTTGTCAGTCATTCATAATTCTCTTTCAAATGTTCGTTTTGCTTTCTCAATGAAAGGTTGTGCCCTGGGAAATGCAGATGTATGATGTATGTTACATGCTGACAAACAGTCATTGTCACAAGTTAATTGCTCATCAATTTTATTGATCCTCTTATCAGCAAAACACTAGGCAAACACAGAGATGCAGAGAAACTGTAACTGTAGCTCTGTAAGCTAACTTATAATATTCCAGTTCAGTGTATTTGCAATTTACAAGCTTTTATTTCCAGCATTTCGCTCAGAAAAACATAAAATCCATCTAAATGTGTTATTTAAAGCCTGTTGTCTGTTTTTGTTTTTGTAAATATTTCAAGTATGTGTTAATTTTTTGTCAGTATGATTATGAAATTCTCCATTGCTGATTTTGTAAAAGTATAGTGTTCCAAAGAACTACTTTTGCTCTGTTCGCATGTTTCATCCTTATGTCACAAATGCTCATACAGCGGGATGTTTTTTTCACACCTTTACACCACGTCCTGTTCTTCAGTTTTCTCGCTATTCTCACTTGCATACACCACTGCTCACAAACCTTCATGTGTACTTTTTGTTGACTGATTTTTGTTTTCTACCTTTATGTGCAGAGATTTTGTTATTGTGTCAGGCTGAATCTGTTACTAGGCCAAGCGAAAGCTACAAATTTAAAAAAAAAAATTGAACAAGAATAGAGAAGAGAAATCTGGCTCAGTTCTTTTAAGCTAAAAAAAAAGGGAACCGGGAAACAATGAGCATAAATCTAGAGTAGTTATAGCTAAAGATGGACCAGCAGATCAGATGCTCAGATCCATGACATTCTTAAACGGGCACTACAGTACGTCAAATACTCTTGAAGTTGCACCTGAGGTTAGGAAGTGCCACCTCTCTAATTCTGTTTTACTTGCAAACCTCATGACCCTAGAAAACAGCCTCAGAGCTTAAAATACCAGCCCACACCAAACCAAAAAACATCTCATTGGACTTAGCAGGGCAACAGACTTTTTAAAGGACATTGTAACACATATTAAACATCACTCTAGTACCATAGTCAACCTGTTTCATAGGGTTTCCATAACTTTATCCAAAATTAAAAAAAAATAATAATAATAAAAATAATAATTAATTAATAAAAAAAAAGAATTCTGTCATCCTTTAATCCTCACTTGATCATTTCATTTTATGTTTGTTTACTCAAAATAAGGTTTATATATATATATATATATATATATATATATATATATATATATATATATCTGAGCTTATACTAAAAAAAAAAAAAAATCACTATAAAATGTTCCTAAAAGTGATGTGGAACATAGAAGATGTACATGTGCAAAACTGATGTGTTGAGATTTTGAACTTTACATATTCATATAAGTTATGCATTATGAACTAACTATGAAAATGCTTTATGAATTATTCTTATATTATTCTGCATTAAATACTCTTAAGAATCATATACCGAGCCCTTTTATGATTTCTGACACGTACATTCTGTACTCTGCCTGTGTTCCTTGTGGTCAGATATGTCAAGGTTTAATTTCGGTCTAATTAACATTCCTCGTGCATAGGGTAGTTATTTTAGAATGAGAAGCTTCTTCTCTTTTCTGCTCTGAAGCTCCAAGGCGAGCCTAGAACTTCTTTTATAGACTTAATCTTCTCAGATTTGTAGGACTTTAAGGTTTGATACTAACTTGCTTGATTTCAGATTGATTAAGAATCATTTTGATCGAGTTTGTGTTATGCAATTTATATGTGAAATTATTGGATTGAACATTCTTATTGAAACTTAATTTTAATATTTTAGCTTCAAGTTATGATTACATGATTCTGTTACTCATTTACATTGCTGAAACCTTTTGAATAAATTTGTAGGCTGGAAGGCTGGAATGGGTTACAAGACCATCGCCTAGCAGCTTTGTGAGAAGGTGACAACAGTTGGTGCGATTATTTGCAAATGGAAGAAACACAAAATAACTGTCAGTCTCCCTCGGTCTGGGGCTCCAGTTTCAATGATCATGAGAACGGTAAGGAATCAGCCCAGAGCTACACGGGAGGATCTTGTCAATGATCTCAAGGCAGCTGGGACCATTGTCACCAAGAAAACAATTGGTAACACACTACGCCGTGAAGGACTGAAATCCTGCAGGGTCCGCAAGGTCCCCCTGCTCAAGAAAGCACATGTACAGGCCCATCTGAAGTTTGCCAGTGAACATCTGAATGATTTAGAAGAGAACTGAGTGAAAGTGTTGTGGTCAGATAAGACCAAAATCGAGCTCTTTGGCATCAACACAACTCGCCATGTTTAAAGGAAGAGGAATGCTGCATGTGATCCCAAGAACACCATCCCCACCGTCAAACATAGAGGTGGAAACATTATGCTTTGGGGGTGTTTTTCTGCTGAGGGGACAGGACAACTGCACCACATCAAAAGGACCATGGATGGGGCCATGTACCATCAAATCTTGGCTGAGAACCTCCTTCCCTCATTGAAAATCGGTCGTGGATGGGTATTCCAGCATGACAATGACCCAAAACACATGGCCAAGGCAACAAAGGAGGGCCTCAAGAAGAAGCACATTAAGGTTCTGAAAAAAAATCTTTGGAGGGAGCTAAAGGTTCGAGTTGCCAAACGTCAGCCTCGAAACCTTAATGACTTGGAGAGGATCTGCAAAGAAGAAGAAGAGTGGAACAAAATCCCTCCTGAGATGTGTACAAAACCTGGTGGCCAACTACCAGAAACGTCTGACCTCTGTGATTGCCAACAAGGGTTTTGCCACCAAGTACTAAGTCTTGTTTTGCGAAGGGGTCAAATACTTATTTCACTCATTAAAATGCAAATCAATTTATAACTTTTTTTAAATGAGTTTTTCTGGATTTTGTTGTTGTTCTGTCTCTCACTGTTCAAATAAACCTACCATTAAAATTATACACTGATTATTTCTTTGTCAGTGGGTAAACGTAAAATCAGCAGGGGATCAAAACATTTTTTCCCCCACTGTAATGTAAACAGTTACTCACACTTTTGTTGCGACATCCCTGTCGGATCAAATATAGTCAGCACAGCATCTTCTTTTAGTTTAAATCTTTTTGAAAATCTCGCCTTTAATTGTGGCTTGTTTGTAAACTAATCCACAGTAAAATTAAGTATACAATGGACTGAATTCTTACTGATGCAGTCTGGATATCATTAAAAATAAAATAAAATAAAAAGAAAGGATTTGTATTTTGCATAAACGCTGTTCTTTTTAACATTTTATTCATCAAAGAATCCTGAAAAACATATCACAGGTTCCAAACAAAATATTAAGCAGTACAACTGTTTCCAACATTGATAATAAATCAGTACATGATTTCTGAAGGATCATGTGACTCTAAAGAAAAAAAATAAAAGAAAAAAAAATACATTTCATCCACTCTTTCCTAACACTGGGATCAGAAGGAAGGCAATGCAAAGACTTGTTGTATTTGGAACCATTTTTATCATTTGCTTTCTGTTTAGACCTGCATTTGCCTGGTAAACACTATGCGTGAATCTGTGGTTGGGGCTAAACAGGCAGCGATATCGATCTTCTTCTGTGGAGAGAATTTTGGGTTCTGAGTTCATGACCCCTTCAACACTTTTTATGAATTTTGTTTATAGTGGTTTTCTAAAGCCAACTCTTACTGTGCAGTTTAATGTGTTCTAGGCATGTATGCTTGCCTGCATATAGTACACATCATCAGTAAGGTGTATGCTGAATTTGGTCTAATATTACTTGGAGCATTAGCACTTACTGCCTACACACACACACACACACACACACACACACACACACAAACACAAAATGCTTCTTCAGTGGTATGGGGTGGTTAAGGTGCTATATACCACCACTGCCATATAAAGAAACTGTTAAGCTCCTGTATAGTTTGTTAAAGGTTCTCTAACTCTCTCTTAGTTAAGTTGTCGAAAGGATTACAAAAAATACAGTGTATTTCCAGAAAATAATTTCGTTCTCATCCTTTTTGCCCCTAAGGAAATCTTCCAGGGTCCCCACATAAAACATTTTGACCTCAGTAAAGAATAAAAGTGATACAAAACAGCTTTTGCCATTGTAGTAATTTCCAATTCACAGCAAACATATGAGAGTGCAGTAACATATCTAAAATCTACATAGCACCATTTGACAAAGTTACTGTCTAGCACCTTTAAAGAGGTGCTATATAGTACTTAGAATAGTTTCCCTATGATTACAAGCCATTGAACCACTTTTAGTGCTGTTTAGCACCATACATTTTATAGTGTAGTAAAAAACTAGTAAAAAAAAATCAGTGGATGAAAACTCTGTTTGCCCTCCAAGTGGGCTTTCCTGTAAGCATGTGTAGTCACATGAAAACTATGAATACAGGAAGTATATGCAGCATGCCTTCAGTTGACTGACACTGCCTTTCTCAGAGTTAAAAAAAGATGTACATGTGCTATATTTTGTTGCTCATAAACAACTTCAGACCATTATATCAAAACAAGCATTGTTTCTTGATATCAGTTACTGCTTTTAATCAGAAACAGAAATAACTTAATCTTATTTGAGTATTTTACTTTTCATTTATTAGCCTACAGTGCTACCGATGCAGTATATTTTAACAAAGCTTTATTTTACTGTTTAACTTTTTATCAGACTAGATTTTGCAAGTAAAAAAAAGGAATTTTGGATTGGTTTTGGTAATATTATTTTTAAAATAAGAGAATTGATTTGAATTTATACATTATTCCATTTCACATTTTTGGCTACAAAATGAATAAACATTTTAACTTGCAATGTTGCACAATAAAACATCAAATAAACACCAAATCAAGAACAATATTTAAGAAAATTGCAAAAATAAGAATAAATGATGTTTGACCGGACATCACTTACCACTGCATATCACTGAGAGCTGCTGAAACGATTGACTTATTGAGGATTACTCATAAATAAACCTAAAGGTCATGATGTGTGGAAGACACACAGAGTAGGAGGAGACAGCAACAGGGTTTAAAAGAGGAAATAATGATAACGATCAGTTGTCAGTCATTCACAATTTTATTTCAAATGCTCATTTATGCAAGGCTCTTGTCCAGCAAAACTTGACAGATACTGAGAAATTGTCCGGTGAAATTTCTGTCCGGTGTATTTGCAATGTACAGGTTTTTAGGACGCCACTGGACCAGTGAACTTTCCCATTGAGGGGCATTATTTGCCCCATGGGATTGATTTTCATGGGCATTTTTTTTTTTTTCAGTTTTTCATATATGGTGAGAATGCAGTCAGTGAGTGCCTCTGATTGGCCATTGTGTTTATAAGCTCAACAGAAAGATGAGTGAATGGTTGTAATTCTCAGCACTGCAAAAAACAACACACAAAAGGAAATCTGATGCAACATACACAGATCTAAATGTAATGCATCAAAATGACACTTTTCCTTCATTTTAACATTGAATTTTAATCACAACAGCCTTTATATATTCAGTTCAATTGTGCAGGGGCATTTTTTTCCCCATTATCTTGAATTTGTGGGGCATTTTGGTAGCATTTTTGTCACAACCCCCCATTAATTTCTAACCCTGCACTGAACTAATCAAAGGCAAAGCTTATTGTGGTTAAACCAGTGGTTCCTAACCACATTCCTGGATGCAAATTTTACATGTCTCCTTAATCAAACACAACTGATGTAGGTCATCAGCAGGGTTGGAAACCATCGCTTTAAACTGTAAGAACATGCTACTCCTCTTTCAGCAAGACTTTAAAGGCTTTAATGAGATGAAAATGAAAATGTTGTCATCATTTATTCACTCTCATGTAACTTTTAATTCAGAACACAAAATAAGATGTTTTAAAGAATGGTGGAATGTGTTTGACATAAGCTTGTAGCTTTTAAACAACATTGTTAAGCAACATTGGACTGCTTTTTGGCCCTTTGCATTATCAAGTCAATAAACCAAATTAAATGGCAAATAAGTATTCTCGACACAGCATAACAGGATTCACATGGTGTTCGCCAGCACTAACAAACCTCTGAGCAATCACTGGCACTTATCCAAACTCTTGCAGTAGCAACATTTGTGTAAATTAACCTGCAGTCAGAGGAAGTCTGACCTAGTTCACTAGCTGAAGCTTCTTTGAATTTTCTTTCTTTCTTTTTTAATTTAATTCAAATACTCAGGATAGATGTTGTACTATTATGTATGCATTAGTCTTTGCACTGCATTAAAAAAATATATAAATAAATAAAAAATTAAAAGCATTTCAAATTAGGTAATATATACATTAGCTTAGTGGTTGAAAATCATGTGCTGTAGTAAACTGGTTCAAACCTCAGAGAGGGTGAGCAATGACCTTTCAGATTTTTTGTTTACCTGCAGAGGTATTAGTCCTGTAATAAGCATAAAATGCTTGTAATTATAACTTTTGAAAATAGCAGTTATTATTAAACAAATAATAGCATATTAGTAGCTGTCATCTATCTGGGATGGTGTCACTATAGGTAGTGTCTCTGTGTGTGTGCCTGGTATTCCCTACATTATGGGGACCAAATGTCTCCACAAGGATAGTAATACCAGTTATTTTTTACCTTGTGAGGACATTTTTGGCTCCCATTAGGTAAACAGCTTATAAATCATACTAAATTAAGTTTTCTTAAATCTGAAAATGCATAAAGTTTTGAATGATGGGTAGGTTTAGGGTAAATGGATAGAAAATACAGTTTGTGCAGTATAAAAATCATTATGTCTATAGAATGTCCACATTAAACATGGGAACCAGTGTGAGTGTGTGTGTGTGTGTGTGTGTGTGTGTGTGTATACTTGTTTTTGCTACATTGTGGGGACCAAATGTCTGTTGTTTAGGTCAGTTTAGGTCTGTTGTTCTGCATATTACTTGTTCTAAGGTGTCTACAATATTTCATGTCAGTACGGGTTGTTGAAACAACTGTGAATATGTAAAATAAAACAATACTGCGTGCAGGTGTTGTTGCCATGGTCTTCTTTTGAGGAACTGAGACTATGAAGACATTAAGTGACTTTCATGACATTGCATGACTGTCATAACAAGACTCTCATGCTATTGTCACTCTTGTGTATCAGTATTTTTATGATAATACCCTGTAAAAATGACACGTTTTTTGTTTTTTTTGTTTTGTTTTTTTTAGTAGTAGTAGGCAGCACATGCGGTTCGCGCTACAACAGGGCCACTGAAAACTGCGAAGACTGTCATTTTCTTTTCTTTCTCAAATTAGGGAAGTGGAAAGTGAGGGATTTGCTGAGGCTAAGGGAAAAATGCTGTTTATCTATTTGCTGTAGGAGATGGGTTCGGTTGTTAAGTATCTTATTCCATTTATTTGAATCACAGCTGACTGCTTTTGACTGTTGTCAGGAAAAGCAATTTCAAACAAACACTTGCAACGACACTGCTATAATTGATTAAAGAGCCACTCGCGTCCTAGATCTACTCAATGAGAAAAAGACGCCACCACATTACCACGTTCTCACGTTCATTGTAAGAGAAGGGATAGAGGAAATGTGGTATTGAGTATGACCACACTGCAAACTTTTTCTTAAAATTCTGACCAGTACTTTAAACCTCTTACGTGATGTGTGTAGGTTGCTTGTAAAGGCTGTTACTGTGACAAAATTACATCTGTAAAAAAACTTACATCTGTGCTTGTGCTCCATACTTGCTACACCTGTGGTTTCCTGTGCTGTGAATTCAAAAAAAAAAAAAAAACCCTGCAGACAGGAAACACTTTACTTCTTAAGCCCCTGTCCCTCACAGCATAATGTGTTAACTCTTGAACTTCCAAATACGTTGCATATTTAACTTAATTATTATTATTGTTGTTGTCTTACTGAAGAACAACTACTCCAACTCATCCAAACAAGGCAATTCAGCAGGATTCATCTTAACTGAGCACCCTGATATGAAGACCAGAATTACGCAGATGTGTTGCTTGTAAACATGTTAACAAAAGTTTATCATCTCAGTAGCATTTCAAGAGTCATTTTGCTTATATAATGTATAGGGCTAAAGAAAATCTAAAGACGTTAACTGAGAATCATAGGTGAGATATCAAGCACTACGCACAAATATTTTGTATATTTATATTTTTTTTACCTTTGATGTAGTCAAACCCAGTATTCTGTGGTCTCCCACTAGTGTTTCACATTGATATTTTCAGATTTAAGTACTGGGCAGAGAGAGAGGGGAGCGGGATCAGCAAAGGACCTCGAGACGGGAATCGATTTCGGGTCGCCACGAGCACATGTTGGCGCACTAACCACAAGGCTATTGTCGCTGACACATTGATATTTTCACTCAAAAAAAAATTACATTTCACTCAAAATGAAAAAGAAAAAAAAAAAGTCTAATTAACTTTTATTTCTGTAGAAGGAAAAAAGTTACATGGGTTTGGAACAACATGATTGTGAATAAATTATTTAAAAAAATTGAAGAGAATTTATGTTGGAAAGAAGTGTGTTATCTATTTAAAAAGGCTTCTGCATTGATTTCTTTCAGTTTTAATGACAAACTTTGCTGATTCATTGACTTGTAAATACGTTGTGTGGTACTTTTCGTTGATACTTGTTTTGAGTAGTTGTATTAATATTATTAATTCAATACAGCTAAAATACTGAATTGTGTTTTAATCTCATCTGAAATGATATGTGAGGCTGTAGTTTCTAAAACCTCAGCAATGAAATGAGTTTTATTGGCTGCCATCTAGTGGTGAAAATCAAGAATTATCCTCTATAATTAATCCTGTACTATCTTGTAATGAACTTATTAAAAGGTGTTACGACCATCCCCAGTCTAGGAGTCTTAGGAACATCGAACAAGATAAAATAATTTGAGAGAGATAAGGAGGTCTTTTTTAAATCTCCAGCTCCAGCATTATAACCAAGACACTTAATCTGCTAAAGTAAAGCTTTAGGCTTATAAGTAAGAAACAAAGAGGAAACAGAAGTAGTCATATAGTCTCAGGAGGCTCACAAAATCCACGTACATCTGTTTGACTGTTCTTGAATGCAAACAAAATTTTGTCGGTAAGCCTCAGGGACCAAATCACATCCACGTAAGAAGGTGGACTTCAGCATGTCGTAGTCAAGAGACTGTTCTAATGGTAATTTGGTTCGAATGGTTCTAAAGGCAGAGCAAACCTCTTGTGCCTTACCAGTAGGACTTCACTGCAATAATAAATGCCACATTACGCTGCATGCACGATAGCTACAAAATAAGCATCAACTTCCTCTGTCAAAATCATCAAAGTTTACTTGCATCAGAGTCAGACTTAGAGAAGCTATGATCAAAGTCATCAGAGATGTTGAGACCACAAACAGCCGAAAGTGAAGAAAAAGAGGAGGGTTTAGAACGAGACATTAGCACAGGCTTTGTGCCTAGTTGCTGAGCCTCCAGGTCTAATCTGTGCAATTTAACATCTCGGTACGTCTCAGCTTCGACAACAAGGAGTCCAATTATCTGAGCCTCACATTCTTTTTTTATCTCGAGGTTTAATTTTTTAAGTCGTAACATTAACGAAGGATCACGTGGGTCCCAAGTGTTGGAAAAAAACCTCTTTGGCTACAGTCATAAAGGAGAAGTCCACTTCCAGAACAAAAATTTACAGATAATTTACTCACCCCCTTCTCATCCAAGATGTTCATGTCTTTCTTTCTTCAGCCATAAAGAAATTGTTTTATGAGAAAAACATTTCAGGATTTTTCTCCATATAATGGACTGATATGGTGCCCCGATTTTGAATTTCCAAAATGCAGTTTAAATGCAGCTTCAGACTATCCCAAATGCGGTTGTAAACAATCCCAGCTGAGGAAGAAGGGTCTTATCTAGCGAAATGATTGATTATTTTTATTTAAAAAATACAATTTAAATACTTTTTAATCTCAAACGCTCGTCTTGTCTTTCTCTGCCTTTGTGTATTCTGGTTCAAGACAGTTAGGGTATGTCAAAAACTCCAATCGTATTTTCTTCCTCAACTTAGAAAATCATTTCAAAATCATCCTACATCGCTGCAGAAGTATCGACCCAGTCTTTGCAAGTGAACATGCAAGTGAACATGCAAAGATCATCAAACACCCTTAACAAAAAAGGTAAAACAGCAATTTTGAAGTTGAGGGAGAACATGAGAGTTTTTTGACATACCCTAACTGTCATGAACCGGAAAAAAACTGAGTTCAGGCAAGACAAGACGAGCATTTGACATTAAAAATTATATAAATTGTATTATTTTTAATGAAAATAATTGATTGTTTCGCTAAGATATTTCTTCCTCAGCTGGGATCGTTTACAACCACATTTGGGATTGTTTGAAGCTGCATTTAAACTGAATTTTGGAAGTTCAAACTCGGGGCACCATATCAGTCCATTATATGGAGAAAAATAACGAGCCCCCAATTGTTACATTCGTCCCCAGTCTTGGAGTATTAGGGAGAAACACAAGGAGGTCTTTCAATCTCCAGCCCCAGCATTATAACCAAGACTCTTAATCTGGTAAAGTAACTTTAGGCGTTTATTTTTTAAGTAAGAAACAAAGAGGAAACAGTAGTAGTCATATAGAGTATTTGACACAATAATATAGAACTTCCAGCATCATCTGCACAATGGAGACATGGGAGGATTTGTTTAGGCAATTGTATACTTTATTGTGATTACAAAAATGAAAAGGATCCTGAGGTCTTGTAGAATCCCTTTGGTTTTGCTGGGGACTAAAAAAAAAAACCAACCAAACATGATTTTAAGGATGATATATCATCATATGGGTCAATATCACCAGTGCCTTTCAAGCCTCACAATGCTCAAAAATTTTGGTCTTAATTTCCCATTTGCTGTATGTCATGTCATGTCATAAATAGTAGACATTCAATAAAAAACATATTACCTGAGCTCCCACACATTTTTTAGAAGATAATAATGGGCCATTATTTGAAGCATAAACCCTAAGATATGTCCACCCTATCATGGACATATATATTACTGTTAAATACATTTTCATTGCAATATTAAGATCCAAATGATATTTTCTAAAAGGTATGATGTCCCTTTCCTAAACAGGGTTATTTGTTTACTTTTAAGTGTTAAGTACGTAAAAGATTTTATGTAAACCATGTGTTTTTAAAGAAACTCATGCAATTCACACATGTATTTTTTCTTATTTGAAGAAAACTGTGATATTTGGATGCAGTTTTTTGTTTGCATGTTATTGCCCCCATACCTAGCGACTGAACACACCGGATTATATAGATATGATTGAATTATTATGTGAAATATTATTTTAAAATATCAAGATGACAGGATGGTGACACATAAACCAAAACCTACAAACCATGACAAAATAACAATGAAACATTTAGTAAAAAAAAAAAAAAATATATATATATATATATATATATATATATATATATATATATATATATATATTAGTTTTTAGCCATATTAACTACAAATGAATGCTATGAGTGGCTGACATGACAGGGTGGACATTTTTGAATAACGACAGGGTGGAGTCACCAACTTACTCATCTCAGCCGTTGAAACTACCGCCATTGAGGAGACAAAAAATTCTGTTGTCCTGATGTCACTAAAGGGGATGGCCTTTTGTTAAAGTGCTGGATTCCCCAATACAACAAGGTGGACAACCATTCAAAGGAAATGGACAAACTCTTCTTTTTTTATTACATAAAAATATCATTTTTATTACCAAATGATCAGTACACTCAAATTGAGTAATCTCTTATTTAACAAAATATTAACAGGAGAACATAATTTAAAAATTTTATGATTTGACTATATTCTACTCACATTCAAATTGAATGAGCAGTGCATGGGACATAGCAGATTAATATGGATCCTCCTACGCAAACTTAAAAAAAAAAAAATCTAGAAAATGTATCTAAAGAGCCAAGTAATACTTCTGTTATGAATATAAAAACTTAGCCTAATATAACACACTCTTTCATAGTCATTTTTATGTTACCATGGCAAATTAGTTATTTATGTACAGGACACCAAAAGGCAGTGATATGGACCCATATATTCATATATTCAGTAACCACAAGCTATGTTTGGACACTTGAAAATGTATGTGCATGTAATTTTAGTGCATTAGACAGCAAAATGTGTCATTTGCAAACTAATTTTACTAGGCCTTTCTGAACAATATTTGCAATTATGTCGCCCACTCTAATATTTTTTATTTGTTCACACGAACCGTCCAAACAAACCGGTTTAATTCTGAAGCAATTTAACAAACAACGATATTTAGTTTTGTTGGGTAAGCTACTTGTTGTAAAAGCTACAATATTATGGAAGTGCTGTCATACTACTGACTGAATAAGGTGACCAGATATCTAAAAATGTAAACCGAAACATTAGTTCAATGGACAAAATATCTGTGAAATCTCGTTTCTTGTTACCTCTGCATAGTGCTCTGCTAGTGCTAATCCAGGTTAAGTTTTCAGTGTGTTTACAGCCCCCTCTATTGGTGGAAATAATCACTACATGATTGCTATAATAACCATCAGGTTATGTTGGTCGGCCTTTTTTGCAATTTGTGTTTGTATGTGGTGTTTTTGAACGTGAGACATTTCCAGGGACAAGACACCAAAAAGCAGGTGAAAACATGACCCTAGAAAACAGTAATGCCTGATCATCCACGACTGGCAGTTGTAGCTAAATGAGCAGGCTAGCATTGTTATATGTGACCCAGGACCACAAAACCAGTCATATGACAGTGCTGGGCAAGTTACTCTGAAAATGTAATTAAATTACTGATTGCTGATTACTCCTTTGAAAAGTAATCAAATTACTGTTCTGATTACTTTATTTCAAAAGTAATTAGTTACATTACTCGTTACGTTACTGTTTTTCCTGTACATCCACGAAATTTACGTGAAATAGTGAACTTGTGTGTTGCCTACTATCCCAGCATAAACGCTCCGATAAAATATTTGTTATTAAAGCATCAACATTCACAAACCGCTGTTATTTTAAATAAAAGCAATAGGCTGCTGCATGCGTGGTTGCAGAATGCACAGCATTTCGAGCGGTGAGTGGATTCTCTGATTGTCCATTGCATTTCAGAAATCAACATTGTTCAAAGCTGCAAACACGTTATAAATAGAAACTCTGCCTATGCTTACGCCTGTTAATCTTTTTTGTTTTATATAATTGTTCTTGTTGCTTTCGTGCGATTGTGGCCGAGTGGGTAAGTTCCCTCCCCTGTATCTAGGATGACAGCCTATCAGAACAGGGTATTTGTTATATAAAGGCTGCGATTAGGCTACCTGGGATGCGTCATTGCTTACTCCGCCCCTTTGTGCGTGCGGGTTTCCGCCTAATAGCTGGAATATCAGCGTGTTTGCAGCTTCGTGGTGGTGGGCAGGCTGTCACTATCCCTCACTGGGTTGATTCCGCTCATCCTCCAGTAAACTGCTGAGATTTGTGCTGTGAGCAACTGTATGACTTGCGTGTCATGGTGACCGATATCTGCAGGACGAATAAATTCTTTGGGAGCGCTCCATCTTTTAAGGGTTGGGGCAGTTAAGGGCAGTAGCTGTCCCGATTATTTGACCACCTATTTGTTGGGTTGTGTGTGTTGACCTGCCGTCCAGTCTGTGAATTACCGACTGTGTGTAAGTTTGTTGTTGTGATTTTTCTTTTGTTTTGGAGTTTGGTTTCTTTATATTGCTTGTATGATTACTTCTAGTTTTGGTTGTGCCATTGTATGATTTGTATGACTTGCGTGTTAATGAGTTGTTGGAGGCTAGCATTATAAAGGAGAGCTGTAGCCCCTATGCGTCTCCAATTGTTCTTGTTAAAAAGAAAGACGGTAGCTTGCGTATGTGCGTTGACTACCGTCAGTTAAATGCAAAAACTAGAAAAGATGCCTTCCCTCTCCCACGCATTGAGGAATCGTTGGACTCCCTGACGGGGGCCTGTTGGTTTTCCAAGACTGCTTTTTGCACCCCTTTGGGCTTTGTAACAACCCAAGTACCTTCCAGCGCTTAATGGAATGGGTGTTTGGGGATCAGCAGTGCAGACCTTTACTGCTTTACCTCGATGACATCATAGTGTTCTCTTCCTCAGTGTCTCAGCACATAGAGCAGCTAGAAGTTGTCCTGAGACGATTGGAACGTGAGGGGCTGAAAGCCAAATTAGGTAAGTGTGCATTTTTTTAGCATGAAGTGAGATATTTGGGACATGTAATTTCTGCGCAGGGAGTTTCTACTGATCCTCAGAAGATTGAGGCCGTGGCTCAATGGCAACGCCCCACCAGTGTGTTGGAATTGCGCTTATTTTTGGGCTTCGCCAGTTACTACCGCCGCTTTGTGGAGGGGTTCGCAAAGTTGGCGGCCCCCCTGCATATGTTGGTGGCAGAATGGACTGCTGCTAAGCCTGGGACTCGAGCGAGTTGGGGTTTTTCTGACGCCTGGACCGAACAGTGTCAACAGAGCTTTGTTGAGTTGAAGGGTTGTCTTACTACCGCTCCAGTGCTTGCTTATGCAGATTTCTCTCAGCCGTTTATTCTAGAGGTGGAGCTATCTATGGGGGTTTAGGGGCAGTTTTGTCCCAGGAAAGGTGCGACCCATTGCGTATGCTTGTGGTAGTCTACGGCCCACTGAGCGCAACATGTCCAATTACAGCTCCATGAAGTTGGAGTTTTTGGTGCTCAAGTGGGCCATGACGGAGAAATTTATGGAGTATCTGTTAGGGCATAAGTGTATTGTCTTTACGAACAATAATCCCCTCAGCCATTTGTCTACTGCTAAGGTCGGGGCCACCGAGCAACGTTGGGCTGCCGAGCTCGCAGTTTTCGATTTTGACCTCAGGTATCGGTCAGGTAAAAGTAACAAAAATGCTGATGCATTGTCGAGACAGAATCCCTCTGCCCCGTTTGAGGTAAGGGAATGGTTGCCAGGAACTGAGGTCCCAGCTGTTGTAAAGCAAGCACTGGGGGCAGAAAAATTTGCACCAGTGACTCAATCTGTGGTTTCGGCCTTGCCTAGTTTTGCAGGTGATATGAGGGCCTTGCAGGAGGTGGACCCAGTAATTGGGGAGATTTTGGCTTTTTGGAAGCGGGGAATACACCCTATGTTTGAGGAGCGTAGAAAGCTGTCTAAGACTGCTTTAGTCCTACTTCGGCAGTAGGATCGGTTGCTGCAAAAGGAGGGGATTTTACACCATCGAGTTTCCCGTCCAGATGGGGGCGAAGAGGTCTTTCAGTTGGTTCTTCCATCTGTCCTGCGGTGAGAGGTCCTGACTCAAATGCACCAAGGTATTGATCGCACCACTGAGTTGGTGCAGCAACGCTGTTATTGGCTGGGGCTGACATCAGATGTAGTTCAGTGGTGTCGAGACTGTGAGAGATGTCAGGCTGCTAAAGACTCATAGCCAGTTGCTCAGAGTTTAATGGGCCATTTATTAGCATCTAGACCGAATGAAATCTTGGCCATTGATTTCACCCTACTTGAGCCTTCCCGTTTGGGGCTGGAGAACGTTTTGATGATGACTGATGTCTTCACCAAATATACGTTGGCAATTCCCACTCGGGATCAGCGGGCAGAGACTGTGGCACAGGTTTTAGTACTTGAGTGGTTTTATAAATTTGGTGTCCCTGCTCGTATTCATTCGGATCAGGGCCGCAATTTTGAGTCCTCCCTCATCCAGCAACTTTGTAGTCTTTATTAGATTGAAAAGTCTCACACTTCCCTTATCATCCCGTGAGCAACGGGCAATGTGAGCATTTTAACAGGACCCTGCATAGTCTTTTACGCACCTTACCGAATTCCCGAAAGGTAGATTGGCCTTCTGCGCTCCCTCAAGTGCTCAATACTAGCCCTCATCAGACCACTGGGGAGTCTCCTTATTTTTTAATGTTTGGTCAGGAGCCTCGGCTCCCTGTTGACTTCTTGTTAGGTAGGGGCCAGGAGAGGGGGTCCAGTGGTATAAATGAGTGGGTTTTGGAGCATCAGACAAGGTTTCAAGTGGCCTTTGAGGGAGCCCGAGAACACTTGAAAGCAGCTGCAGATCGTCGTAAGGAGAAGCATGACTTGCATGTTCGAGATGCACCACTGGGAGAGGTAGTTTATCTCCACAATTATGGCATGAGGGGTCGCTGTAAGATCCAGGATATCTGGAGCCCAGTGGTGTATCAGGTGGTAAAGGCACCTAAAGCAGGAGGTTCTGTTTATACCATTGCACGTGTAGATGACTTGGGTAGGGTGAAGCATGTTCATCGTTCCCTGCTAAAGACCAGAGTACGAAAAGATTCCCCTGCCGCTGACTCTACAGAAGTGGCGGTGGCAGTCGAGGCACCACCACTGGAGGAGTCCTCATTGGATGAAGTCGATTTGAGGGCCTTGGTACCTGAAACTTCCCAATTGGGTGGTAGGCCAGTAATGCAGGACTCTGCTCCTTTGGGTCCCTCTACGAATAAATTCTAGAACAGGATTAAGACGGCGCTGTTTTGCTGTTTTGCTGTTTGTGTTTTTTTGTATTTTGTTTTTTTTTCTCTTTCACACTAAAGAGTTTGGTTTCTTTATATTGCTTGTATGATTTGTTTTGTGTATTGTATGGTTTTTCTTTATTCTTGATTTTGTTTTGCTCAGTTTAAACCTGATTATTTTGATTAACAGTTAGTTATTGTCAAACTTTTCGCTTTGTATTTCTTTTTCATTCACTTGTTAAGTGACATTTGTTCATTGTCAGTCGTGTTGTGTGTTACTTAACAATTTGGAAATTGTCTTATTTCATCAGGGTCCAGTATAATTTTGTTTGGTGTATTAATTGTCTAATTGTTTTCTTTTTTTGTTGTTGTTTTAGGCCCCTGAGTCGGGCGGCTAGCTGTTGTAGTATCCTGGGTGGTGGTATGTGGAGCACGGAGTGTGGATTGCCGTTTGTAGTCACTCACTTCACTGTGTGTGCGTGCGTGTGTGTGTGGTTTACGATTAATCACCTTGCAGCTAGCCTATCCTGCTTCGGGTGAGCCTTAGTATTTCAGTTATTTGTTTGTGTTTGATTTGTTTTGAACCATCCCTTTGCCTGATCTTAAGTATTTTATCTGAATATTGTGAATTTAATAAACATTTTGTATACTAATATCTATGCCTCTGCCTTTCATGGTAACGAACCTGGGTCTGGTTTTCATCAAGTATTTAGTTCCCCTCACTTTAAAGGGGTGGCGTAGTCAGCATTAATACCCTTTTTCTTCAAAGGTTGGTATTTCTAGTAAAATTGATTCATCCCCTGTAGTCCACACTACACAATACTTTAATAGCAATTAATTTGTTTTAGATATTTTATGTTTAGACAGTTCTATTTTGTGGGAGTCCCGCAAATCATTTTAATCTATTGCTTTTATTCTAAAGCTGGAAGTAGCTGGTTTTAGCTGGTCTCCCAGCCTGACCAGCTAAGACCAGCCTGGAAGTGGCCAAAACCCCTCTAAAACCAGCCTGCTGACCAGCTAAAACCAGCCAACCAGCTTAGGCTTTTTTTTTTCAGCAGGGATACAGCAGGAAATGTACAAAATATCTTTATGGAACATAATATCCTAATGATTTTTGGCATAAAAGAAAAATTGATCATTTTGACCCATACAATGTATTGTTGGCTAATGTTGGCAAATGTTTGTGGTCCAGAGTCACATATTCTAGCAGTCATCCCTTACGAAAATTAACCAAGGTTTTATTATAATAAAACGCACTGATTAACATTTGTATAACCATAGTTTTATTACAAATACCATGGTAAAACTAGTGTGGCAAGACCATGGTTAATTTGTGGTTACCATGGTTTAACTATAGTTTTTTGGTTTTATTTGTAGTAAAAAAACGATTAATTTTCGTAAGGGATATTACATATGATTTAATTAGCCTTTATGGGCAATGTTGGAAACGACTTCCAGTGTGAGAGGACGCTGGCGCGGTGTGGCTGCCGCTTCTCCATCTCCATCAGAAGCAGAAAGCGGTTTTATTGAACTACATTGTTTATCTTGTCTGAATAATGCGATTGCACAATTAGCTGTTTTTTTGGCTTGGACTGGAATATACAGTGACTATGATTTACTGAACTGCACACGAATGTGCGATCAGCTGTGTTTGGATTCCTAATCTCACCTGGATTTAATCAGCTGGCAACATGCTGTTTCGTTGTGATACATCCCAGGTACGGTGTACATTTTAGGACATCCTCAGACATCAGTCATAAAATGAAAAGGCGTCATGTCTCAGACTAAAAGGCTTCAGTCACTAGACAAAACGGCTTCGTGCCTCAGACTAAAAGGCTTCAGGTCTCAGGAAAAACAACGTCAGGTGTCAGGTTTCGTACAATTAGGCATCAGACGAAACGGACTCAGATTAAAAGGCGTCAGACGAAACAGACTCAGGTTAAAAGGCATCAGACGAAACGGACTCAGATTAAAAGGCATCAGACGAAAAGACATCGGGCGAACGTGTGACGTCAGCAGTCACGCCCATTCGTGATATATCGCCTACGCATATATATATATTAGGCGTGGTTTCCACGCCCATATCACATATGTCACCTTGATTTCCCCATCCCCGTTCATACTTCACTGGAAGTATGTTAAAGCAATTTATGACATTTTCGGGGATCTAAATAAAATAATGTTGTCCTTCCTTTTATTAATACAAGTTGCATTAGTTTCATTAGGCTAATTGTTAATAAAAACCTTTAAACCTTACCTTGTTCATTCATGTAATGAGATAAATTCACATTAATTATGATTGATTTTGACCTACCCAAGGCAAATTTTAAATGTATCAAATTTAAAAGGATAGGAATTATAGGAATTATATTTTGGTGTATTGTAAAATATTGTAAAATTATTGTAAAAGTTGGTATTGTATACTTGTCATTTAGTTTTCTAAAGATGTGATCCACTTTGTGATCACAAAGTGTTAACGTTTGAATGACAGAATCAACAGTTCTCCATATGCAGTAAGCTACACATACACATGCTGAATGCATTGATAGATTATAACATGACATTGACCTTTAGGTCTTGTTCATCACTACTTAATATGATATTTCCGCAGGTCCTCCACATACTTAAAGATGAATAAAAAACAAAACATCCATTGCTTCTTGGGTTATTTCATATTTATTATTTTACAAAAATAATTCAGTAAAAAAATAGACAAAAATATACACTATCAGTCAAAAGTGTTTATTTTTATGATTTTTAGTTTTTTTTTTTTTTTAAAGAATTCTCTTCTGCTCATCAAGCCTGAAATTATTTTATCCAAATAACAGCAAAAGCAGTAATATTGTGAAATATATATATATATATATATATATATTCTTTTGCTATTTAAAATAACTGCTTTCAATTTAAATATTTTTATTTTTTTAATTAAATATTTATTGTCACATGATCCTTCAGAAATTAGTCTAATATGCTGATTTGCTGCTCAAGAAACATTTCTGAATATTATTATTATTATCATCATCAATATTTAAAGCGGCTGATTGCATTTTTTTCAGGATTCTTTGATGAATAGAAAGATACAAAGATCAGTATTTATCTGAAATAAAATGTTTTTGTAACAGTATACACTATACCATTCAAAAGCTTAGAGTCCTTATTTAGCAAGGATGCTTTAAAATAATCAAAAGTGATGATAAAGACATTTATAATGCCACAAAAGATTTCTATTTCAGATGAATGAATTCAAATGCTGTTCTTCTGAACTTTATCAAAGAAACATGAAAAAATGTTTACTTGCTGTTTTCAACACAATAATAATACAAATGTTTTTTGAACAGCAAATCAGGATATTAGGATGATTTCTGAATGATAATGTAACTGGAGTAATGATGTTAAAAATTCAGCTTTGAAATCACAGGAATAAATAGCATTTTAATAGAAATAAAGAAAACCGTTTCAAAAAAAACAAAACAAAAAAAAAACAGTTATTTTAAATAGTAAAAATATTGTAACATTTGACTGTTTTTGCTGCACTCTGGATAAAATAAATAAATGCAGGCTTGGTGAACAGAAGAGGATTCTTAAAAAAAAATAAATAAATAAATAAAACATTGAAAATCTTTCTGTTCAATAACTTTTGACTGGTACTGTTTGACAAAAGTTATCTTCCAACTCTCATAAAGTGCGAGCAGTTGAATGATCAAATAAACAGTTCTTGATATGCAGTACACATACAGTATCTCAAAAGTGACTACACCCCTCACATTTCATCAATCATTTTAGTATATATTCTCAAGGGACAATACTATAGAAATTAAACTTGGATATATTTTGAAGTAGTCAATGTGCACCTTGTATAGCAGTGTATATTTACTGTCCCCTAAATATAACTCGACATACAGCCATTATTGTAAAACAGCTGGCAACAAAAGTGAGTACACCTATGTCATTAGGTGCACTCACTATGTCATTTAACCATGCAACGCCACATGTCCTATTCATCATGTTCATGTTTTTGTCTGCTTGACAGGACCATACAAAGTTGCGTATCTTGTATTTGAGCAGTTAAAATTTGGTGCTTTGAGTACAGTTCTCTCATACTGACCACTGGATGTTCAACAAGGCACCTCATGGCAAAGAACTCTGAAGATTTGAGAATTATAATTGTTGCTCTCCACAAAGATGGCCTAGGCTGTAAGAGGTTCAGTAACAACCTGAAACTGAGTTACAGTACTGTAGCCAGGGTCATACAGAGGCTTTTCAAGATGGGTTCCATTCAGAATAGGCCTCGCAAGGGTCGATCAACGAAGTTGAGTGCTCGTTCTGTGTGTCAGGTGCAGAACCTGGCTTTAAAAAAAGGATGCATGAGTGCTGCCAGTATTGCTTTAGAGGTTGCAGAAGTAGAAGGTCAGCTTGTCAGTGCTCAGACCATACGCTGCACACTGCAACAAGTCGGTTTGCAATGGCGTCATCCGAGAAGGAAGCCTCTTCTGAAGCTGGCTTACAAGAAAGCCTGCAACAGTTTGCTGAAGACAACCTGTCCAAGAGCATGAATTACTAGAACCATGTCCTATGGTCTGATGAGACTAAGATAAACTTGTTTGGCTCAGATGGTGTCCACATGTGCGGTGATGCCCTGGTGAGGAGTACCAAGAAAACTGTGTCTCTCCTACAGTCAAGCATGGTGGTGGTAGCATCATGGTCTGGGGCTACATGAGTGCTGCTGGTACTGGAGAGCTGCGGTTCATTGAGGGAAACATGGATTTCATTATGTACTGTACATTTCTGAAGGAGAACATGATGCCTTCCCTTCAGAAACTGGGCCGAACGGCAGTTTTCCACTGTTTTCAAACACACCACCAAGATGACAATTGCCTTGCTGAGGAAGGTGCAGGTGAAGGTGATCTGACCTGAACCCTATCAAGCACCTATGGGGCATCCTCAAGCAGAAGGTGGAGAAGCACCATGTGTCTAACATCCAGCAGCTCCATGATGTCATTATAGATTATTTGAAGAGGATCCCAGCAACAACCTGTGCAGCTCTGGTGAATTCCATGCACAGAATGATTGAGGCAGATAGATAACAATGGTGCTAACACAAAATATTGACACTTTGGACACAGTTTTGACAAGTTCACTTAGAGTGTACTCACTTTTGTTGCCAGCTGTTTTACAATAATGGCTGTATGTTGAGTTATTTTTAGGGGACAATAAATATACACTACTATACAAGCTGCACATTGACTACTCTAAAATATATCCAAGTTTCATTTCTATAGTAGTGTCCCTTGAGAAGATATACTAAAATTATTGCTGAAATGTGAGGGGTGTACTCACTTTTGTGAGATACTGTACATACATACATAGGCTACACAGAGAGATTCCTTGCTCTGACAGATTATTCACAGAAAATGGCATGGACCTTTAGGCCTTGTTCATTAAGACCATTTGTAATGAAAGTGTCCAGTTCCTCCAGATCTCAAACTCAAAGATTAATAAAAAAACATCTCTTGCTTCATCAGATTCTCCCCCGAGGTAGTCTTTGATGGCATTCTGTTGATTTTTACTGTCCATCCGGAGAAAGGCAGGCCATTTCACCGCCCCACAGAATAACTCACGGTGACTCTGTGTCCAGCAATGTCCCTTGCATGTGGTCCTCCAAGTAAATAGTAATGAGTCATTTTCTTTACTGGTGAAACTGCAACATGCCCCTCATCCCTGAAGAACTGCCCTGCATCAGGCTTGGATTGAAAATCTGTAGAATAATGAAAAACATTGACAAACATTATGTGATCTTTCCATTAATACAGAAGAATACAAAGATAATTTGTGACAGATACACAGTTATCCAGCAAGATGTAGTTAAATGATGCGGTTGCTCAACCAAGCTACTGTGCATGGGTACTGTGATCAGTGTACACTGCCCTCCAAAAGTTTGGAAACACCCCTGGCAAAGTGTGGTTTTGGACGATATCAGCATAAATTATCATTTTTTGGTGCAAATACATTAAAGTAATTTGACATTATCATTGAAGACCAGTAATAATAATTTTCATTTTGATTACATAATAATGGCAATATATAGATGTCAAAGTCAGACATGCCCCTTTGCCAGCTGTGATGCCCAAAACTTGGCCCAGGTTTTTAAAAGATTTTTGGGTCAGCACACCTTAACTGATTGCCATTTAGCTTTAGAATACAATGAATTTAGGCCCAGATTATACAGAGCTGTAATAGCTGCTAATGGTGGATATTTTGATGAATCGAAAATTTAAGTTTTTTCTATGTATAAACTGTTTATGTAATAAAATATGTTTTCGTAGTTTGTGTTGTCCCTTATCAGTGCAAAATTATCACAAATCAAAAAGGATTCACGCCAATATTGTCAAAAACCCCACTTTTCTAGGGCATTTCCAAACTTTTGGAGGGCAGTGTATATCATTAAAGATGTCATAATGTATTTAAGTGTTTTGTGTGTCTGAGTGGTTGGGATTAGTGTTATGTGTGTATGTGCAAAAATTGCACACTGATTCAGCATTCATTTTATTGAATCATCTGATATCTGTCTATCTAAACATGTATACATGTATGTATTTGTATACACACACACACACACACACAGTGTACTGATTCATACGTTATGACATAAAATGAATGCTGAATCAACGTGCATTTTTTCATCTCATCTCTTTCTCTCTCTCTCTCGCACGCACGCACACACACACACATATATATTGCTAAAACATGTAGTTCAAAACATATAAGTTACTAAGTGTACCGAACTGTTATGCACACATTGTTAAAGTTTTTTTTTTTTTTTTTTTACTTACCGACACAACAAACAGCTACTTCTTTTTAGCGGTTTGCAAACAACAGCACTTGCACGATGCTTCTTCCTGTTTCAAAATGAATGAAAATGTGACATATTTGGACATGGGCGTGGCTTTTGACGTCACATTCCTCGTAGTTTCGTTTGATGCCTTTTAATCTGAGTCCGTTTTGTCTGATGCCTTTTAATCTGAGTCTGTTTCTTCTGATGCCTAATTGTACGAGACCTGACACCCGACACCTGACGTCGTTTTAACTGAGACCTGAAGCCTTTCAGTCTGAGGCACGATGCCGTTCTGTCTAGTGACTGAAGCCTTTTAGTCTGAGGCATGACACCTTTTTATTTTATGACTGACGTCTGAGGATGTCCTAAAATGTACACCGTACCCAGGTCTAGGTCTAGGAAAAACATAAAATAAAAATCTCAACACTGGACTCTTGCGATCTTTCGTTATTTTATTTGTATTTTTCTTATTATTTATTTTAGGGAAAGTTCAGTGATCATCCTCACAAGAAAAAAAAAACAATTGGAAGCAAACAGACTTCAGGGTTGGGCCAAGGCCAAAATAATAAACAAAAATTGAAGCTACCTTTTTCCCAATGAATCTTAATACCCTAACAAAAAGAAAAAGTTCAAACAAAAATACAGAGACTGAACTAACTCCCTGACTGAACGAAAACAGGAGAAAACGAATATTGACAAAAGAAAAGGCACCCAACCCCTACAGCTTCCGTGCAGAAAATAAGTGTTGTTTACAATATTTACAGTAACGGGCAAAACACATAGCCACGTTAAAAAAAAAAAAATTAAAAAAAAGGAAAAAAAGACAATCCGATAGAAAACTGTACAAAAAACAACGAAAACACTAGGTGGGCAAAGTGAAAAGAAAAGAAAACTATTAAACAAGGTTCACAATAGGGATGGGTAGATCGACACCTAGTGTCGACACACGTTTCGAGTTTTCGACACACTAGTGTTCCGACACAGTGTTCCGAAGCATTGCTCGAAATGAGGCTGTCACGTGATCTTTGAAAACGAAGCTTCGTTTACCTCACTGACACGTCACGCTAGGCTAAAATACAAAGCGTATCGATTTTTTTTTTTTAAGTGGTGTATCGTTGTTACTTAAAGTACTACTATTAAAAAACAATGACGTGTGATTGAATGTCTATTGTCTGAATGAAAATTAAAAAATAAAAGGACAAAAGTCCTTTCTCAACCACAAACATATATATATATATATATATATATATATATATATATATATATATATATATATATATATATATATATATATATAATTGCATTTGTATTTGTGCATTTTTTAACAATGTGCATGTTGTCTGTGTTCTATTGTAAAGAAGACACAAAAATGGTGCAATGAAAAATTACAATAGTTTAATCTATTGGCGTATTAAACTATTTTTTAGATGAAAAGACAGAAGTTTGATGCAAGTAAAAAATAAAGAACATAAAGCCTTTGTCATTGTATTGTGCAAAATAGAGTACATTTTGGAAATCGCTGCACACACACGCCACCTTGCTAATGACATATATGCTTATAAAATTTACAAATAAACCTTACAATAACACCCCAATGAACAAAACATCTAAATGACACATTTTGTGTAATAATTTTTATTGACCAGCAGATGGCGTAGTAGACAACTGTATCAAAAGCTTCGAAGCATCAACGCACTTTGTTGTAAAAGCCTCACTGCTTCAAAAGCCTCGTTTGGCACATCCCTAGTTCACAATATTTACACCAGAGACACTATACAGTTTATCGGTCTTTTCTTAGCCACACACAATTTTACAGAACAACAGCATAAACATCCCACGCCACCAGCTCAGCATCGACTGTTTTTTGGGGCGGGGCCATCTGTAAGAACGAGAGAGAGAGAGAGAGAGAGAGACTCTCCACATGTTCCAACGTAACAGTTGCTTTTCAGTTATATTTTTTATTGTGATCTTAACACAGTAAAATTTCACCATGGTAAAGTACCTTCCAGCTGAACTGTTAAACTTACAGCATTGTCTAACTCCTCCTACCTGTGTTTTGCAAACGCTGCGATCACTGCAACTTCTCCGCCGGCCCAGGTATGTTCATCGGGGATCCCGCCGGAGTCTTCATACAGGTAGTGCCGGGGTAAACGCAGTTTGGTCGGAAAGGTGTCTGGATCGTCGTTACAAAACGGCGCGTGGTGTTTGTTTTACTAATCTTTCCTGTCCTCATAACTCTACTGCGTTGATTGGAGGTGTCCGTCTTGAAGAAATTAGATTTGCGCATCTGAACACTCGCTCCATAAATAATAAAGTGGCTTCAATCTGTGACATTATTGTGGAAAAGAATCTTTCTTTGTCTCTGTGAAATGTGGCATCAGCCAAATGACTATTTGAATCTTAATATGTGTGCCTTACCAGGCTACGCTTATATTGATCAACCACGAACCACCGGCAAAGGTGGTGGTCTTGCTGTCATTTATAGATCTGATGTCTCTGTCGCTGAAATTACTCTACCTTGCTTTCCTTCATTTGAATGTTTGCCGTTCAAAGTGAATAGTTATTCACCAATTCTTGTCTTAAATATCTACGGTCCTCCAAAACTTAACCCTGGGTTTTTCTCTGAATTTACTGAGTTTTTGACACTTGCCAGTGCAATTTGTTCAGCTATTGTTTTAACATCCATGTGGACAATCAAATCTGTAAAAATACTGTATGTTTTATGGAAATATTAGAGTGTTTCAATGTCTCTCAGTATGTCAATTGTCCAACACATAAGCATGGTCTGTACTACAGGTGTGACTATTGACCAGCTTGAGTGCACTGATGTATCATGTAAAAGTGACCATAAACTTATTACTTTTAGTGTGTTTCCATCTTCTCTGCAGACAACCAAGGAGCATGTAATTTGCTTTAGAAAAATCAGAGATATTAACCTAGATACTTTTATACATACTATTGGTGAACTACCAGTTGTAACCTCCATTGACCAATATAATGCTGCCCTTACATCTATGTTGGATAAGTTTGCCCCGTGAAGAAACATGCAGTTTCTTTTAAGAGGTCTTCTCCATGGTATACGCCTGAGCTTCGTGAGTTTAAGGCAGTTGGTAGGCAGTTGGAGCGACAATATAGAAAATCTGGCCTAAGAGTTCACAAACTTATGTACGAACAACATCAGATTGAGTACCATAATTCGTTGAAAATTGCAAAAACAGAGTATTATTCAGTGATTATTAGTAGTGGGGTTTCCAATCCACAAGCTTTGTTTAATACAATTAATAATCTAACCCAACCAATCTCTAGGGTTAATTGCCTCACCACAGAGCAGTGCAATGATTTTCTTAAATTTTTCTCATGTAAAATCGAGAATATTTATTATACTATTTCATCTGTTTCTGCTTCATCTGAATTATTAGATCTGCACCCCTTAAATCTACCTAGTTCTTTGTTTTCAAGTTTTACTGCTGTTAGCTCTGATTTTATTTCAAAATTTGTCTCAGCAATGAATTCTTCGTCTTCTATACTTGATCCTTTTCTTACTCGTGTTTTTGAAGAAGTGCTTGCCAGTTATTATCCCTCATATTAAAGCAATTGTCAACACTTCACTTGTTTCAGGGATTGTTCCCCCAGCTCTTAAAGTAGCAGCAGTTAAACCAGTTCTTAAAAAATGTGGGAGCGATACTGACGATATGTCAAATTATAGGCCTATGTCAAACTTGCCATTCATTGCCAAGGTTCTTGAACGAGTGGTAGCTGGTCAGCTACAAAATCATTTTTCTGCAAATAGACTACTAGAACCTTTCCAATCAGGATTTAGGTCTGGACACAGTACAGAGACTGCCCTTTTGAGAGTAATGAATGATCTACTTGTTGGAGTAGATTCTGGGGTTTGTGGCATTTTGGTTTTGCTAGACCTCAGTGCTGCATTTGATGCCATTTGTCAGTCTATATTATTGGATAGATTACAAAAGTGGATTGGTCTTTCTGGTGTAGCTTTAAAATGGTTTGAATCATATCTTTCAGAATGCACTCAATTTGTTTACTCTGGTGCAAATGGATCTTTGACTGTTCCATTGCGGCAGGGTGTCCCTCAGGGGTTGGTATTGGGTCCTATTCTTTTTAGTATTTATATGATGACTCTTGGGCAGATTATTAATAAGTATGGTCTGGGTTATCATTGCTATGCTGATGATACCCAGATTTACATTAGTACTCAACCTGATGTTACATCAGTACTTTCAACTCTATCTGCTTGTCTAGTGGAAATACAGACTTGGATGAAACAGAACTTCCTACAGTTAAACTGTTCAAAAACTGAATTTCTATTGATTGGCACTTCAACTGCTGTAAATAGATGTAGTAATTTTAAACTTACAGTGGATGATTGCCAGATTCTGCCTTCTGTGCAGGTGCGAAATTTGGGTGTGATTTTTTTGATGCGCAGCTGACTTTTAACATTTTAGAAGAATGTTACTAAAGTAGCCTTTTATCATCTCCAGATCATTGCACGTTTAAGACGTTTCTTTCTATATCTGATGCAGAAAGGCTTATTCACGCCTTTATAACATCCAGACTTGATTATTGTAATTCACTTTTTACAGGGTTAATTGCAGATTTGATTAAGAGACTGCAATATTTGCAAAACTCAGCTGCTCGTGTTTTAACTTACAGACCATCCCGCAGTCATATCACTCTTGTGCTTTCTCAACTACACTGGCTTCCAGTCCAATCACACATTGATTTTAAAGTTCTTATCTTGGCTTATAAAGCAATACATGGACTGGCCCCTGAGTATATTTGTAATCTGGTTACAGTGTCCACACCATCTCGGTCTCTCCGGTCTGCTGGTTCTCTTGCATTGTACCAGCCTCGTTTTAAACTCAAAACTATGGGTGGGAGGTCATTCTCTTGTATTGCCCCCAGGTTGTGGAATTCTCTGCCTTTTCCTATTAGGAATGCTCCGTCTTTTGATTGTTTTAAGAAATTACTTAAAACTTATTTTTAGTGAAGCTTGTAAGTTGTAATCTTACAGTTGATGTGAATGTTATTGTATTGGTATTGTGATTTTATGGAATTGTGTTGTTTGTTTGGTTGTTTGTTTGTTTAATTCTGTTTTTTATTTTTGTAGCGCCTTGAGTGTAAGAAAGGTGCATTACAAATAAAATGTATTATTATTATTATTATTATTATTATTATTATTATTATTATTATGGGTGTGAGGGACCGAGGAGTCAAGAAAAGGAACATCAATTTTTAACAAAAAATACGGGTCTTTATTTAAACCCAAGTCACAGAAAAAACACTTACATTCAAACTTGTTGCAACAAAATAGAAAAGAAAAAAATTCAAAAAAGAAAAACTCAAACAGCAAGCTGACAGACTACAACTGACTAACCAAATAAACAAAACAGACAACTTTATAAAGGAAAAGATGGGCTCATTGCAACACAAAAAGGGGAAAACAGATACACATTACTTTAAACACCTAACACTAAACTAATAAAAACAGAAATTAAACAATAACATTTTAAACTAACCTTAAAAAAAATAAATCTAACCAAGAACCATAAATCACATAACTAAAGAAATCAAATTAATAAAAGTCTTCAATTTCCCGGCTCCCCCGTGCCAGCTCAACAAATGGAACGCCCGAGCGGAACCAATAACGCTTAAATTCTTTGTTCCTGCCCGGACTCCAGTTTCCATCGTCAAGGACACCATTTCCAACCATATCGTCCACAGCTAAACGCCACTCCTCACCTTTAACAGGTATAAATAACAAATACAACGCAACTCATTTGTGTACACTTCAAATGAACAGCGATGTAAATAAGAATGCTATAAAGATATGCAAACAAAATAAAAAAAAAATAAAAAAATACTAATTGCTTTGTGGTTACTATAAACTACCATTACTCTTGGAAATGGTAGATTACCAAATTCATGTAAAATGTATGCGTGTGGATATGGGTGAGTGTACATTGCCACTCCTGTGCGGACACACATCGGGCCGTCACAATGGGTGTGATATGGAGATAACAGAATAAATTCATTAAATTTTTTATTTGTTCTTTTTTGCAGTTCGGAAGTATGACACACGAGGGCAAACTACTACTTCTGAAGTGTTCACATCCTGAATCGAGCTCAACAGTAGGTGGCGTGTCATTTCCTCGAAAAACAAATTGGGCCTAACCGAGAAACTGATTTTGGAAATTAGATAAGAGCAGAATGTTCACCCACAAATGAAAATTTTGTCATCATTTATTGATATTGATAATGATATTGACAATGCTTATACTGGCTCTAGTCCATGTTCTTTGATATACAAGCCTAACAATGCCAAGATATTTGCAAATTAGCTTGTGCTCTGAGAAACTAAACAAGCAGAGATATTAGTATCCAACACAGTGTTATTCTGTCCTCAGAGCAGAGCCAGAGAGGATGGAGGGTGATCTGTAAGACTTTTTTTTTCATTTACATCTGCAAGACGTATTTTTTAGAGTGTTTGCTCATCTGCAATACGTCTATAGGACGTTTCCTATTAGATGTCAAACACATAGATGTCTTTATCGATGTCTTTAAAATGTTTATGACTTAGAATGTATATAAAACTGACATCTTAAAGACATCTGTCAGATGTTTGTACACAGTACAGTTTGTAGACGTACATGTGCTATCTGGAAAGGGGCTTAACAGCACAGATGCAACGCTTGTGGCCTAAAACAGTTAAATAAGTCTGCTGAACTGGTGACAGAAATCTCTAAACTGAGGTAACAACTCATATCTCATATCTTTCCAAACCTGTGTAACTTTTAATCTTTATCTCTCTAATATAAACCACCTACCTCATTCTCAGTGCAAGCACAGAACTGTGGTAAGGACACGTTATTAGATAACAGGGTTATATCTAGAGGAGGGGCCGGGGGAGTGCAGGTCTGTCAACAAGCTTTACCCCCTTCTCTGGGCCACCTAAATTTGGAATTCACACCACACCAAACAATTGTCTGAAACTTGATACAACGCACAGTTTGTCTTGTGGCAGTAGAGATGAAAAGATTTATTTTTTTGTGCCAACTTTTTAATGCAGAGAAGCAAACTGCATGAAGAGAGAACAATTCATCGCTCTATCTGTGTTTGCCAAAAGATTTTTAAAATGCTTGATATAAAGGTTGTTAAACACCTACTTACACATAAATTGTCTTTATACAAGTTGTGTTGTGTTTAATTTACACATGATGGGAAGATAGGGTCATTTTACACATTATGTTTGTCCGTAATAAAAACTTCAGTAATATAGTATAATAATAAATCTTCAGACAGGAAATATTACTACATCACTGAAAAATAATTAATTTATTCATTTATTTAAAAAAATTGCTGATTAAATTTTGCTCATCAGTAATTTGTAAGCTATTACAACGTAGTTAGTACATTGCAATTATTTGTAGATACTTGTTTTGAAAAGATATTATTAATTCAATACAACTAAATTACAGAATTCTATATATTTTAATCTCATATCTGAAATAAGTGAGGCTGTAATTTCTATAACTGTTTGGTTTCCGGTTGTACCAGCATTTCTCTCCAAACATCAGCAATGACATGCGTTTTATTGACTGCCATCTAGTGGAGAAAAATCTATTTATTCTGTATACACTTGTGAGGGTTTACCTAGCTACAAGATGAGACTGCAGACATTAGTGGCTCAAATGAGAACAAGCATTGTATTAGGGGTTTAAATTACATTTTGGATTGAGAATGATCACACAGTTTTGTTTCATTGAGTATTTTTTTATTTTTTCATTGAGTTTTCTTTTTCCCATAGAAAGATATACAAAAAAACAAACACACAAAAATGTTAATTTACAAATAGAAAAGTGCATTTACAAAACGCAAAGAGGAAAGTAAGCAGGAGTAGATAAAAAAATATCAGAACAATATAAAAAAAAGCACTTTGGGCAGTTGTAATAAAAAATGTATATATACAGATATAATGAGTGTGCTTAGATTACAATAGCCACTGAGTTTTATCCTGTTAACACATTTATCCTCCAAACAAATGATACCATGTTATATACACCAAAATAGATACATCATATTGTTTGAGTTGCATATAACATAGCTTGTGATCAAGCACGTTCAAGTATATAAAGTGGCTATGAGAGTATTTGACACAATTATGATTATAAAAACAAAACACAGAGGATGCTCACGTCTTGTAGAATCCCTTTTGATTCTGCTGGGGACTGAGAAAGAGATAACAAACAAACATGATTTTAGGAATGATATGTGTATATATTCATATATTCAGTAACAACATAATGTATTTGGAAACCTAAAGTTGCATGTAAATGTGATTACATTGCATTAGTTAGCAAAATGTTTTTTTTTTTCAACCAACTTATATGAAATTAGTGCAAACAGGTGTCCTATCAGAGTAAAATATTTAACAAAAAGCAGTTTTAAGATAAACAATATACTGGACACATTTCAGTTGCTTTGACCACAATAAACACGTCAAAGCAAGTGAAATGTGTCCAAATATTGGACTATGTATTATGTTTTATGCCTGAAACAAGTTTTTTTTGCTTTATATTAAAAAAATGTCAGTTTAGTATCAAGCAATGACATTCATATATTTTATATCCAAACACATCTTAGGGCCACTGTATGTATTATTTTGAAAGCAGCATATCTAACAACCACCAAACTTACTTTTTGCAGCAGCAGAATTTGGTTTTGCGTCGTCTGTACATCATCATCTGTTAGGAAAAATGAAAGAAAATCTATAAGGCATTTGATTTTCACCTTTCAAACAATTTACAAATGACGGCCTAATGTGCTTGTCTGGATAAAACCGCTCTGAGTATCAAAGTGAACACCAACCTGTCTGTGTCTGCGAACGCACATGATGACGATCACAATGAGCAAGATGAAGCCCACGACTCCACCGCTGATGGCAACAATAAGCCAGATGTTCACTGGAAGTTTCTCTGTGAAACATTTTATTGAGAGCAGAAGTGTTACTCACTTTTGATGGTCCCACTTTATATTAAGTGGCTATAACTACTATGTACTTCCATCAAAAAATAAGTACAATGTACTTAATGTGGTCATATTGTATTGCAAAATACTTTTGCTGCTATTGAGGTGGAATATGGGTAAGGTTAGGGAGAGGTTTGGTGGTATGGGTAGGTTTAAGAGTGGGTTAAGGTGTAAGGGATGGGTTAACAGTGTAATTATAAATGTAATTACAGAAATTAATTACAGATGTAATTACATGTAGGTATTGTTAAAATCTAAGTACAATGTAAATACATGTATGTACACAATAAGTGCATTTCAGTGTAAGTACTTAGTAGTTAAGGCCACTTAATATAAAGTGGGACCCTTTTTATTGCACATATATCACTCTCTCCCTCTTTTTTCAAATCTCTTACCAATCTTTAATGATAGCACAGCAGATGTCAGCTTGGTCCCGTTTTTCAAGAGTTCACATGTCCATTTCCCACTGTGCTGCACTTTCACCTCAGGGATCGACAGAGTAAATGGATGAGGAGACTCGAGACTGGGAAAAGAGGAGCTAGACGGGCAATTCCATTTCACCCTAAAGTTGGAAGCAACTTGATGTCCCAATGTACATGTCAGATTCACTCTTTTTCCTTCATATACTCGAGGACCTTCAGAAGAGGAAGCTAACAGAAAGAGAAATTTAGAGAGTTTAGATTAAATAAGGCAAGGGATGTTTGCGTTGTAAGTGTAGTAAGACTACTGAAATTAGGTAAGTTAGGTAGTAAATTCATTAGATACAAGACCTTCCACTTGTCATTTCACTTACCATTCAGAACCTCCACCGTGACTTTCCTGCGCAGGGTCTGGTTTTTGAATATCAGGCTACAGGTGTAAACCCCTCTAATAGTCTCTGATACATGCAGATTATGAATCGATAGATCCTGGTCTTTCAACTCTCTTCCCTCGACGGTAGGTATACCATCTGTGCCCTTTACAACGTCCCATCTGACCACCGGACCAATATTGAGGTTGAGGAGAGGTTGTGTTGATTTCAGGTTGCTGAGAGGCGTGAAGCTCCAGTTACCACCTCTGAGGCCAGTTTCATTCAAGCCTGACCAGGGAATCTTAGAAGACAAGGAACAAGGAATGTTCACTGTAGACGACGAGGACAAGGACGACGTATAAATGGTATCTGGAAAAGGGGTGAAGTCTGGAAGAAAAAGGCATGAAGATGAAAAAAAGGAAACATTATAAATATTTATAATTATATGTTGTGCCAGAAAATTAAATTAAAAAGGCAAATATTTTAACATTATAGATTTCTTGTGTATTGTAAACCTATACTCATACACTGGGAAAGAGAGGGAGTTTAACACATGTGGTCTCACCTATTACAAAAACAGTTGTTGTTGCTTTGGTTTCATACTTTTCATTATACTTCAACTTGCATGTCCAAAGACCACTATGACACCCAGACGCACTTCTGATTGAAACTGTGTTTGTGTTGTGTTCACGTAGATTACACTCTGAGTTTTTAGGTGGAATCCATGTTACCGTGGGAGTAACTGAGCTACGTTCCACATCACATTTCAGAAACAGACTGTCACCAACTATCACAGCCGGCACTTTGGGTATAGTGACTGAAACAGAAAAAAATGTTAGAATTAAGCATAAATGTTTACAATTTAATAATTTAATCATATGCAGTGCAGAATTTAGGTCAATATAACTCTAGTGGTCATATTACACATGATTAATTCAATGCCTTCATGTGTTTCATTGCTTTCATGTGTTTTATATGGAGATAGATGACTGTAGTTTAAATTAATAGATTAATTTGTCATGGTTTTTTTTTTTTTTTTTTTTTCGTTTTACAGTTCAGCCGAATGACAAAGAGGGGAAGTTTACTTCTGTGTACGCATCCTGAATCGAGCTTGACAGTAGGTGTAGTGTCATTTCCTCATATTTGAAAAACGAACTGATAGAAACATTCATTTTATTTCTCACCTGAATTTTGGGGAAATTGAATGAGCACTTAATAAGATAGTTCACCCTAAAATGAAAATTCTGTCAATATTTACTCACCCTAATGTCATTCAAAGCCATAAGACCTTCATTCATCTTCTGAACACAAATTAAGATATTTTTGATGAAATCCGAGAGCTTTCTGACCCTGCATAGACAGCAACACAACTGACACGTTCAAGGCCCAGAATGGTAGTAAGGACATCATTAAAATAGTCCATGTGACATCAGTGGTTAACAACTATATTCAACCATTTTTTCTCTTCCGTGTCAGTCACGAGAGTAAGTCGTGGTAATGTCTTGAATGCTAATCGAAGACTTACATGGAGGAGAAAAATTTGTTGAATAAAGTTATTTTTGTGTTCTTTATGCACAAAAAATGTTCTCGTAGCTTCATAACATTACGGTTGAACCACTGATGTCACATGGACTATTTTAATAATGTCCTTACTACCTTTCTGGGCCTTGAACGTGTCAGTTGCGTAGCTGTCTATGCACGGTCAGAAAGCTCTCAGGTTTCATCAAAAATATCTTAATTTGTGTTCTGAAGATGAACGAAGGTCTTACGAGGGTGCGTATTTATTGACAGAATTTTCATTCTTGGGTCAACTTTAACTTTAACAGGATGTTTAACCCTTTAATGATTTATTTAAACTAGTTTGATTTTCTTCTGCAAAACACAAAAGATATTTAGATTTTTTTTTTCCCCGCCATACAATGAAAGTTTATGGGGTCCAATGCTGTTCCTCACTTTCATTTTATGGACAAAAATAGTTCAAAAACATTCTTCAAAATATATTCTTTTGTGCAACATGAGGGTGACAGATTTTTAGGCGAACTATCCCTTTAAGAGATGACGTGACATAATTATTTGGATCTTTTTTCTACTTATTTCTACTTTGTTGTTTCTCACACAAACACACTCTCACTGAACACACTCTCTCTTACCATGGAGCAGTTTGTAGTATTTTTTATAAGTAGACGTTAATACATGTTGTTCACAGCGCCAAATGACAAAATCAGAATCCTTTACTGATGAGATTTGGAGAGAGAAATCCTTCAGCAGATCAGCTGCTGTTCTCATTTCTTTTGCTATAAAAGACAAACATACATGTGCAGTTATATCAAACAGGATATTCTAGTTATTACTGTATAGTGAAAATGTACAAATTAAAACCATGCATCTCACCCTTTTGGATCCCGCTCTGAGGATTCCTTGAGATAGTTGGGACGTCGTCTAACTCATGGAACCAGTTCACATAAACATTCTCTGCATTTCCTTCTACCTTCTCTCTCAGTAGGGTAACAGTCCCACCTACCTGTGCGTAAACTACTTCTGGGTTTTCTGATGATAGAAAAAGAATGCTTATACTGGCTGCATTTCACACTCTTCACCATATAAGAACTGTCAAGACATTTGCAACTTACCTTGCGCTTTAAGAAATCCAACAAATAGCGATATTAGTATCCAACACAACATCATTCTGTCCTCAGAGCAGAGCCAGAGAGGATGGAGGGTGATCTGTAAGACACAGCCATAGAGAAATTCGTCACCGAGTGCATAAAAATACGGAGGAAGGAAGGGGCTTGTGGTGGGCTCAGATTTTTTTTTTGAGTAATTGAGAGAAACAGTGAAAGTGCCGGATAGTGAGGGGGAGACAGAAGCTTTGTGGTGGGCTATGGGTTTCAGACATAAAGGAAGACGAGTGCCAGTGAAGAAACATGAAAGAACAACAGCTAGAAAGTCGGCGAGAGAAAGACGCAGAGAGGTGTGTCTGTGGTGGGCTGAGATTGTACAGGGAGTAGATTCTTATCCCTCTCGTTTTTCACCTCTTCACCTCCTCCTCCATAACACCCCCTCTCTTCCTCCCTTGTTCCACGAAAGGCGGATCTCTCCACGCTTACACACAGAAGAAAGAACACCACATGGCGCTGCTGGTGGTGTCGCTGAGCTTGGAGTGCGGTGTGTGTTATGCCTGTTATATCTGATCTTGCCTCTTTTTGTGTTTCACACAAATCTCTCTTTTTACTGCTTTTGAAGAGATTGACAGTTCAAACTAGAAAAATGCAGACACCTAATTCATTTGTTACAAGCTTTCTTTTTTTTTTCTTTTTTTTGTTTGTTTGTTTTTTTAACAAAAAACTACTAACACCAAGGTCTTGGGTTTGATTCATGCATTTCCCAAAAAATGCATGACATGCTAAAATATATACTTAAACGTAATGGAAGTCACTTTAGATAAATTGTCTGACGAATGCATAAATAAATGTAAATTATGACTATTTTAAGATACAAATGCTCAAACATAAACTTACACTTAAGAAAATAATTAGGAATAAACAAATATAGGCAAATAATCACATACAGACAATATTGTTCCAACTCCAAATTTAATATTTAATGATTTTGGTTTTAAAATTGTTTTTTTTTTTTATTTTTTTTTGTTTGTTTGTTTGTTTTTTGTTTTTTGCCTGTCCACCCCTGAGAACCACCAAGAAAAAAGTGGCTCAAGGATTCGTAGGATGAATAATTGAATTTATGCATAAAATAAAAAAATAGCTGTGTTATTGATAAATAAAGAATTTCTTGTGCCAAATGTGCTTTCTTACAGTAAATATGTTTAGTAAATATAACGTATCCAGAATAATTTGCAGTACGCAAGTATGTGGCACAGAACGGTTTGTGGCTTTCCGTTCATGCCAGTAAAATTTTTATTAAAATTCTAAAAATCAACATATTATCCACAATAATGCATAATTAGCTGTAAGGAATGCACAGAATGCTAAATATTTATGCGGGCCTTTTGGTACAGGCTATTTATTTAGGATATGATTTGGCTTAATTTAAAATGGTAAAATTTTGTATGAAAAAGTGCCATTTTCAAAAAAAAAAAAAAAAAGATTTGCAGACTCTGTTATTAATGGTTAAATAAAATCAGTATCACCCAATGACCAGTGGTTGCATCCCGGGAATGGAAGCCGCTTTGGATAAAAACGCCTGCTAAATGAATATAAAAGTAAATGTAAAACCATTAGTTGAGACATACATTTAGAATAGTTTTAGTCATTTGTACATGAGGTCCAAATATTTTTAATGCTCCAATTTAAAATTTGCCTTGATTTTGCTGCCATTTATTATGAAATGTCTAATGCCGAAATTTTAAGTTTTAAATCTCCAGTGGAGCACAGAAATGTGTAAGAAATGAGGGAAAAGTTTGTGAAGAATGAGAAACAGAAACAGAGGAAGGAGAAGCACACGAAGAAACACAAACGATAGATGTAGAGATAAAGACAGTCAGAGACTGCACCTGAACAAGTAACCCAGAAAGACAGATGATCAGGGCTGTGGTCAGGATGGAGGTTAAACAGCAAACAGACACACAGAGATGGAGGAGAAGGGAGGGGAACATTAGTAAGACCGAGAACTTCAATTTCTAAATGCCTGACAAAACTTTTAGAAAAACAAAAAGTAATGGATTTGATGGATTAAGCATGTTTGTTTTCATTTAAGTCTGTTTGTTTTTAATGAATCTTAGAGATTAGGAGAAATTATTCTGATGGAATTCCAAGCTATTTTAATGCTGTACTCAGTTTAGTTCAAACTAATCACAGTGGAAATATAAACATTGATGTTCGAATATCCTGTATGTGATTAATTGTTCATGTTATAATAGAGCCGAAGACAGTCCTTCTGTTCATTTTTACAGCTACTCTCTGCATCGCATGCACTAGGAGAATATACTTCTGTTTTACATCCCGTACATTTGATGTCTAATGTTATGTATTGTGTATCGGACAGTTTTCAAGTTTCTGTTTGAAACTTTAACATGAACCAAGTTTTTAGCAATGGACAATATATGCCATCAGATTGATTGAACTGAAAATATTAAGAGTGCAAATTTGCTTAATGTAATTTGCCATTAATTTCTAGTGTATTTTAGACTTCATTCACAGTAAAGAAATTGTATTCAATTATTTGTTTGTTTACAATATAAATTAAAAGGGTTTACACTTAAAAGGATATTACTCTCTATTCTGATCTTATATAATAACATAAAAATGTAACTGTAAAAAAGTAAGTGCAAATATACTCACCTTATGAGCAAAATTCCTTATCGTTACTCTTCAAAGTTGTGCAACGGATGTGTTCATTTACAGGCCAAAATATTTCTATTTAACCTTCGTTGACGCCTCCCCTCTGTCTGATTGGCCTGAGAGGTAAAAGAAGACGTCCGGTTATTGACATGAGGCTGTTGATTTAAGCAGATTTCTGAAAAAAAAATTGGTTATGCAATTTTTTGTCACTGAATATCTTAAGTTGTCACTTGTAAAAGTTTGTGATAATTACTTTTCTAAACATTATTTCTCCCTCCAAAGCATTACTGTTAGCCCAATCTAAAATTTTAATTAATAAATTAATAATAATAGAGAATTTTACAATCAGATCCATGTGGGAAAAGTTTAAATGACAATCATCAAATAAAATTAATTAATACAATTGAAACGTTTTCCAGTAATACCTTTTAAAAAAATTAGACATCGCTGTGTTACGCTCAAAAATGTTTTTTCCGAGTAGGTTTTTTTTTGTCTACAATACATATCAGGTGTATATGATTATTATGCAAACAACAACATGTTCTCTAAAACCCTGTTTATTTGACTATTTTGAACTTCTAGTTTTTGTGTAGTTTTATGTTTATTTTCTGTTTTTTTGTTTTTGTTTTGTTTTGTTTTTTTCTATTTTTGTTTGCCACATAATTATGTAATTGACTTTATTTTGTCTATAAATACATACTTTAAATGTCAGTGTCCTATTAGTAACCACATAAACATTGCAACAGAGCTATTAATATGTTTTAATAATAATCTAATCTTCTCTACTTTTTAATTTTTAATAAACTTCTTTATCAGCGCTGACTCATGCATGAGCCCAACAGAATAAACTCTAGAACCTTCTGTTCTCTTCTATAATTTCTATTTTTCTTTCTATTCCTCTGTTTTTTTTTTTCTTCAGTTGTTCCATTGCCCTTATGCATTTTTATCTATCGTTTGTTTGAAGAGATCCAAAGAGATGCTTTATTCTAATATCAACCTTCATCCGCATCCACGAGTGCGCATATGGCTTGAGCAAATATGGGTGGAATGTTACGACATATAACGACTGCACTATGAACAGATAATTCACTGTAAATTGTATAAGAATGTGAATCATTGTAACCCTCGCAAATAATCTAAGTGTACTAAATCAGCATAAAACACCACATACAGACTTTAAAACGGATAACTGTACGTCCACAGATAAATGTGAATAAAATGTGAAGTACTGTAAATGACAAGAAAGATTTTCTTGATCTATGTTATTTTCCATAGTATTTAAAAATGCACGGAAAACAGAAAAGAAAAACAGTATTTGAAAGTGCAAATGTGACTTATTTAAGGGGAATTCTTTGAATCTGATCATTATCATTTAATGCATACTTATGTATTATGGGTAACACTTTACAATAAAGTTCCATTAGTTAATGTTAGTTAATGCATTTAACTAACACTAACAGGCAAATAACAACACATTTGTTACAGTATTTGTTCATCTTTGTTAATGTTAGTTCATGAAAATACAAAGGTAGTTAATGTTAGTTCACGCTGCATTAACTAATGATAACAAACAACTTTGGATTTTAATAATGCATTAGTTAATGTTGAAATTCATATTAATTAAGATTAATAAATGCAGTAAAAGTATTGTTTATTCTAAGTTTATGTTAACTAAAGTACTGTAATCCGCAATTAAGAGGCAAATGATGATTAAATGCATTCGGATATAGATCATACCTTTTAAAGAAACAATGTTATTGATAAACTGAAGATTAGTTTCTGAAATTATTAAAATGCTGTAAATGATCACAATTCAACTTCCTCTAAAAATGGACAAACGTTAACGTGCCTGTTTTTAACGTCTCTCTCTAACGTCATTCTCTACAATGTATCACTTCTGCTATAAGATGAACTGATTTAAACCAATGCGGTTTTAATAGGGAACACAGATGAAGCAAATACTGAAATGAAAGCTTATGTGATGCAATGATCAACCGAATGATTTTCAGAAAAGGAGAACAATGTTGTTGTTATTCATTTTTTCTGAAGGCATTCAAGTAAAATCATACGGTGGTAGTTCTGTTTTCGTTACTTCTGAGCCAAGTCAGCATCTTTCTGCACAATAATGCTCTTTAGAGCTGTTGAACTCAAATGCCTCATAAGCTCAATGAAGTGTTGTTCATTAAATTTGCGTTACAGAAGATTTAGAAACCCATAAGCGGCTCACAAGTTCCATACACACCGATCTAAACAATCTGCACCCCTAAAAATGAAGATACTTCAGTCATTTTTTGCATCACATTGGTTTCGGTAAAGAACGTCATTCTTAACACCAACACTGTAAAGTTTTTTATTTTGAGGCTGAATTCTTTGTAAATGAAGAAATGATTAGTTTTTCAGGTCTAAGCACCAGTTCATTGATTTGATCTGGTTTTGTTAAGACCTAGACACAAAAAAAGTGGATCTCTGTGGATTCTCCACTAGCATCAGTATGTAAAACACTAACAAGTTTAAGGACGAATAAAGCATCCTGCTGTAGAAGAATAAGTAGATTAAAGAAAAGCACGATAGAGCGACAGGTACTGTAGAGCATATTTCAGTGCTGTAGGACAGGGGTGGTTTGCTAAGGGGAACCACATGAAGGTTGAAACAAACACGTTGCCTGCCTCACATCTGTGTCTGAGGTTTCACCCCTCTGTCATTGTCGCTCTTCCTGCCTTGCTCAGTTCATGTTCTTCAAAAAAATACCTTTAGCTTTACACAGTTCTTCATTATCGCCATTCACATCTATCTATGTATTTATCCGTTTTCTCTCAGAGCTTAAAGGAAAGACCCATTTTAGAGGGATCCCTCATTACTCACATAGTCTGAAACGGTGTCGAGACACCAACATAATCATTACCGAAAGAGAGAAAGAAAGCAAGCAGGAAAAGTGGGCGATTTATTTCAATATGTCCCATACAGGTTTTCGTTACGTGTTTCCCCTTCAGCAAGTCATTTCGTTGTGTACTCGATTGAAGAACCGAGGATTGATATTGTCTACGTCTCCCACACGTCTTACTCTTGTAATTTGTATCAAGGTATTTTTGGAGCGAATGATCTGCAGTTTTTTTCTTTGTTGCCATTTTATCTATAGCCTTCGTCTAAAATTAGTGAGAATTTTACGCGTATATTGTAAAAGGCATTCGCTATGGTTGCGTGACTAAGAGGGGATCCCGCTAACAGATCTGAATCCTCACTTTCAGTCATTCACACTTGTCTTAAACTGTAGGCCGTAGGAAATGTTGAAGGAGTCTGAGGTGCGCAGAGCAGTGACGAGGGCTAAGATGGACGCCATTGCTTTTGGTTTTCTAGAGTCAGAGTTTCACATGGTGCACAAAGTGTTTTGGAAAACTCAGTGGAAATTACATAGAAAGACAAATTGCATTTGTTTCTTTCATACTTGAGTTTTCAGTTACAAACCTCCTCCATTTAATGAAGTCCTGTAGGTTTGAAATGCAAGCATGGTTAAATGTCAGTGGAAAGATGTCGAGAGAACGAGAGATTACTGACATTTGGTCTGGTGCTTACGAAAATGTGTATTTTTAGATTAATGTACAGAAGATTAGATCATATTTTAGACGGCAAATTTCGAAACCTCACGCTACAGATGGCGATTGTGTTCCATTGCGTAATTACGTTCACGTCTTTTTACTTCTTGCGCGTCTTTTTTCTGCTCAAGTCTGCAAATGGCCCTTACTATTGATGTCTTTTCACAGAAATGCTTATAAAAAGGTCAGACTCATTTTCAGAAATCTGCTATCTGCAGTGTCATTTCCTATGTTTGTGTGATCTCATTTTCATTCTCACGTGGAGTTTGTTCATCTTAATGCAGAATATACATGAAAAACATATCTTTTTTTTTAACAATTCAGATTTGGATATGATGGTGGCTGTTTGCTATATTGAGTTGAACAAATCAACTGAGAGTTAAAAAAAAATGTAAAACATGCTAACTAGAACTTGTTGAATGCCTCATCCATAACAGTAGACCCAGAGCATTCATAAAGCCACATTTGCTGATTTCTTTCTAATGAATTACATGTTCTGTTCCATAATGAAACTAAGGGTCGGGCAGGAAAACCCTCTGACAAAATGTGTGGTAGGTGTGTGGGACAAAGCTAAAGTGAGAGGATGAGAAACAGAGAAAAATGTCTGTATGACACACTGTGAAAGAGGGAATCCTGCTCTCATTATGAAAATCACTCCCTCCTTCATAACAGCAGAACACAGACACCAAAATCAAACACAGGTGCACTCTATTTTCAGACTTAAGGTCGCCGTTTCACATTATGTGTCAGGTACTCCATTAATAAGAATAAAGGGTCATCCATTGTGATGTAACACTGTGTTTTCTTGACTATTAAAACACATTTATAGTATATTTTAGTTTAATTTGAGATTCAGTGATGCAGAATCTGTGAAACACATGTTCTGTGCTTGACATTGCACTACGTTTCGCTCTTAATTTTCTCACTTGGTATGCTGTTTATATATTATTCTCTTGACGTAATGATTTTAAAAATATTGCTTGCTTGTTTTACGTCATTTACAGTCAGTGGAGTTTGTTTTTTGCCAGACTGAATTCTCAGAAGATCATATCACATTGTCCCATGACTTTATGAAAGAGTACATAAAATATTGTAAATCAACCATGACTTTCATTATATTGATAACACAAAATAAGTAAAATTTCATCTACTGGCATAATGTCTTGAGAAGGTGTTCATTCAAAGTAAAGTTCTGTAAATTTAAATAAAAATTGCTAAACATTTTACACCCTTGCGGCTTGTTCTACAGTATATAGTTTGTCTGACTAATTCCATCAATTCACACTGATTCCTTAAATTTTTCAGTGTAAACATCTAATGACTGGCATGTTGAAGTAAAAGTGTTGCTATATTAAAGATTATTACACTCTTACAAATAAAGGTGCTTTAAAAGGTTCTTCAAGCGATGCCATAGAAGAACTATTTTTGGCTCCACAAAGAACCATTCAGTCAAAGGTACTTTAAAGAACCATCTCGTTCTTACCTTTTTATAATCTGAAGAACCTTCTTTCACCACAAAGAACCTTTTGTGAAACAAAGTTTCTTCAGATGTTTAAGGTTCTTTATAGAACCATTTAGACAAAAAAGGTTCTTCTATGGCATCGTGAAGCACCTTTATTTTAAAGAGTGTACACAAGTATGGCATATTGCATATGTACGTCGTTCAAACTTTCATATATGCACAAATTTAACTTTGTGTATATGTATATTTAAGTATGTATGTATTCAGCCAATGACTTATTGCATACAAGTCTTTTTTTAACTGATATAAATAACAATGTACTTTCTGTTTCTGTGCATATGGGTAATCTTAAACGTAATGTATTATACTGAGCACAATATGTTTTTGGACAGATAGGCAAAAAAACATAAAACAGCAGCCAAACAAATCCTTGCCTGAGAAGCTGTGTGTTGTGCACAATAAATTACCCACTGTAAGGTATTTGGTACACGCAAGGTGTGCGCAAACAGCTGGTACTACATTTTATGATTCCGTTCATTTAATCATTTTGATCCAGAATTTTTTTATTATCTCAGTTTCTGTCTAGACACATTTTGTGTCTGTTCTACAAGTGTTTCTGTCATTAAACGAGAGATGTTCCTACTACAGGCCACTGCATTAAACAATAATCGGCTGGAGACAAATTCCAGTTAATCTGTTGTTTTACACTGTCGGCGTTAAAACTGCTGTACCTACGATAACTAAAAACATAAGATGAGTTAACATTTTATTTTAAGGTGATATTATTGCATGTACTTGCTATAGCAGTAATAGTAAATTATGCATAATTACACGCAACTTACCCTAAATAATACCCCAACCCTAACCCTATATAGCAAGTATACGTAGTCAATTAATATCACTCAGTACTTGCTTGTGTAATTACACTGTAACAACTACATTGTCACCTTAAAATAAAGTGTAACCCAAGGTAAATATATAAAAATATATGTCAGTGATTTTACTGTTCGGCGTTAACTGTATCTGCTGCATCTGAATTCAGAAGTGCTCTTGATGTGTTGAATTTTGAGAAGATGTTTTTGATTATTTGCATTCGAATTGATTTTTTCTCAAACAGTCTATCGACAGAACGAGACGATAATGATATTTTCAGAATAAAATTAGCATGCCGTAAAAAAGCTTGGAACATAACCATATCCAGGAATTTGCAAGTACAACAGTATACCCTGACAAATCGAATCCCTACATGACATCTTCGACATGCTTGCATATTTTGCCAAGTTTTATTCACGTGAGGAACACACTGTGTTACAAAGATAGGCTTCTGAAAAAAATGTATGTTGTTGCGAGGGACAACAGCCCTACATCTCTTCCATTTTTTTGTTTGCGATATTCCTCAGAAAGAACAAAACCAGATCTTTAACAAAAGACGGCAATGTCTGACAATGGCACACAGTTGCTTTTGTTTTTTAATCAGGCATCTGTTTGTATTTCTATCATAACAAATTTTTGCTAAAGTGGCCTCAGAGTATATTTGGACACTTAAGCCACACTTAAACATATAAAAATCATTGCATTAGATAACAAAATATCACATTAAATAGCATTGTTGTTGTTGTTGTTGTTTCAATAGCACGATTTCCAAACTATCTGATGAGTTATATTAAATAATAATAATACAACAGATTTACGATTCAAATGAAGACTAGAAGTATTTGGATGCTTTGGGGTTGTCAGATGAGTTAATGTGATAAGCTACACCTGTGGTTTCATCTGTTAAGACACCTGTGTAACCTTGAGGTCATACATCCACTAAATAGCATCTTAAAGCCTGTTTCAGGTGTATACATTTGACATACAAATACACATCAACTTGTACTGCATGCGATTTACGTTTTATCAGGTTCTCCTTGGAATCAAACTTGCCATTGCTAACACCATGTTGTACAGGAATCAGAAGAGATACTTAAAGAGCAAAGCTCTAGCAGCATTTTGTTTGCAGATGCCACTTGTTTTGATATTATATTTGATATTACATCTAATTTAATCACATTCATTTTTAAGTCTGACTTTTGTTGGCACTGTATAGGAAAAAAAAATGGATAAACTGCAATTAATGTGAATTGATTTTCATTGGTGTATTGTATAACTTGGTGGAGGATGAGGATGTTGTATGTTAAAATAAATAATTCATCGCTGTTATGCGCAAAAGCGGCCCTCAGTTTTTGTTTCATGCACAGTGTCAAACTAATAATACCGAAAGATCGGCATTCCGTACCTGGGCATTGTTAAACAAATATATTCATTATACGATATATACTAGTGACTTAAACATAAAAATACTTTTTTAAATATAAACGTAAAAAATGTCTAAATTTGGAGAATTATGTTATATGTAAGTTAAGATGTGCTTGTTTACCGTTACTTAAATGTACACATTGTTTACTTTTATAATGATATCTCAGTGGCCTCATATGAAATAAATTGAATACAAATAGGCAAATACAAAAAGTATCCAGTTTGATTGATTCGGTGTAACCGTGTGAACATCTAACGTTACTGCTAAAATTTCAGAAACATTCAGCTTGTAGCACAAAATTACAAAACACTAAAACTGAACAATACATTAAGTCTTTGACTTAATCTTCATCCAGTTTGCAAGAGTCTACATTGTCAACAACAGATAATTTTGAATATTCAATTAACGGTTCATACTGAGGCCTTGGCCTACAGAACAGATAGACTTAAACACACCAAAAAAAACACCTAATATCTGTTCATATTCTCCATTATGAAGGCTAACACTTTAGTCTACAGCTATAAGAGTAATAAGACGTAATATACGAACACTCCTTACCAAAGACGAAAACATTACTCTAAGAATTTAATTTTGCATTGAAATATCTGAAAAACAAGCTCAAATATTTATATGTAAATAATATATACCAGTATACCTAAAATGTCTTTTTAAAAGGTTATTCATGTTATCATTAGCTATTAAACTTTTCATTCAATACCATGATTACTACAAACAGCACATCAGAAACGTCAGCTCGGCATCCGAAACATTTGCGCAAAACTTCACGCTACAACACAGTATTAAAAATGTATATAAGACTATATGATTGTATTGATCGAAACAAACTGCTCGTAAACATCATTAACTAACAAACACATCTCCACCACTGTCATTTTGTTTGGAATATTTTATAGCTCACTATTTGTGTCAGACATTCAGCTGAAGACAAAACACGTTTGGCTTTATATGAGAAAACAAAGACATTCAGACCGGCCAAAAACAAAACGCAGCATGGTTTGTGTTTGTCATAGTAACAGAACAATACTTACAGTTGTGATGAGATGAGTGTGTGTTCTGTCCAGGGTCTCAGTGCAACACTGACATTTTCTTCCAAACACACTCCGTCATACACACACGACAGGAAACTGCAACTTGATTCGCGCAGCTCTACTCTCATGTGTCTGTGATGTCGTATGCCTTTGTTTTTACTCTGACAGTTCAGTACTATTTATTCCTATAACATTGTCACTCATCATGTATAGCTTTTCTTAAAGCTCTCTTGCATTTTAATGTTTTTCTAAATAGTGCGTTTTTATGATATTCTATCTCAAAAAAAGGTACACTGTAAAAAAATGACAGTAAATTTAACGGTAAAAAACAATAAAAATGCTACAATAAAAACCTGTTAAATGGTTAACGGTAAAAGACTGTAAAATGTAAAGTGAATAACCTAAATTGACATTCCCAGAGTTCCCTGTGTTACACTTTTTTTCAATTTGATGTTTTTGTTGTTGTTTGTTGTTGAAATAAATCTTTCTTCTTAGTTTTTTCTTAGCAGTTTTGTGCATTAGAGTTGTGTGTTACATAAAATGTTGTTAAATTAATGTTTATTGCATTATTTCAGTTTCATGTGTGTTAACATGATGGTAAGTGTTTGCGTGAATGACACTGTGCACCTTCTATATATGGTCGTATTTAAAATCTGTTTGTGATGGGTTTTGGTTCATCATGTGACTTATTCGTCACCTTCTGCTTTAGGTGGTTGTCAGTGTATTTGGTGGTTGTCGGTGCATTAACGTTTTATCAGTTAATGAAATTACGGTATATACCTGTAAATTTATATGAAAACCATATAACATTGCTACCGGCAACCACAGCTGCTAGTTTTTTTACTTAGATCTTACAGAATTTATTTTACAGTGTACAAAATAATATCCTTTCAAAACGTATTAAAGGGGTATTCTTTTTGTGCGCAAAGAAAACTAAAATAATGACTTTATTCAACAATTTCACCTTTTCTCTGTCAGACTCCGTAGCACTTTCAAGAGAGTCAGACGTCAGAACACATGCATAAATAAATGTAAAAAAAAAAAATTCTTTGCACACAAAAAGAATTCTCATAAATTCATTACATTACGGTTGAACCACTGATGTCACATGGACTATTTTAACGATGTCCTTACTACCTTTCTGGGCCTTGAACATTTCAGTTGCATTGCTGTCTTTTCAGAGTCAGAAAGCACACAGATTTCATCAAAAGTATCGTAATTTGTGTTCTGAAGATGAAGTCTTACAGTTTTGGAACAACATGAGGGTGAGTAATTAATGACAGAATTTTCATTTTTGGGTGAGCTATATGTTTAATATGTGCACTTTAGGTACTAAAATGTACTTTTAAAGTACAAATATGTACATTCAAAGTAGTAATACTGTATATCACTTATAGATAAATAAGATACAGAGATGTACCTTATAGCTTTAGTACCTTAGGGTAACGTTGCCACCGCAGTGAGAGCATTTTTTTTTTCAACACACTTTTGTAGTCAAAATCAGATTAAAGATCTTCATAAGATAGTATTCTTTCAAATTGCTGCACTTAAAAAATAAATGTGTAATTTTTTCTGTTTGTTTTGATGTCTGTGAACAGCTGTACATGGACACCTGTGAACTAAAACAATTCCAGCTGCACCAGTTTCTGCTCATTAAAATGTGGGGAAAAGCACACATGCACAGCAGCCACACATGCAGAGGCATGTTAAAAGAAAATTATAATTTTATTTTAAAAAAAAAATCAACATTCATGTCATTCAAAACGTACAGTTATGAAAACATTTATATTACATACTCTGAAAGATATACAGGATTTGTTTTAAAGGTACAGTAACCACCACATATTTATCACCCAGTTCTACAGCAAATCTTGAAAAGTGCATGCCTTATCTGTCATCATTAAGCAAGAAGCACATTAAAAGTACAGGCCCAGCATGGTGTGTGTGTTTTTTAGTGGTCTTGCACTCTGCTGCTCTCAGTTGGTATCGTTTGTGCCTGCTGTACGTGTACGTGGGTTGCGGTGTTGTCTTGGCACTGTAAGTGGCCTCACTTGCTGTCCAAACTCCACTTCTTTCTCAGCTCTAAAAAGAAATAAATACTGTAAGACTTCCGTAACACCATAGCACTTACCAATACTGGCAGAACCTGATTTTACCAAGTACGACATGTTCCTGGATCAACATCTTTGTTGACCCTGGAACAACATTGTGATCAACCAATCAGATTCGAAAAAACAGTTTATATTTTTTGTGAAGTTTAGGCTTACAATCAGTGTTTAGTGCTTGCACATCAGTGTCATTCATCTATCATTTCTTCTGATTTTAGGGATTACTCATGGGTAAGGTTAGGTTTAGGTGTAGGGATGTGGTCAAGTTTAAATTTTTGGATTAAAATGTTGTTCCAGGGTCAACAAAATATGTTGACCCAGGAACACATCTAACTCAGCAAAATCAGGACGTGCATCTATACTGCATTTAGGCTTTTAACTTATATGAACTGTTAATTACCAGTAAGGAAATAGACAAATGTTGTTCTCCAGAAGACATATGGACTGTGTAAATATAACATCCCTATGTTTATCTATTTTGATGTTAACAGTAAATATAGAGTATAGTGTAAAAAATAGGGATGCACCTACACTACCAGCCAAAAGTTTTTGAACAGTAAGATTTTCTTTTAAAAAAAAGTCTCTTCTGCTTACCAAGCCTGCATTTATTTGATCTAAAGTACAGTAAACATATTTTGAAATATTATTAAAATATTATTACAATTTAAAAGAACTGTTTTCTATTTGAATATATTTTAAAATGTAATTTATTGCTGTGATTTCAAAGCTGAATTTTTAGCATCATTACTCCAGTCACATGATCCTTCAGAAATCATTCTAATATTCTGATTTATTATAATAATGTTAAAAACAGCTGAGTAGAATTTTTTTCAGGTTTCTTTGATAAATAGAAAGTTCAGAAGAACAGCATTTATCTCAAATAGAAATCTTTTGTAACATTATAAATGTTTTTTATCATCACTTTTGGTCAATTTAAAGCATCCTTGCTAAACAAAAGTATTCATTTCTATAATAAATGATAAGCTAAATTACACTGACTCCAAGCTTTTGAATTGTATACTGTATAATGTTACAAAAGCTTTTTTAGATAAATTCAGATAAATGCTGATCTTTGGATATGTCTATTCATCAAAGAATCGTAAAAAAAAAGGCACTCAATTGTTTTAAATATTGATAATAATAATAATAATAATAATAATAAATGTTTCTTGAACAGCATATCAGCATGCTAAAGTGATTTCTGAAGGATCATGTGATACTAAAGACTGGAGCAGAAGAGACTTCTTTAAAAATAATTAAAAATCTTACTGTTCAAAAACCTTTGACTGGTAGTGTATATTCTGTCCAGTGCTGATAAATGGCAGATTTTAAAACTTCACACTATTTTGTGAAAATAATTTTGAAATGTTCCAAGTGAATGTAGGCATCATTCTAATGTACAGTATGAAAAAGGTAAAAAGAGGAAAACAACCACAAAAATGTAAATATCCAACACCAACCAAATACTGAAAAAATAATTATCATGCAATTACAACATTAGATGTCTTCTTTTGGATTAAAATTTAAATTTTTGCTTGAATTATCCCTTCAAGGCAATATAAAGGCTGTACAAACTTAAGCCTGACTGTTAGTAATACTATTACCACTATATTACACAGAGGAATGTAAGTGGAGGAAGTACCTGTTGCACTGGCAGTAGTCTTTGTCTGTAAGAGGCTGCCGCATGGATCTCAGCTTTCTCACCCTTTGCTAGGTAAAAAAAAACATCAACATTAAATGAACCACTTCCTTTCTTGCTTGCTTGCTTTCTACCTTTCCTTCTTTCACCTTCTTTCGTTTGTTCTTTTTATGGACGAGAACAACCATGACGATTAGTCCAATCAGAACCCCAGAGCTGACTCCTACAGCAATCCAGATCCACAGCTGTAGACCATACACTTTCTTGGTCAAAGTTTCCATAGCTGCAGGTGTTTTCCCTTTCCCTTTAGTGGAACCCTGTCCACCTGTTCAGAAATCATTATAATCAGCAAATGAACCGTTTATGTGGGATTTTGCTTAGTGCACATAAAAGGGAATCATTTCTGTTGTGGGAATATGAGATTCATGCTTCTAGGGATGCAGTGATATTAAAATTCTGTCTGATACCAAAACTAGTGTACCAAAGTGTAGTGTAGTTTTGTTTTACCTGAAGGTTTGTCCACAACCCCCAACGTTGTCTCAGCACTTAGACTCACTCCACCCTCAAACACCACTGTACACACAAACTTCCCTGCATCACTCATCTCAGCCTGAGAGAATATATGGGGAAATTACTGTCAACATATAAATAATGATTTTTTTTTATTTTTATTTTTTTGTTTGGCATGGATGATTCCATGAAGAACCAGTTGCACTGATAGTTCTTTATACAAGCTAAATGTTCTTTAAATTATTAAAAACAGCATAAAGTATTCACATTTTTCAATGTGACATCAAAGTTGGTGCTGAGTTTCTTTGTAGTAAAGTTGACTTTTGATGAACTCTTGCCACTCCAGTGTAAGCCTTCACTTCCTGTGTCCTTCAGGGTTGGGAAAGAGTCTTTGGGAAGGTGGTCAGCCTTCCATTCCCCACCCACAACACGCTGAGATACACTCTGAGGAAGAGAACAGGGCAGCTTTATGTCGTCCCCTTCAGAAACATTAACAGCTGTGGTTTGGTGACCTGTTGGAGACCCAGACAAATGTCACTGGTGGCATGAAATGTGAAGTATTACAGTAATGAAAACACTTTTATACTAATTAACAACTACTGAGAGACACTAACCAACAACAGTCAATGTTACAGTGAGCTTCAATTCATTAGTGACCAGACACGTCCACTGGCCTGCTTCATTTGAAGTCACAGACTTCAGGTGAATTACTTGATTTTTTTCATTATATGTTTGATCATTAGGGGGTCTCAGCCACTGAACTTCCTTTTCTGTGTCTCCTGCAATGTCACAGTGCAGCTCTGCTTTACTAGACTGCACCAGCACTGGGCCTGGTTTAGCAGAGACTGAGAGAGAAAAGGGAGTAAATATAAAAATACAATAATTCTAAAAACAAAGAAATACTTACATAAAAAATGACAACCACTGCTGTCGTTTCTCACCTGACACAACATGCACAGTGTGTTGTTGTGCTGACTGTTTACAGAAATATTTTCCAGCATCTCTTGTCTCCAGTCTGGGAACCTTCAGAGTGTCTCCAAATGCTCTTGCTTTTGACGTAATGTGGGAGGGACCTATAAAAATTAAATCAATTACAGCGTGACTACTCACAAAGCTTCCTATTCAAATCATTTTTGTATCAAAAGGAGAACTGATACCCTTCCGGCTAGTCCCACGTTTGCCATCAATGTTAAAGATAAGCTCGCTGTTAAATTTCCATTCTATATTACTGTTCGGATCCACTCCACACTTCATGGAAACATCATCCCCAACTTGCTTATAAAACACATCACATTTCCCACAGCATATACACAGTGCTGATGGAGAGAAGGACGGAGAGCAAGGGGGGGTTAAACATAGCAAGACAGAGAAAGCTGTACAGACAAAGTAATTACAGACTGTTTAAAATAAAATATTTAGTACAGCTTAGAATAATACAATGCACTTTAATAATTTATTTATGCTCACCAAGGAGAAAAAAGAGGATCTTGCAAGTTGCCATTCTATTTTTTTTCTTCTGAAAAATATAGTCAATGAAAAGAAAATGTTTTGTGTGTGTGTGTGTGTGTGTGTGTGTGTGTTTTATCAAAAACCCAGAGTTATACATTTTTGTTCATAAAAAGAAGCTCATGCCTTTGCAAAGACAAAAAGCAAACAGGAAAAAACATACAAGCCACAAATGCTACTGCCTTAAGTAATTTTGTTTCGTTCTCATTTTTTGGTCTAGAAAATGATATTCATAATTTCAACTAATTAGCATTATATTTGAGTAAATTGAGATAAATCTCTAAGAAACTTACATTACTTTTTAGCTTAACAAGCTGTTACCAGCAAATATGTAGTCCCTTCGAATTGTTCGATTTCGAACACATATTAAAAAAAAAAAAAAAAAAAAATCAAACATTGCTAAATACAGAAGAAACAAACAATAGATAAGATGCTTACTGTATTTTTAATCAAACCCCTAATGTATCTCTAATGTATATTAATTTACACAGGTTTCCCCTAAATGATTGTAGTGCAAATGAGCATTTCTATTTGAATCTGCTATTATTAATATAGATTATTGTCATTACAGGTTATTATTACAAGCTGACAAATTTTCACGTTTCTATTCTTACCATTTGCAACTTTAAAATAAAAAAAAAACGTATATTATTTTGTGCGAGTCCATACACATTTAAATGCTTTTATATTTAAAAATCATTAAAGTTAATTCAACGAAAATATAAAACATTCTAAATACGCATCGTGGCTCCAGATTGAGTGTTGAAAAAATTATTTTAACACCGTATCTGCACGTATCTCGCCCAGAGGTCGAAGACTGATTTATCAACAGACCTCATGCAGCAAAAATTCTGATACGCTTTTAATGTTAGTTTTCCCTGTTTTATATAAGAAACCATTACACACAAGTTAAGTATTATATTTTTTATAGTTAACCGCTCTCCTTTTCATACTCACGCCTGGATGCTTTATGTTCTGCTGACAAAGTTTCAGAAAAGTTCGGTAGCTTTAGTCCAACTGGCAAAAACTAGCGTGTGCGAGAAACCAGCCTATACGAAAAGAACCTGCACAAGAAGCTGAAATGAGGTAAGAGAGCGGAAGAAAGCAAAAAAAAAAAAAATGTTGTATGGAGAGCAACAACCAGAGCGGTGCAGAAAACGCCTCTCACATGCACATCTCAAGTGGGAAATCCTTGAAATGAGGGCTAGATTCACAACAACAGAGTCACAATAAGATATTATGCATATAAATGAATTCAAAATTAATCGAGGTCAGTATTTTTAAAAACTAAACCGACAAATTTGAAGTTATACATACATTGTTCAGCACACAGGGCTGGCAACTCTCATTCAGCGAAAGACTCAAACAACTGACACTGTTCTTATTTTCATGCTACAGGTCCATTTTCTCACACCAATTTGGGGTATTCAAGTTCCCCAAAGGCCAAGAGGGACATTTAAACCACATAAAATGCGAAGGCCCACAAAATATAATTTCCAGATAGCAAACTGACATTGAATCAGTGTAGAATCGATGTTTCTCGTGGCGTCAAAACAACGTTGATCTCCGATCTTCGTTTTGCTCATCGGGGTGATGTTGAATTAAGGTCAGGCACTCCATTCAAAACTAAAGTAAAATCGACTCAATTGTTTTTTATTTATCTAACGTTGAAACTATGTTGATTTTCAGTTGGGTAAAACAACGTTATACAATAAACATTTTCTACTTGTTTTAAAAATCTCACATACATAATACTAGATCAATTAGCCTGTATATAATAATTTATTAAACACACATCACATTCAGTTATAATTTCTTTATTATTTATACAAAATATAAAGTTACAAATAGCCTGTTGCAAATATAAAGTTACAAATAACATGTCTGAGCACAAACCTTCTATATAAGACAGACATAAAATATGCATTTACACTCAAATACACAAAAACAGGTATAAAGTAAATTACAGGCTAATATAAATGCTACAAATTAAAAGCTACATTCACTTAAAAATAAAAATAATATGTTCATTTGTATACCAAATGTGTTTGACTTCTATTTTCAGTGGGGCACAAAAGGAGATGTAAAGAGACTCACAGCCTTAGCTACTCACACCATTCAGTATCATTGCTGCTTTTCTATAGAATAAATTAATAGTGTCTAAAAGGTGATGAAGATGTAACCTACAATTTTAATATGTCATAGACAATACAGGTGATTTTTAATAGCTTTTTTATACATGTAATGTCAAATTATTACATTTTCTCCAAAGTTGTGCAGTGTTTCAGGGATGATTTTTTTAATTATTTGCCATAAAAAATATTACCTTTTGTATTTTCATATAAATAGCAACATTTTATGTAAGATGTACATTTCGAATCTTTATTAATGGAAATAACATGCCATGTGCTATTTTGCAATTTCTGTCACCTGGTGGAAAACAAATGCTTGAATAAAAATGACCCGAAATTACCTTTATAACCCGTAGATGGCAACAGTGGAGCACTCATAAGCTCATTCACCATTTTCACGACCTAAAAGTTCTTTACATTTTGTTTTTAAATGTATAATCATTATATCTTATAAAATCAATATAAAAATTATAACAATTTAAACATTGCTATAGGAATAGTTAATATTTTACTTAATTATTATTTACATTTGTGTGGAAAAAGTGAAAAAAGTGCTTTAAATTTTTATCTAAATGCTGAAGCTGCTAAATTATGTTTTTTCTTATTTCTGTACATTTTGCTCTTGCGAGTCTACTCTGCATTTGCACGACAAAATCAATGTCAATCATAGCTTTTTGAGAAGAGACTCACAGAACGTGACTCCTGTAACTGAGTAAATGTGGTTGTCACTATAATTGTGAATGGATTATGCAGTGAGTGCATAATAGTCAATATTGTGATCATATTTTTTTTTTTCACCAATTACAAACCAGAAATATAGACACAGGAGCGTTTGAAAGCAGTCGATTTCAGCAGGTAACTAAAATGAGTCAATACTATTACTACTTACTACTCACCCTTTCAAAAACTCGTTGGATCTACACAAATCATGCAAATGATCTATTTTGGATTCAAAATGACCATTTCCACTCTAGGTTTACATCCCTGAATATGCAGTTATTTATGTCCCTTTGTTATATTTGCATACAGTACATCTGTCGTATCTAGTAATGCTGTAGCAAAACTGAGCACTTGTAACAGCGGACACCTTTTGACATCTTCTTCTGTTTGTTCCTTCTATAGATGAGGGCAATCACAAGTCCAATTAGAAAAACAGAACTGGCTCCTACAGAAATCCAGATCCACCGCTGCACACCATACACTTCCTTGGTCAAGACTTCCATGGCTGCATGTGTTTTCCCTTTCACATAAAAGGGAATCAATTCTGTTGTGAAATGAGGTTCATGCTTCTAGGGGTGCAGTGATATTAAAATTCTGACTGATACCAAAAGCAGTGTACCAAAGTGTAGTGTAGTTTTGTTTTACCTGAAGGTTTGTCCACAACCACCAAAGTAGTCTCAGCACTTAGACTCACTCCACCCTCAAACACCACTGTACACACAAACTTCCCTGCATCACTCATCTCAGCCTGAGAGAATATATGGGGAAATTACTGTCAACATATAAAAAATGATTTTTTTTTTTTTTTTTTTTTTTTGGCATGGATGATTCCATGAAGAACCAGTTGCACTGATAGTTCTTTATACAAGGTAAATGTTCTTTAAATTATTAAAAACAGCATAATGTATTCACATTTTTCAATGTGACATCAAAGTTGGTGCTGAGTTGCTCTGTAGTAAAGTTGACTCTTGATAAACCCTCGCCATTCCAGTATAAGCCTTTGCTTCCTGTGTCCTTCAGGGTTGGGAGAGAGCCTGTGGGAAGGTGGTCAGCCTTCCATTCCCCACCCACAACACGCTGAGATACACTCTGAGGAAGAGAACAGGGCAGCTTTATGTCGTCCCCTTCAGAAACATTAACAGCTGTGGTTTGGTGACCTGTTGGAGACCCAGACAAATGTCACTGACAGCATGAAATGTGAAGTATTACAGTAATAAAAACACTTTTATACTAATTAACAACTACTGAGAGACACTAACCAACAACAGTCAATGTTACAGTGAGCTTCAATTCATTAGTGACCAGACACGTCCACTGGCCTGCTTCATTTGAAGTCACAGACTTCAGGTGAATTACTTGATTTTTTTCATTATATGTTTGATCATTAGGGGGTTTCAGCCACTGTACTTCAGTATTTGGGTTTCCTGTAATGTCACAATGCAGCTCTGCATCACTAGACTGCACCAGCACTGGGCCTGGTTTAGCAAAGACTGAGAGAGAAATGGGAGTAAATATGAAACATACAATAATTATAAAAACAAAGAAATACTTACATAAAAAATGACAACCACTGCTGTCGTCTCTCACCTGACACAACATGCAGAGTGTATTGTTTTTTTGATTGTTTACAGAAATATTTTCCAGCGTCTTTTGTCTCCAGTTTCGGAACCTTCAGAGTGTCTCCATTTACACTTACTTTATTCGCAATTGGGATGGTACCTATTAAAATTAAATAAATTACATTGGGTCTACTCACAAAATTTCATATTCAAATCATTTTTGTATTGAAAAGAGAAAAAAACATACCCTTCCGTCTAGTTCCAGTTTTTCCATTAATGCCTACGATGAGCTCATCATTAAATTTCCATTCTATATTACTGTTCGAATCCACTCCACACTTCAGGGAAACCTCATCCCCAACTCGCTTATAAAACACATCACATTTCCCACACCATATACACAGAGCTGATGGAGAGAAGGACGGAGAGCAAGGGGGGGTTAAACATAGCAAGACAGAGAAAGCTGTACAGACAAAGTAATTACAGACTCTTTAAAATAAAATATATAGTACAGTTTAGAATAATACAATGCTCTTTATGATTTTTTTATGCTCACCAAAAAGGAGAAAAAAGAGGATCTTGCAAGTTTCCATTCTGTTTCTTTTTTTCTGACAATTATAGTTAATGAAAAGAAAAAGAGGTTCTTTTTCAATCAAAAGCCATAAAGGGTTATACACAGATTAATACATTTTTGTTCATAAAAAGAGGTTCATGATTTTGCAAAGAAAAAAAGAGCAAACAGGATAAAAAAAAAAAAAAAACATATAAGCTACAAACGCTACTACCTTCAGTAATTTTGTTTCATTCTCTCTCATTCTTATTTTTTTCCCAATAAATGTTTGGTCTTGAAAATTATTTACATTTTAAAACAAATTAACATTAAATTTGAGTAATCTGAGATAAATGCCTAAGACACTTACTTTTAGGCTTAACAAGCTATTACCAGAAAAAGGTAATGCCTCAAAATTTTGCACATATTTAAAAAACAAACACACTGGTAGACAGAAAAAAACAAAGGATAAGATACTTACTGTATTTTTTTAATAAAAGCTTTAATGTATCTATAATGTATATTCATTTACACACTTTCCCTTAGAAAGCTTGTGATACAAATGAACATTTCTATTTAAATCTGCTATTAATAATATAGATTATTATTACAACCTGACAAATTTTCATAAACACTTATAATTGCGTATTTGTCGTTTACGTTTCTATTCTTGCAATTAGCAGTTTTAAATTAAAAAATAATAATAATAATAATAATAATAATAAACTTGCTGGTAAGTCTATAGACATTTATATGGTTATATATTTAAAAATCAATAAAGTTAGCTCAACGAAAATATAAAACATTATAAATGAGCATCATGGCTGCAAATCGAATTTTAAATAAATTATTTTGTTGTTAAACACTGTATCTGCACGTATCTCGCCCAGAGAGAAGAAGACTGATTTATCAGTAGACCTCATGCTGCAAAAATTCTGATACTTTTTTCATGTTGGTTTTGCCTGTTTTATATAAGCAACCATTACACATAAGTTAAGTATTACATTTCATAGTTGACCGCTCTGCTTTTCATACTCACGTTAAGATGATGTTTTGCGTTCGGCTGGCAAAGTTTTAGAATAGTTCGGTAGCAACTGGCAAAAACCATGTGCGAGAAACCAGCCGATACGAACATAACCTGCACAAGAAGCTGAAATGAGGTAAGCGAGCGGAAGAAAGCAAAAAAAAAAAAATGTTGTATGGAGAGCAACAACCAGAGACGTACAGAAGCGCCTCTCACATGCACTTCTCACGTGGGAAATTCTTGAAATGAGAGCTAGATTAAAAATGAATCGGGGTCAGTATTTTTACAACGAAACCGACTAATTTTAAGATATACATATATTCTCCAGTACACAAGGCTGCCAAGTTTCATCACACATTCAGTGTGAGACCCACACAATTGACACTGTTCTCACGCTCTCATGCCACACGTCCATTTTCTCACAGTTACCTATGTTTGTAGGAGTCCTTTTATAATATTTATAACAGTGTTTTTGTTTTTTGGATCCGTTTTATATGTGCGTTAATTCAGAGTGGTTGTGGCTTGTGGTTGGAAAGTACGTCATCAGTTTTCGTTTTTATTCTCTGCATTTATTCATGAGAATGTGCTCTTATGATAAAATCACTGCGCTGTATGCATGAGATCGACAGGTAAATTCAAATCTCATGAAAGCATTACCGCGCCGTTAGTTCACCTCGGTTAATATGACCATAACAATATTTAACATGTAACAACACGTGGAGCACCCATAAATCAGTCAAGTCAACTGCATTAAACTGCACTGAATTATAAAATAAATAATAGAATAATCTTGTTTACCATTAGGCACATAATTTTATTACAGTTTTTCTCAACTGCTTAAACACATTTCTTGAAATTATGCCTCTTTTTTGCGAAACTCTAAACACAAATCCGTAACTCAATTACCCGAACTTACTATATTCAGGTCAAAATGAAGCTCTCCACTCAAAACAACTCAATCTTGCTGAAAAAAAACAAACTTTGCTCTTAGATATGCCACACGCACACACTACAGTTTTACACACTGATGAGATCAATTCAAAACAATACTATGAAAACTGGTAATAAGTGTTGCCTGGAAAAAAAAAATCACATGATGAACACAACAAATGTATCCATTTGCAAGAGTTTTAATCCTCGATTATTGTACTGTAGAGTACAGCACAAAACAGCAAACAACAACAAAAATAATTATTCTGCCCCAGCATCCTGTCTTTGGTATGGGACAGGCCAAGGAACCTCCTCAACATCACAGACTAAATTGGCCCTGGACATGCAGCGGGGGTAAAATCCTCTTGCATGCCTGATCCAACCCTGGCACACATCAACTAAAATATTTGAGACAGCTTGTTTTCTTGCCCTTCCTATTTCTCTTCCATGTTGTTGTTGTCGTCCTCCTCCTCCTTCTTCTCCTCCTCCTCTTCCTCTTTCACCTCCTACTCTTTCTCTTCGAAATGACAAATTACTGTATGCGGGATATTGATTGAAAAAGACCGGATAGGATTCACAGTTACACTTTTACTAGTGGTCTAACAAAAAAAAAATATCAAGTAAAAAAAATAAAATGAAAATACTTTACAAAAGTCATTGTGAAATAGAAAAGAAAAAGAAATATGGGCAATGGCGGAAATATAAATTAGAAAGTCCACTGTCAGAATTTGTAACTCTTGTGTTGTCCTGTGTCTATATATGAGATGTTGAGATGTACCTTTGAGCTATTTCAGAGATTTGCTCTACCACTGGTTGATCTGTAGTCTAGTGAAAGTTAATTTTCACTTGAACAGTTCATGGGAAATTTACAAAAAGTCTAACAGAAATGTATAGGATATGCTTGACAGTTTATGACAACTAGATAAAAAATTTAGCATTTACTGTAAAGACATATACGATGAGCTAATGTTTTGAGGGCTAAGACTATAGCACAGAGAACTATATACATGTAATACATTTTGGGCAACATGACAATAGGAACTGATTAGGAAACCACAGACAAATGAGTTGCATAATCAGTTGCATGAACGTACCAAAGCAAACGCAACTTGCTCAAAAAAATTAGAAACATTTTATGATGTGCACAAGTGACTAGATGATGTGAAGGTTGAACAAGTAGTTTTGAGAATTTCATTTCTGATCTGAGAAATGCACCAAACTGTAAGCTGACTTTGGCCCTTTTATCTCCATCGAAGGTTCTGATTCCTGTGTGATAAATTTTGACTCCTAGTGTTTCCACTTGGGTAATTGTGTGCTAATTGAGTTCAAACTTTGCAGACTTGAGTGAACAATATTGAATGCTAGTGCTTTCTAAATGATCACATGGTGTAAGCACTGAGAAATGTAGGGATTTGTGTGTGGAGTTTTGCAGTAACAGTTCACCAAATCTGACTCATGTGTTAAAGCAGGGGAATAGTGTTTATAGTTCAGGGAAATGGGTGTGCTTTTTGAAAAATGGCATTATAGTTTTGAAATTTTAGTTCAAAAGACTGGTTATAGTGTTTTAGCAATCGAGAAAAACTGTAATATGCTGCCACACACACAGTTGTCACAGTTATGTTTAGTTCAGTCTCTTTTGGTTTCAGTTTTCTTGGACTTTTAGTTTGTTCATAGTTTCCTTTTTCCTGTCCCACAGCTGTTCGTTATTAGTTCTTTAACACTGTGTTTTATGCTGCGTTCACGCCATGTCGTAATTACCGTAATTCCAAGATAACAACACTTGACTTTTTACTCATAGCTTTCTATGTTTTCGGACTGTTTAGAGGAGGAAGTCTCCATTTTCTTCCCACCGCCACTGATCCCGCTCAGTGCTGAGATACCTGTGTCTTTGTCATCACTGATTATGCTCAGCTCAGAGAATCCCACCCGGCCTCCCTCTCTTGCCTCCTCTTCACAATCCAACCAGTTCTTCAACCCTGCTTCTGCTGGCCCCCTTCAGTCCTTCAACATCTCCAGTTAACCCCACTTAAGTGTGCAGATCTGCCTTGGGTCCTTCAGTCACCAGCTCCATCTAGGCTAAAGGTTCCTGAAGTTTTGGCTTCAGCTTCCTGCCTTGGCTCCTCCCTCCTTTAGCTTCACCCAGAACCATCGCCCTTCTGCCTCTTCCGGGTTCCCTCGTCCCATTGGCTCCACCCTGGTCAATCGTCACTTCATCTTTGCCACATACTTCCGGGCCATCAGCTACGTTTAGTCCCTCCATCCCTATGGCCGCAATGCACTCCTCATTCCCTCAGTCTCCACGTCGTCACCACAGTCCTCAGGCTCCCCGGCTCCACTTCCATCACTTGTCACGGCGGCTCCGCTGCGGTCTTCTATACCTACAGAGTGGTTCTGCCACTTCAGTTCTTTGTCTGTGCCCTGGTCCCCTCTGCCAACGGCTCCATCTCTGTCCATCATTGCCATGGTCCTTTCTGCTAAGCTCGTCCCTTCATCAACTCCACCATGTGGGCTGTCATTCTATGTGGGCTCTGGATCAATGGTTGGCTACTCTTTTTAACCATTCTATCTTGATTCTGCCCCCTTCGGTTCCTCCCTGGTTTCTGCCAGAATCTGTTCTGCTCTGGCTCCTTCCTTCTGCCAGTTTCCTATCTTTCACCAGCCCCTTGTCTGCCTCCTGTACCACCTTCCTAGAGGGGGATATTCTGTCACAGTTATGTTTAGTTCAGTCTCATTTGGTTTCAGAACATGAGATGGGAGTTTTTCAACATACCCTAACTGTCATGAACCGGAAAAAAACAGTCCAGGCAGAGTAAGAGAAGCGTTTGAGATTAAAAAGTATATAAACTGTATTATTTTTATGAAAATAACAGATTGTTTTACTAGGTAAGACCCTTCTTCCTCAGCTGGGATCTTTTACAACCGCATTTGAGATCATTTGAAGCCACATTTAAACTGCATTTTCGAAGTTAAAAAACGGGGCACCATATCAGTCCATTTTATGGAGAAAAATGCTGAAATGTTTTCCTCAAAAAACATAATTACTTTACGACTGAAAAAAGAAAGACATGAACATCTTGGATTAGAAGGGGGTGAGTACATTATATGTGAATCTTTGTTTTGGAAGTGGACTTCTCCTTTAAACCATCCTCCTCATTATAATAAAAGCACTTAATTAAGCTCCAAAACCAGTTTTTTGTATATTGTGGGATTTGTGACGTCATATTTGCATATGACTGCCTCCAGAGCAAAACATTGATCACTAGTTATATTTTAGCACCCCATAGGCCCAGCGCACTAGCGTTCAGTAACTTGAATTCGGTGAATTCACACAGAATGTCAGCGTTAGGGCTTTTCTTTTGCTCTGAATAGGCTAAAATCTATTGCAGATATAGATATTCATACATTCGCATAACTACAGTTGTTGGCGCACAGTAAACTTGCTCTTGAGTCTTGACTGGCTTTGACCCTTCCAAGAAACCAACGCTAATGTGGAATCAGTCTACATTTGAAGTAGATCAAAAAAGTTCATCAAAGTTGCCCTAAGACAAGAACGGGCCTTTTTTTTTTTTTTTTTTTTTGGGTTTTAGAACAACTTTCATGAAAGGTTTTGATCCACTTCAAATGCTGATTACAGTATATGTATATGGTTTCCTATCTAGTAATACTAGCCAATCATAACAGTGGCAAGAGGTCCCTTGTACGCAAATCCTCATTTACCAAGCTGTGTGGCTTACAGACGTGAATTTAAAATTATTCACTTGATATAAATATTGTGGCAATAATTGAAATTACTTTTTTGGCTACTTGCATGAATTACACAATTCATGTAAACTACATATATATTTCAATTCAAAATGGTAAAAATTTACTAAAGAAGTAGTTTGCATCACTGGATGTTTATAAGTTACAAATCATAATGCTTTCATTTCCACACTTGTTCAGATAGCATATACATTAGATACAAAAGTGAGCAAAGAACATTTACAGAACATTATCACTGACTTCAGTCAAATGGGAGTTTAAGCACTCTCAAAAAATCTACACTGCCAAATGAATATCTTACATCATGTGTACACTTTGTTGTTTATGATTAGAGAATTCATGAGAGTGCAGAATTCAGTAAGTGAGCATGCTCTGGTGTTTCAGCGATGACTAATCTGAAAGCCTCTGATTTGCCATTAAAGGCATGATGAACTGAGAAACCAAAATTGCCTTTATCTTTTGACATGGTCATTGTACTATAAAAACATCCTGTAAGTTTCAGAACTCAAAACTTTGTTGTTAGTTTAAAAGCAGCATATTTTGAAGGCAGTCTGACAAAACGGCGGCTTTTGGAATGTATGATGTAATAGGTAGATTAAGCTCCGCCTCCACAGAAGAAGATCGACATCATTGCCTGTTTAGCCCTGCCCACATAACATTTACCAGAGAGGCGAATGTGCAGGTCTATGCAGAAACGATAAAGATGACTCTGAAAACAATGCTCTGCATTGCCAATTTGTGGAAAAAAAAAACAGTCTTTGCATTGAAAGAGTGGATTAAATTTATTTTTAATGAAGTTTCAGACCGCATCAGTAAGAACTCTGTCCTTTGTTCACTTCATTTTACCGCAGATTCGTTTACAATTAGCCATATCATCAATGACACAACACTTGTTCCCTTATCTCAGGGAACTGAGGTTATGTTAGTAACCGGAGGGAAACAATTCGACGTGGGATTTTCAAAAAGATTGAAACTAAAAGAAGATCCTGTGCCATCTATATTAGATCCGACAGTGCTGTTGCAAAACACAAGTGTAACTGTATTCATTACATGATCACTATTACTTTGTCTCTTCATACAGTTTGTTTAATATGTATTGAGTTATTTATGTGTTTTTAAATCACAGCAACATCCATCTATGAGGAACGAATGTACACTGTTATCCAATCATAGCTGTGGGCGTTTTAATTATAAATAGGGTAACAGTAACATACAAATAAATTAATAAAAAAAATCAAAGTCAGCATTTTTACATCTAAACTAACAAGTCTAAATAGCATGTGCACATTGATACAAGTATCGACTTTCCAGCACATACAATGATTGTAAGTAGGTCTGTGGTACGCTACATAGATTGACATAAAACTCACAGTACTACACTCTTAAAAATAAAAGTGCTTCATGATGCCATAGAAGAACCTTTTTTGTCTAAATGGTTCCATAAAGAACTTTTAACATCTGAAGAATCTTTCTGTTTCACAAAAGGTTCTTTGTAGCAAAATAAGGCTCTTTATGTTATAAAAAGGTAAAAAAGAGATGGTTCTTTGGAGAACCTTTGACTCAATGGTTCTTTGTGGAACCACAAACGGTTTTCCTGTGGCATCACTCTGAAGAACCTTTTAAAGCACCTTTATTATTAAGAGTGTACTAATCAGACTTATCAGCAGTGAGAAATAAACAGCTCTTTAACTTTACATTGATAACCAGATGAATTACCAAATGTTATTTGTTTTGTTTAAACACTTAGCAGAATTTTTATTTATTTCTTTATTTTTACATTTATCAATAGTCCTTCCACTCTCAGTACATGCATTAATTTGGGTTACTTCCAGTAAAATGTTTATTCCTGCAATATAGCGCTGTACATTCACTTCTCCCTACCTACAATGCCTGCCAGTAGTCGAAACCCCTAACCTTTGGGTTACAAGCCCAACTATCTAACCATTAGGCCATGGTTACCCCAGTGACATTAGCCAATCATAACAGTGGCAGCAAGTCCCATGTGCTTAAATCCTCATTTACCAAGCTGTGTTGCTTACAGGCATAAATTTCAGTTAGTTTGCATGATATAAATATTGTGAAAATAATTTTAGGCTGCTCACATTTATTTACAAATTACACAAATCACGTAAATACATTTCAATTCAAAATGGTGAAATTTAAGTAGTTTGCATCACTGGATGTTGTTAAGTTACTAATTATAATGCTTTCATTTCACCACTTATTTAGACAGTGAATACATCTAGATCAGGGGTGGTGAACTCCGGTCCTGGAGAGACGCAGCCCTGCAGAGTTCAGCTCCAACCCTAATTAAAACTCACCTGGCTGTAGCTTTCTAGTAACCCTTCAGACCTTTTCCTGTTTCAGGTGCGTTTGCTTGTTCAGGTGCGTTTGATTAGGGTTAAAGCAAAACTGCAGGGCTGCGGCTCTCCAGGACCGACGTTCGCCACCCCTGATCTAGATCATAGATCTAATCACTGAAGTTATTTAAACTATGAAATGTATCTCTTAATTTTATTGTATGTACATCTTCACTTTGTTGTTTATGATGAGAGAATTTGTGAGAGTGCAGAATTCAGTCAGTGAGCATGCACACTAGATAAAACTCCAGCGTTTCAGTGATCTTCTGAAAGCCTGTGATTGGCCATTGAATTCATAAGCTCAACAGAATTTTGTGTGATTGGTTATAATGTGCTCCGATGATCCGATGTGTCTCATGAGAACTTGACGATGTCCTCCCAAAAAATTTTGTAGTGTTTACATTAGAGCTTATTCCTGAATGACAACGATTTATCATTATCTATTAGACTGTTTCATATCGCGCTTTTCACGCTCAACTGACGCTTACGATGTGAAACAGCAGGTGTTAAAGATCTGCATTCATGCTGCTGCTGATCCAGAAAAAGCAAAACAAACAGTCTTTTCAACCACGTAATGATCGTCATTTCTGTGTTACAGACATTTAAATAACAGAAGTACTAGGATGAAAGTTTATAGGTTGGGTGTAAACACATATGCTAAGGTATAAACAGGTTGCTAAGTGCTAAGACTAGGTCTTAGCTACTAAATTATTTAAGAGTGCTGGAGAGATCTAGCTAGGAGTAATAAGATGGCAGCAGAGAGGAGGAGACCATTCACATTCCATCAACAAAGAATGTGTTGAAATTGACATGATGACAGGGAGTTAATAAAACGATACAGGCTTGATTGTCAAGGTATTCTTTTTGTTACTGAGCTGTAGTCAGAAATTCAATAACATCATAATGAAAGCCATACGAAAGACATAATGACTGTTTTTTTAGCTACTAGAAAAATGCAGCAGTGCAGCACTGTTGCCTTGGGCCCGTCTCAGCTCACAGTCAGCAGGGCCTTAAAGGGGACCTATTATGCAAAAATCACTGTTATATAGGTGTTTGAACACACTTGTGTGGCTGCAGAGTGTGAAAACAACCACCCTATAATGGTAAAAACCCACCCACTAATTTTTTATAATCCCAATAAATCATGAACAGTCTCTGTGAACATGCCATTCCAGATTTCTCCCTACGATGATGTCATATTTGTGACGATCTCTGCCTTATTAGCATAGACACAGACCTGAGTGAGAAGCTGCAGATTTACAATGTCAGAGCCAAAGAAGCATTACAAGTGTTGTCTTTTGGGATGCACCAACGAACATAGGAGTCTTCCCTCCATCTGAGCAACTGAAAACACTGTGGTTAAATTTCATTTTCAAAGGAAATGTCCTTGAAAAAAAATTGGTAAAGTCCCCTATATGTTTAGGGATCAATATTAATGCTTCGTACGTGAACGTCAGCTTCAGACAAAGTATCACACGTTTCTTTTCCAAACTGCCTTTTTGAAAGCACTTCTGGGCACTCTGTAAAGCTAATGTAGCTAAAGGTAGCATTGTCTCTGCGTGTTTTCACTGATGCTGCCTTCATGTGCTACCAGAATGATTTTAAACAGGAATGTGGTAGGTAAAAAATGCATATGAAAACAATGTGAAGTTGACAGCTTGAATTTGTCGAGCTCATAATCACAAGTGGGACTTATGAAGTTTGTGACAGCACATGATGGCACCACGAGACCAGCTACGTCATTATTTTTATCGTGCCATGCCTTCTGTTTTTGCAGTTCATAAACGTACATTTATTATGCACAGTATAATCAGATGACTGACATTTAACTGATTCCAGTTTGAACAGCTGAACAGCATTTTCATTTAAATGGGCAAACACAAAAATTTTGTGTTTTGTATTTTGGTGCACTTTGACCCTAAAAGTGGCATTTTTACAAGCTAACAACATAATCTGTATTTTTTTCAGCTAACACTTAACATACACACTCTGGGGACATCAGAGACTTGTAAACAGGGGAATAATAGGTCACCTTTAAATATCACTAGTCAAGATACCAGTTATTTCATTGAGTGCATTATTCACTCCAACTGAGCAAACATTACAAAGCATTTCAGGGAGAAAGTCAATAAGGGACTGTTTTGCTAACTTATAAACAATAAGCAACAATGCAGAAATTTGTCATCAAACCATTTTATTTGCAAAAAAACAACAGCAACAACAATACAATCATTGACTATTGTTTAATTTTTTTTTTTTTTCAGTTTTTGTGCGTAATACTCATTTAGAATTTCCAGCAACTTAATCTCCAAATTGAGCTTTTTTCTTTCAAGAGACTCAATGTCATCCCCAGAGGCTGAACTCTGTGCAAACGCTGTGTCTTTTGACGGAGAAGGCTCATCTGGAGGATTCAAGGAGATGTCCTGAGATGATACAGTAGAAGATGCCTCAGATGGACCGGCTCGAGCTTCATCCACACTACATTCACATGCAGAAAATTTAAAAGAGAGCAAACATGTTTATTAAATCCAATGTGCATTATGTTCATAGATTAAAGTAACTAATGTCAAGTTATAAAAAAGGCTAGCACATTAAACATATAATTTTCTTCTTACCATCTCTTTAACTCCTTCAGTTTGAGCAGTGCAGGGTCTGCAGCTTCTGCAGTACCACAAATGGAAGTAGTGGCCATTACAAGTATCTCCTCTAATATCTTAGCGATCTCAGGCTGAGGATTACATGGTGGGCCTCCACCTATTTGACAAGAATGCATGGAAGCAGTCCTTTAATATTAAAAAAGGGTTTAATAGGCCTAATATAAAATGCTTTCTTTGTATTCTGCAATTTCCTTTGTGTGCAGTTGCCAAAACATTACCACCTTTTCTCATAATTCCTTGCTGAATGTCTTGTCAGAGAAAATGCTGCATTTACACTTACTGTAATTTGTTGCATGCTTTTTTTCTTACTTGTTACATTTTGACTGGTTTACTATTGGCTAATTCAAAGCTTTTTGGGTTGACATCATTGTAGTCCTTAATTCACAACATTTAGGTATCACTTAAGTCAGCACTTAAGAATCAGTCTTAGATCGTAGACTTTGCTGAACGTTGCTTTTAGCTTCTTTATAAAAGTTTCCTACTCCTAAAGTTCTACTTTTTACTAACATTTTTTTGACTCTCAAGTCAAAGCTTAAGACCATTCTTAAGAAAATTTCTGATAAGTTTTATACATACAGTCCCAGATCTAAATTTTAAAAAGTGCTGTACAAGAGCTGCATATGAATAATGAATAATGAGAATGATGAAAGAGATGGAGAGAGAACTTCACTCACTGTCGGTCCTTCATGATGTGGTGTAACAATTAAAATGTAAAAATAGGTAAAATGAGCATGCACAATTAAACTTCCAGTATATAAATAGGTGTAGTTTTGTTTTACCTGAAGGTTTGGAAACAACCATCAAAGTCGTCTCAACACTTAGACTCGCCCCACCTTCAAACTCCACTGTACACACAAACGTCCCTTCATCACTGCTCTGCACCTGAGAGAATATATGGGGAAATTACTGTCAAATTATGTAAAAAAAAAAAAAAAATGGTTCTTTATCAGCGTGGATGATTCCATGAAGAACCTTTAACATCCATGGAACCTTTTCAGCTGCACTAATAGTTCTTTAAACAAGAAAAGTGTTCTTTAGATGATTAAAAACAGCATAAAGTATTCACATTTTTCAAAGTGACAGCAAAGTTGGTGCTGAGTTGCTCTGTAGTAAAGCTGACTTTTGATAAATCCTTGCCATTCCAGTGTAAGTTTTTGCTTGCTGTGTTCATCAGGGTTGGGAAAGAGACTGTGGGAAGGTGGTCAGCCTTCCATTTCCCACCCACAACACGCTGAGATACACTCTGAGGAAGAGAACAGGGCAGCTTTATGTCGTCCCCTTCAGAAACATTAACATCTGTGGTCTGGAGACCTGTTGGAGACCCAGACAAATGTCACTGACAGCATGAAATGTGAAGTATTACAGTAATGAAAACACTTTTATACTAATTAACAATTACTGAGAGACACTAACCAACAACAGTCAATGTTACAGTGAGCTTCAATTCATTAGTGACCAGACACGTCCACTGGCCTGCGTCTTCTGAAGTCACAGACTTCAGGTGAATTACTTGATTTTTTTCATTATATGTTTGATAATTAGGGGGTCTCAGCCACTGTACTTCACTATTTGGGTTTCCTGTAATGTCACAGTGCATCACTAGACTGCACCAGCACTGCGCCTGGTTTAGCAAAGACTGAGAGAGAAATGGGAGTAAATATGAAACAAACAATAATTCTAAAAACAAAGAAATACTTACATAAAAAATGACAACCACTGCTGTCGTCTCTCACCTGACACAACATGCAGAGTGTATTGTTTTCCTGACTGTTTACAGAAATATTTTCCAGCGTCTTTTGTCTCCAGTTTGGGAACCTTCAGAGTGTCTCCATATGCTCTTGCTTTATTCGCAATTGGGATGGTACCTATTAAAATTAAATCAATCACACTGGGTCTACTCACAAAATTTCATATTCAAATCATTTTTGTATTGAAAAAAGAAAAAAACATACCCTTCCGTTTAGTTCCAGTTCTTCCATTAATGCTTACGATGAGCTCATCATTAAATTTCCATTCTATATTACTGTTCGGATCCACTCCACACTTCAGGGAAACATCATCCCCAGCTCTCGTATAAAGCACATCACATTTCCCACACCATATACACAGTGCTGATGGAGAGAAGGACGGAGAGCAAAGAGGGTTTAAAAGCAAGACAGAGACATTGTGCAGACAAAGTAATTAGACTGTTTAAAAAAACGTATAGTACAGCTTAGAATAATACAATGCACTTTATGAATTTACTTATGCTCACCAAGGAGAAAAAAGAGGATCTTGAAAGTTGTCATTCTGTTCCTTTTTCTAAAAAATAAAAAAATGAAAATGAGTTTCTTTTTAAATCGAAAGCCAGGAGATATACTGTGATTTCTTTTCAGTGAAAATGTTTTAATATATTTTTATTCATAAAAAAGGCTCATTCTTTTACAAAGAAAAAAAGAGCAAACAGGAACAAGCATATGTGACTATGAGTCAAAAACGCAACTCAGTCTCTTTTTTTTTTTCATTTTCATTTTTTTTCCCACTAAATATTTGGTCTAGAAAATGATTTCAAATCATTAACATTAAATTCTAATCATCTGCGACAAACGCCTAAGACAGATATTTTACTTTTAAGCTAAACAAGCTATTACCAGCAAAATATGTAATGCCTCCAGATTGTAGGATACATTTGAAACAATGAAAATCTTTGCTGTTTTTTTTTTAATCAAAGCTTAATGTACTATAATGTACTATTGTATATTAATCCATGCAAGGTTTCCATAGTATTTGTGGTGCAAAAAAAAAAAAAAAAAAAAAAAACGATTACAAATTTTCTATTTCAGTATGCAAAAATATTACACATTACTGTCATTACAGGTTAAGCTGACATAATTTCATAAAACCTGCAAAATCACGTGATTATAATAATCTTTTGTAAAAAAAATAAAAAAAATAAAAAATGTATTTGTCGTTTACTTTCAATTCTTAAAATTAGTCATTTTAAAATCTGGGGGGAAAAAAAACAAGTCGGTCCTTAGATATTTATATTATTATATTACATATTTAAAAAGCATTAAAGTTACTTAAAAGATAAAGCACCTTTTGGTTAAGCAAATACTTTGACCTCACGCAGCAAAAAATAATTCGGGTACTTCTTTTTATTTTGGTTTATTGGTTTGAATTTAAGTTATTATTCGCTTATGCAAGTCAGGTATTTTTATAGCTGAACGCTGTTCTTTTCATACTCACTTTGAATGCTGTTTTGTTTTGTTGACAAAGTTTGAGGGAAGTTCTGCGCCTTTAGTCCAACTGGCAAAAACCAACGTGTCAGAGAAACTAGTCGATACGAAAACTTAGACCTGCGCAAGAAACTGAAATGAGGTATAAGAGCGGAAGAAAACAAAACTATGTTTAGAGAGCAACACCCAACGTAGAGCAGAAAACGCCTCTCACATGCACTTCTCACTGGGAAATCCTTGAAATCCTTATAGACAGGGTCACAATAACGTAATACACAAATAAATGAATAAATAATCGACATCAGCATTTTGACCAAGAGGCATTTGCACATTAATACAAGTATTGGCTTTTTCAGTGCAGATGTTTATGAATCATTATACGCCATGTAGATTCACATAAAACACAGGACTTCGACCACTAAACTAATTTACTTATCAAAAGTAACATCAGTGGCGCTTGAACGGTCCACTGTTAACCAGATAAAATACCAAATGTCATTCGTGTTGTTTTGTCCACTTATAAGTGTTTCATGCTTTTACATTTATCAGTACTCTTGCCAGTAAACGTGCATTCACATTTACTTATTTTCCTGTGATAAACATAAAATGTTTATTACTGCTGACAAAGCATTTGGCAAAAAAATGTCCTTTATACACACCCATAAGCAACACACAGAGTCAGAAACAAAGAGACACTTTTTTTTATTTTAAAGCAAAAAGAACAAAAGGAATTCTTTCCTCCCCCCAAAAAGGAGAACAAAACAAGGAAAAAGTGAAACCGCACAATACCTTTTGCATTCATTTTTTAAATTTAAAATTCCAATATATAATATTAAGCTGTTTTTTTTGATTTAGTGACATTTACTTGCCATTAAACATTGCAGAAACATTCTGGAACACATAAAGGGAAGGAAGGTGGAGCTTAGCTCTAAAAGCGATGATGTCACAACAGCCACTATCCAATCAGGGGGAGGCACGAAGGAGACTAGTGTGTGTGGTAAGGCGTTGTACAACATAAGCGTTTCGAGTAAGAACACTCTAATCCGCACATCCTACATCTTTTTTTTTCTCCTTCCGTCATTATTATGTCTGGGTTCTCTTGGTAGTGAATATATTTGATGGAGAAGTGCTTTGACTTTTAAATGGTGCATCAGAAGCAGGAGTCTGGGCCTACTGTTCAAGTAGATCAGATACAGAAAAGAGTGTGTGCATGTGTGTGAGAGAGATGAAGAGAGAAAATGCTATTTTAGTTTAATCTATTCCACCACTCTTCTGTAAAAGTACAGGTAGCCCAGGTCCTTAGGTGGTTTCTCGGAGGCACAAACTTTCTGATCGTTAAAGATTACCCACCTGAAAAAAAGCAATGCATTAATACTGAGAAAAAAAAATGATATTGTTGTACAAGAGCTGCATATGAATAATGATAGAGAGAGAGAGAGAGAGGAGTACACCCAAGGATAGAGAACTACACTCACTGTTGGTCCTTCTTGATGTGGCAGACGTAATGACCACACATTGTGCTCGTTCCCATGTGACTGATGAACGCAAATAGCTCATACTCTTCAAGACAAAAGAAATGTAAAGATGGAAGTCATGAGAAGAGAGCAAAATATCTGGCAAAGGTCATCAGTAAATACCACAGAAACATACTTCCTGCTCCATCACGGACACGCGGTCCTGGAGGAGGTTCCCGACTGGCTTCACTTCCTCCCTCTGAGCGCCCACCCTCAGACACGTCCATGGACTCCAGATCATCCAGATGAGAGAAGATCCAGTCTACCGCTCGCTCTAGAATATTATTCTACAAACAGAAATTGACAGACAGGATTTGAATCTCAAAGAAATCATCAATTAACAAAATGGCGTGTGAAAGGAAGCACAAAGCAGTAACACACTGATCGTCAGCCTAAGCAGATTTCATTTTCTATTTATGTTATCAAGTTGGCAATTTTTGCTACCTGTTACCGAAATGTATGACCATGATTTGTGTGACTTAAATGCATTTAGCTAGAGAATCTCAGTGATGCGCCACTTCTTGGGTGTCACAATTTTAATTTATTTATTTATTTTTTTTTTTTTTTAAACTGAGGTAAAAACCAATGTAGCAATTGGGTTGCAAGAAAAATGGGGGACAATATACTTTTAGTATCAGGTTTAAGCATCAATAAATATTTTTGTGTCGCTCTGGTTAAAGGATTAGTTCACTTCCAGAATAAAAATTTCCTGACAATTTACTCACCCCTGTGTTGCCCAAAATGTTCATGCATTAATTTATTATGCAATAATTAATTTTTCTTTTTGACTAAAGAAAGGTTTTAAGGAAAACATCACAGGATTTTTCTTCACATAGTTGACTTCAATGGGGATCAGCAGGTTGAAGATCCAACCTGCAGTTTCAGTTCAGCTTTAAAGGGCTCTACACAACCCCAGCTGAGGAATAAGGGTCTTATCTAGTGAAACAATCTGTCACTTTCTAAAAAAAATAAATAAATAAAAATAAAATTGTAATTTATACTCTGAAGTTGAAATTCAAACTAAAGTTGGAGGAGAAAATGAAGGGGAGTTCACCACTCTACCCCTCCTTTTTGAACTTGAGTAAACAGATGAAGAACTAAAGACTTTACCAACATGATTGCATAATGCATGAAGTGCATGATGTGCCTTGCAGAGCTAGCGCAAGATGAACATTTGTGGTTAAAAGGCATATAAATTTACATTTTTTGTAGAAAATGACCGATTGTTCCACTAGATAAGACTCTTTTTCCTCATTATGGATTGTGTAGAGCCCTTTAAAGCTGAAGTGAAACTGCCATTTGGACCTTCAACCCGCTGATCCCCATTGAAGTCCACTATAATGAGAAAAATCCCAGAATGTTTTCCTCAAAAACCTTAATTTCTTTTCGACTGAAGAAAGACAGACATGAAAATCTTGGATGACATGTGGGTGAGTAAATTGTCAGGAATTTTTTATTCAGGAGGTGATCTTATCCTTTAAGAAAGACATTTGACGTGTCTCACCGTAGCTCTGAGAGCACGAGTGGCCTGATCTCGGCTGAATCCCATAGAAACGATGGTCGCTAGGTGTTCCTCAGGTAGACTCTCCGTGGGTGTGGTGCCAGGAGCAGAACTAGATCCAGGCAACACTAAAGGTGCGGAGAAATCTGCAAAAGATCACAGAGAATGTTACTACAAATGTGCATACTACTTTAAAGGGGTCATCGGATGCCCATTTTCCACAAGTTGATGATTCTTTAGGGCCTTAATGAAAATATACTTTGGTTAAAAATTCTCAATGGTAGTGCAAAACAACACCCTTTTTACCTTGTCAAAATGAGCTCTGCAAAAATCAACCCATTCTATTGGACTGTTCCTTTAAATGCAAATGAGCTCTGCTCGCCCCGCCCCTCTACGCATTTATGTAGATTAGGAGGCGCATTCCCTTCACAAACAAACATAATCCACTGCATCTTCAGTGGCTCGGATGTCAGGAGTGAATGATGACCACCATGCTCATTATTACATCCAGCAACAACACCTCAATCTGAGATATTCTTGTCTAACTTACATCCCTGATCCGGCATCGAAACAATGGCGCTCGGACTGTTACAGCTGATTTAGGGTGGGTCTGAGGTAAGACGCTCATGTCAATCAACCATAGTGGGAGCGGCCTCTGTCAGTGTGACGCCACACCAACAGGCATCTGAGAATGGCTCGATTTGAAAAAGGCGATATTGTTTTTACAGATTAATTAAAAACCACTGCATGGATTTTTATCATTATAGGGTAGATTTGTACATACACTGCCAACACACATTAATGTTCAAACAACATGTGAAAGTAAACTTTGCATCCGATGACCCCTTTAAATCGACACTTATTGATGTATGTATTTACCAGGGTCTTCCATGTGTCCCATCACCCAGTTCATAGCAGCATCAATGCCAGTGTTGCCTGTGTAGTAGACAGCCTTTCGACAGGCCTCCAGGGGAAAACCCATCTCACACAGCTGAGACACTGTGGAGTCATCCAACACTGGAGCTGAAAGACATACAGAGAAAGAGAGTGCTCTACAGACATGTTTCCATATCAGAATAATTACACTGACTGAATGCTCATGAAAATTATATTCATTAAAAATTAAACCAACGCTTAAAGGAACAGTTCGCCCAAAAATGAAAATTTGCTGAAATGTTCTCACCCTCAGATAACCAAAGATGAAGATTAATTTATTTCTTCATTACAACAGATTTGGAGAAATCTAGCATTACATCACTTGCTCAACCAATGGATACTTTGCAGTAAATGGGTGCCGTCAGAATGAGAGTCCGAACAGCTGATAAAAACATTAGAACATCTTTATATAACATCTATATATACATCATTATAAACATCTTGTGAAATGAAAAACTGCCCATTTTTAAAATCCATTACATTTTTTTCCAGTGAAAAAGTTCTCATCTGAATCAGGAGAAAAATATGCACCATTTAAACGTGAAAACAGGTTAAAACAGTTTTAACCAAATATGCTGGCAGATTTTGCTGTGAGAGGACAACAGTGGATGGACTTTTTCACTGGAGGAAGCATTACTATGAATTATGGACAGCTACTTGGCCAGAAGCAACGGTTTAAAATTACATTAATTAATGCCTTAATGAAAGATTTGTTTCTTACAGACAGACAGCTTTTTACTTCATAAGATGTTAATTGATGGACTAGAGTTGCGTGGATTACTTGATGTTTTTATCAGCTGTTTGAACTCTCATTCTGGCGGCACCCATTCACTGCAGAGGATCCAGTGGTGAGCAAGTGATTTAATGCTGAATTTCTCCAAACCTGAATATTTGATGAAAATGTACCCATACTTCGTGGGCTCATTTTTAGGTAAACTATTTCTTTAAAGGTGCAGTGTGTAACTTTTAGCAGCATCTAGTGGTGAGGTTGTGAATTGCAACCAACAGTTCAGTCCACCGCTCACCCCTCCCTTTAGAGAAGCTACGGTGGCCGACACAAGTAAAGATGTCGTCTAAGACAGCAGAGAGCAAAGAGTTTTCATTACAAAGGTAAATTAAGGAATATATTTACTTAATTATTCCATAAACCTATGTTATTGTGAATATTTTTGGTACTTTGGTTCATCATTGTATCAGTGTATCAGTGTTTTATTCGCAAAACAACACAGTGACGAAACACACTCTGCATAGCAGTTTGTCCGTTTAAGGCTACTGTAAAAAAATGGTGGCGACTTCTACGTAAGGGGACCTGTGGTGTATGTAGATAGAAATTGCTCATTTTAAGGTAATAAAAACATATCGGTTCATTATGTAAGGTCTTTATACACCTCTGAAAACAGTTATGTATATGATACTGCATTTCTGTCAATAGATCCTTCTAAATATTACACACTGCACCTTTAAATCCAAAATAAATTACATTTAATTGAAACCTAAATATTAAGACTAATTAAGGCAGTATGTGATATCATTTATATACAGCAATTAAAAAAAATGTGTTTATAATGAATTAAAACAAATGAACATAATAAAATAAAAATAGGCATTAAACAAAGAAGAAAGCAAAGGAAAAAGAAAGAACGAAAGATAGGCTTAAGTGACAGACAGATGCAGTCGGAAAGAGGAGAAAAGACAGACTGACACAGCAGTGGGGAGTAGAGAGAGTCGTCCTCCTCGTTGCCGTGGGAACCCAGGATACCTTTAACCTCCACATCAGGGGTCATGAGAGGAGGTGGGGCCACCTCTGGCAGAAGCTCCTCCCCTGGCTGCTGTCCCATGGCACGGAGCGCGCTCAGATCCAGTGTGTCAGGAACATCAATGCTCACATCTATTAGAATGATTACAAGAGTATATTAGTATTCAAACCAGGCCGATTAACAATTATATAATCAATTGTGCAAAATAAAAGTTGCATTATCAAACAGCCAAAAAAAAAAAAAAAATATGGCTCACCCAGTTTTTTAGGAACCCAATCCAGGCCGAAGGTGAATTTCTTAATTTGGATGACAAGATGGTCAGGAAATGAAGCAAAGCGAGTGGTCCTAAGAGACAAAGAGATATAAAGACACTTTTACACAAACAGAAGAAAACCAAAGGCTAACTGAGAATTAAACAAATCTTATTATTACTTTGTGGCAGTGGTTTTGGCTTGCACTGCAGAGCTCCAGAAATCTGTGAGTGTTTCCGGTTCGCTGAGAGCAGCCAAACAGGCAGCGAATGGGATTTGAGCACGTGGTGCTGCGGGGGGAGGGGCTCCAGATGACTCCGCCTCCTCCCGGCGACGCTCTGCTTCTTGTAGCTCCTCTGATAAACAAAGAGAAGATGATAAATGAGAGAAAGGACAAAACGGAATGGATACACAGAAGCATACTATGAGTGTCTAACCCATATTAGTTGCCTGATCCATGGGAACAGGCAGCTGGACTATGTAATCCACTCGTTGGGTATATTTGGCCTTTTGTGACTGCTGGCATACGATCTTCTCCTCCACTAAGAAGCGGAAAGCTTCTGAGGGATTCATGCCAGACCGACAGTTTCTCTGGAAAAACATAAAAGGCAAAACAAGTGAGTGCAAAAGTAGGTAGTATAAAACAGACAAGGCAAGAGAAAATCATTATTATTACCTCCACCATATTTATAAAGTGAAGAAGAAACTCCTGTGCATCCTGCTGCCGATTGGTAGAGAACTCAGGGTGGCCTCGTCCAACCAGAGCTTTGAACATGCGAGGCGCTATGCCAACTTGGTCACCCTGTACAAACAAATTCACATTTATAAATGGCTTTTCCTGAACATGAACAGAACAAATGTCCGTATTTTCTTGCAAAAATGGTCACATTACATACCAAAACTATAAATGAATTATTTAAATGTAAATTCTGCTCATCTTTTATGAATGAGACCAAATATGTGTACACATACCCTGGGTTCAGAGGAGGCACTGGGGTCGTCTCCGGGGTCAGGGGCCGGTTTGGAGTACTCTCCTGAGAGAAGGCCATAGCCCAGCTTTGCTCTGATTTTAAAGAGTGGAAATTAAATGTTACTTCATGAAATCGCTACAGTGTTTAAGCTCTTTGATACAAACAAGGCAGATAATCATGCTTTTTCTTTCGTTCGGGTAGTAGGGAAAATTGATATATAGCGACCTCTACTGGATATATGGTATTGCTAAAGCTCCTTCAAGTATCATCTTTAAAGAGATAGTTCAACTAAAAATTTAAATTCTGTCATTAATTACTCACCCTCATGTCATTTCAAATCTATAAAACCTTCATTCATCTTTGGTACACAAGTTCAAGGCCCAAAACATGAGTTTTCTTTGCACACAAAAAGTATTCTCGTAGCCCTCATAAATTTAAAGTTGAACCACTGATGGACTATTTTAACAATTACCTTGCTACCTTTCTGGACCTTGAACGTGCCAATCGCGTTGCTGTCTATGCAGTGTGAGAAAGCTCTTGGGTTTCATCAAACATGTCTTAGTTTTTATTAATAAGATGAATGAAGGTCTTACGGATTTGGAACAAGATGAGAGTGGGTAATTAATGACAGAATTTCTATTTTTGGGTGAATTATCACTTTAATAGGACTAAAGAGCTGAATGAACTATTTTAGACTAAACACACTAATATTTTAAAGTATGTGTGCATTTGAGAGTTTGTGGGACAGGTACTCACACTTGAGTCTTAAAATCTTGGGTAGGGTCACTGGGCGCCTCGTTAAAGATCTTGTCGATGTTGGAAACATATCTGAGTATCAATGAGAATGAGAGGAGACAAGATGCACTTAGACACTTTATTTCAGCAGTAAAAGTTCCATATGAACATAAAAATATACAAAACGTACAAGTCTAATACACACGTACACCACCATTCAAACATGTGGGGTCAGTAAGATTTTGTAAATGTTTTTGAAAGAAGTCTCTTATGCTTAATTTCATTCAATTTAAGTTTTCAGCAGCCATTACCAGTGTTGGGCATGTTACTTTAAAAGAGTAATTAGTTATAGTTACTAGTTACTTCTCACAAATAGTAACTGAATTACATCATTATAAAAGTAACTAATTACCAGGAAAAGTAACTATTGTGTAACTTTAAAAAAAAAAAAAAACACTCAAATATGTAAAATAACTTGGGTGCCCCAATATTAAATATGTTGAATGAAATTGAAATGAATGAAAATTTTAGTTTACTCAGTAGACAAATATTAAATATCTGATATACATTTATATAGCAGTCAACATTTGAAGTGGATCAAAAAAGTTAATCTAAGTTGTCCTATAACAAGAATTGGCATTGTTTTAGTTTTAGGACAACTTTAATAAAAGGTTTTGATCCACTTTAAATGTTGACTACTATACATATATAACATAATATATTTAATGGCACAGTAAAATATATGAAAGTACACTTAGCATCAGTCAGTCAAGCATAATAATAATATGACATTATGATAATTTAGATAAAACTACTACGAATTCTACTACTAATAACAATATAAAACGCACTAAGGATTAATGAGCTGCTGGGTTCATGAATATTAATCACTTTGTCTGCGTTCGCTCTAATTGATTTGCTCAAATCAAAACAGGGACGATAATAGGTGAGCGCCAGCAAAAGAGATTGCCATTTACGCATTAGTTCTGCCTACTACTGGAGAAACCGGCAGTTATTAAAAGCTGAAGAAATCTAGAGGTGCTCCATTATTTTGACAGGAAAATACAACAAAGAATATCGTTTACATGTAGCGCTTCAGTTCTGCATGGTATGTTTCTCTCGCTCTATATCTTTCTTTGCGTGTGTGTGAGACAAAGCAACGGCTAAATGTTTGCACTAATACTAGAGTTTACGGTTCATCAAATACAGGTACGCTGCACATCCATTCAGATGAACTGATAAATAAAATTATAATATAATAAATTATAGTAAAAGCGCATTTTATTGTCAGTAACGGTAACGGCGTTGTAACGGGGGAAACAGTAATTCGTTTGATTACTCGTTAATGAAAGAAATAACGCCGTTATTCCCATCACTGGCCATTACTCACGTCAGTGTCACATGACAGGGCTCAACGCTAAGGGTTTTTTCTATTGGCCCGGTCAAATTTTTACTTGCCCGGTCAAAACTTTCACTGGCCCTACCACAAAAAAATTAAAACGTTGGTGTTATCATTGTTTTTGACTCATGTTATCTGTGTTAACAGCAGACAGACTGAAAGAGCACAAACTCAGTCTTGGCCAGCAGGTGGTGATATTACGTTTCTATGGTTACCGCTGTAAACAAAGCTGCTCCGTGCTTATGAATGCTACTTTAAATACATCATACATGGGCAAATGAAAAGAAAACGTCATGTGAACAGTCAGTTCCCCTCACAGATACATTTTCATAAACCACAGTTTCAGTATTTAGGATAATATTTTGCGCATTGTGCACCGTGGTCTTGGTCTGCATGCTACAGTATTTTTTTCTCGTTGCGTTCGTCTTTAGCGTCCCTGGCCTCTGTTATCGGATATCTGAAGAGTTCGTCATATTTCTACACACATGACAGTTTGAAAGAAGATTGCATGCAGTTCGTGTTCAAGCCCAGAACAAGAGATCGGTTGAAATATGTCCGGTCGATCGGTGCATCTTATGTATTGATCACTGTTAAAGCTACAAAGCTTATACTTTTGGAGGCTATTTGTCCATCAGAGACGCGTCTTTCTGTGACCGCTTAAAATTGAAAATTATCAAGGTCAAAAAACTTGTGCAAATGATAAACTGTCGTGAAGATGCGGCAGTCTCCTCCACGTCTCCGGCACTCCTTATTGTCGAGCCCTGCATGATCTGTCAGAAATCATTTAAATATCCTAATTTGGTGCTCAAGAAACATTGTTGTCACTGTTGTGCAACACAGTTTATTTTAAATTTTAAATAATATTAATTGTTTTTAATAGATTTTAAGAGATCTTCTGTAGCATTGTCTTTAATGATTATTTTATGAATAAAAGTATTAAATTCATTTAAAAAAAAAAAAAAAAAAAAAAAAAAAAAAAAAATCTCTTACTGACCCCAAATCTTTGAACTGCAGTGTATATGGCACCAAAACAACCACACACACAATCTGACAAACATTGAGAGGCACTGACTTGGTCTGGAAGTCTGGGATGGTGAAGAGCACTTGCATGACAGAGTTGAGGTAGCAGCTGTTTCCCAGGTTCTTCATACCGGTGAGCCCAGGGCCCCACAGGGGCCTCAGAGTGGTACCTGACTCCTGAATCACCTCCCACTCTCCCACACGCTGGTTCACTGCGATCTCCAGCTCAGTCATGGTTCTTTCCGTCTAACAAAGAGAGAGCAAAAGACTAAAAAACAGCCTCTTACGCACTTTAGGAATGAAAGCCCATCTTACAGAGAATTTTGGGATGACTGTACCTTCTCCATAGTCATCATATCGATGCCAAAGTGAGAAAGGTGTTCTGGAAGCTTAGCATCTAATACCATATCATCTTCATCATATGAATAGACATCTGCAAATCCATACATCACACAATGTCATCATAAATACAGCTGTAGTTAACAGTAAAGCATATTTAACTTTGGTTTTACTCAGCATGATTTAATTAGATTCCAGCCGATTTTGTGTAACAATCTCACCTGCTCCGTCAGGTGTTATTGTGCCGAGTTTGACAGCCAGTGGGTATCCAGTCTGCTGGTAGTGCAGGAGGGCGTGGTTATTTCCTCCTGAGCCATCAAAATATCTCCGGCCGCACAAAACCTTCCCATCTGTCAAATTCATCCACAGGTTTTCCTGTAGGTCACAGACCTCACACTTCCAACCACTGAAAAAAAGATGAAAGTATGTAAATGAAAAGAACCACTTACTCTAACTTCCTCCTAGGATCATGTTTACAGAGCTTAGCAATACATATCAAATATGTCTACAACATTCACACATGTAGTACCTCGGAGGGATTTTGAGCCCATTGTCGAGTTGTTTAAGTTCAGCTGCATGTTTTGACTCCTGTCGCACTTCTCCATCCCACTGCTGCACCTGCAAAGCGTGCGACACTGAGTCTGCTGCCTGCAGCCCGGCCATCGACAGAGACACCTGCAATGACACCAACACAGCCAATCAAAATCTGCTCTGGAGTAGTATATTTATCTACATAGTGAAAAATTACTCACCCGTTCCCGGACAACATCTGGCATGGAGGCTAGATCATCTGATGTCACTTCCTGTCGGTCTGGGAACAGAACCACCTTGACCTCTTCCTCATACTGCTCCTGCTCAACATCAAACCCTCCCTCAATCCCTGCAAAAAACACATTCAAACTTATCGGCTGTTTCATTAAATAAACATACTAACAACACAAAACTAAGAAAACTAGCATGAAGGAAATTAATGCAAAATGCTTACCAATGGCTAGTCTTGTGGGCTTCTTTTTTGGAGGGTCACCTGATCCAGAATTGTTATCATCTTCCTTCTGATACACAGACAAGGTTAGTCTATATTTGCCATGAATCAGCAGTTAAAATGCAGTGATATTATATGAAGGTGTTATATGTTAAAATGCTTTCTTTAATACAATATTTAACGTTTCTTCTAATGTTAAAATGTGTTTTTCTTTATCATATTTGTTTGCAGAGACATGAATAAGCCAGAAAATGTTTAAAAACGCAGTACAGTGCCACAGCACCCACTCACGTTTTCAGCTTCCTTTTGTTTCACGTTTCCAATTCATTTTTTCCATAGAGATTTTAAAAATAAAAGAGTGAAAGAGTTATAAGTCATGAACCAATCCAATCAGCTATGACGTGAATCACAGCATTTCAAACTTGGACCAAAAGACAAAATTTCAAGACTTGTACTTAAAGTCACAGAAACAGGTGTGGACACTGATCTTTTCTTCCAAATGTTGCTGAATATTTTTGGTTCTATCCATCAGTTGCTTATTGAAATTTGAGAGGTGGGCGTGGCACTCAAAAGTGGAGATGGATGAACGTAAACTTGCAGGGGCGAAGTCTGTCGAGGTCATTATGAGGGTAAAACATTTTTAAAAATAAATATAGGCACAAACTAAATCAGGTCATTTGAAGTGCTTTATGAAAGTGGGTGTGTACTCTTTTGTTATGTTTTACTGGTCGTGATTCATGAACTGGTGGGGATTTCTTTGGAGAATTATGGGGAATGTAGTTTTTAACCAGGAATTCCAGAAATAATTTAACCAGAAATAATCTGGGCTGATGGCTTCAACAAAAGCATGTGTCATTGATTAACAACCTTGTAGCTCACAGTTGGTCAGGCTTTAATGGTTTATAAATTATCATTAAAAACCAATTCCCTTAGAAAAAAATAAATAGGATTTTTACTTGCAAAACCCAACTGTTGACCTTAAAGGGAACCATGGATATTAAGATTGTATGGCTTAATATAACATAAATGATACTGAAATATGTAATTAAAAATGTACAATAACCTGAAAAATCCACACTGTTTTCTACATATTTTAAACAATGAGAGGGGGCGCCATTATTTTGATTACGTCAAATAGTGCAATTATGCAAGCTATTTTTACCTCAACACAGTTCGGGGAAATAAAATACTGATACGATGCCACATTGTGTGGCTTTTGGTTGTAATTTTCAGTCAAAGGACAACAACTTGACTGCTTTCCTAGTGATAAGAGGGGGAGAAAAGAATGTGAAAGATGCCTGTGGATGAATAAAACTTCCTAAAGCTCTGCATCTTTCTTCTCTCCACTTTAGCCCTGATGCCTTTGAGGCTTTCAGTAGGCCATAGGTACTGAAGAAGCTTACAAATGACAGAGACAAGAAACGCTAGATGCAATTCTGGTAGGATGTAAACATGCTGATGCTTGTCGTGACACTGCAGCCAAAATATATATAAAACAATGTGGATTTTTGAATATAAACCTTTCATTTGTTTTCTACTACATATTTAAGAGATATGATTTACGCCATACAAGTCTTCTTAAAACGTTGTTTGTCCCACCCAACCTGCAACAGCAAAAGATGCTAAACCAATGGTGTACGTTTGAGGGTGGGGCTATCTGTTTGTCTAACCAATGAAAGACAGGAGGAGTGTCCAGGAAACCTGTTTGACTCGCATCATTTTTTTTTTTTTTTATACCGTTTGAAGACTTTTTTAACTTTTACTTAAACCATGCATGATTATTATTTCTTATTATGTATCTCTACCTGTGTTTTCCGGGTCCGGGTGATGTGGAGGTAAGCTCTCTGACCGGTTTTGGCGTGGTGTCTTTCTACGTACTTACTCCCAAAGCCGAGAAAGCTGTTCATGCAGACATACAAGCCTCCATCACTCTCCTGAAACAACAGGAAAGAATTCCAAAAACAAAATGCTATTGGTCAGCACCATGTGCTCAGTGAGGCTGTGGCTGTCTCACGTGCACAAAATAACATTCACGCGCATGATACAGAAGTACACAGACTAATCAAGAAAACAAACTTTGCTAGCTCACGTTAGCGTTATAACTAGCTCACAGCTAAAGTAGTGTATATATAATGAGCATTTAAAATTTAAGTGGTTTAATCAAGATGTGAGAAAAGAGTGCAGAGTCAACATTACGATGATGACTCGCTTGACATAATTAAGAAAAATAGTGCAAACTTGTGCACTCAATGAGCGCTAGTTAGCAAACATCACAGCTCATGGAAAGACGAAAGCAAAACAGCAACCTTACACAAACAAAAAACAAATAAATAAAACTCGAGAGTGCGCGATGACTGTGCAGTTGCATGCTACTACTGAACTCACCGGGCTGGCGAATGAGAAGGCGCACTCGTCTTTGTGAACACGATCTCCGGGCCTCGGAACCCGAATCGTAGACAGAACCGACATCAATATCTCGCTAACCTCCGTCATTTCTGGCTAAACACGATTTGCCTTCTTGCCTTCACACGCTTGCCCGCCTGGGTTTTTTGGCCCCCGCTCCTGAAATACAGTCCGCTTGAAATCTCTGACAGCCCTCTTCTTTCTCTCAGTTTCCCCTCAATGAAAAGCTGCTACTGATGATCCAGTGTGTTTCATTCGAGGCCAGGGGCGCTGCACACACTCTCACTGCACGCATTACAGCCGCAAGTGTTTGACCGTAAAGCGCCAAAAATGCGCGCATAAAATTTTACAATCCTAATTAAATTTTGACTTTCAAACAAGTATACTAGTGTAACGTATTTTCTGCAAGAGTTAAATGATCGTTTACTGCGGCATAGCAATCTTGGCGTAACAAATACTTTCTTTAACAGTTCACCACTGAGGAGAAATAATAAACCTGTTTTTGTAAATTCACATGTATTTTGAGTATTACGGTAAAATGGAAGCCATGACAGTTGTCAAAATGAGAAGGCGGAAATTTTTACCTCATGTAAATAACAATACTGGCCTCATGCGGCTGGGAGTATAAGTGCGCGAAAAAGTGCACATAAAAGTATGTGATGTATCATATGGATGATAGAGGGCAAAATATAAAAAAAATAATACAAGGAAGAAAATAAAATTAATAAATAAACAAACAAAAACAAATAAATAAGTAACATAACAAACTAGAGGTGGGGGGGGGGGGGGTTAGGTTGACTTTTTAATAATTTTTTGTTTTCTATGCCCATCACAGACAAAACGTAAGAATTATAATCAACCAGAAAAAGTGACAATAATGAGTTCTTACCCAAAAATTTACATTGTGAAATAAAAAAATTGCCAAGTATAATAAAATAAATCCATCTTTTTCTTCCTGTAAGAGTGGGCGTGGCCATTTGTAAATTTTAAGGGTCTGGCTTCTGGTCTCATGGTGTCCAGCTATTTTTAGCTGTACAAAATAGCTCGTTTTGCTGCTTGATATTGCAAACTGGTTTGCCTCACCATTTTATTTTAGTGTATTATCTTAATTATGAACACACTGGCTTGTAGTGCAAACAGTTTTACCGTTTATTGCACGTTGTTATTGTTCTCGTTATTACCGGAAGTCTCACCCATAGGCTTACTTCCATTATTTAAAATATAAACAAAACAATTAAAGTAATTATAATACTTTAAGTATTCCTACCAACACTAAATGAGGACAAATCACGTTATGTTGTTTTTATATAAACTAATTATGCTTAAAACAAGCTAATACAAACCCTAATACCCGTTCACACCAAGAACGTCTTAAAGGAACGTGCTGCAGTTTTGTAGTGTGCTGCTTTAGATGCTCGAGGTCTTTAAAGGCTATGCGATTCTGATTGGCTGTCATGATTGTATCGTTTATGAGCTTGAAACAAATCGTCCTGAAAGTTATTCCAAGAATATCGTCGCGTATTCTCATAGAATTAGAACGATTATTAAAACTAGTTATAGTTGTGTGAATTTTAGATGAAATTGTTTATTTATTTAAAATAATTTCAAAGAAGTTAAAAAGCATCGTTTACTAATAAAATAATGTAAATGTTCACAAGGGACACTTCTTAACGTAGTTATTTACATAAATACTTCCAATGACTTTAATAGTTTTTAGATAATTAATACAGATTAAATCAAATATGTCTCTAACAATACGGTTTAAACCTTGTTTTAGTAACTAAGTAATTATATGGTAAGTTAATAAATATGTAAAAAAAAAAAATAACTTTTTCCAGATTTGCCCTCATACAGACACATTAGTTTTCCTCTCTCGTGCTGGATGTTTATCGCTGCCAGGCACGTATTCCCTCATTCCTCAGTGTGACCTCCTCCCTCCTCACATCCAAACTACAGCCGCTGCACTATGGCGCTACACTCAAACACAAGCCTTGTATACGTGGCGTTCCTCTTCGTTCTTAACTATGTGTTTATAACTGCAGGCAGCGGACTATCTTCAGAGAGTTCCTCCGGACTTTTAGCTCCTTACGATGAGCTCTATTACCGCGGGGTTCGGGCGTATTTTAGTGAGGATTGGGAGCGCGCAGCGGAGTTCCTGGAGAAATCCATTTCCACGCGAGACAAGCTCCTGCGGACCAGACGAAAATGTCACGACGAGTGTTTAACAGCAGGAGATGACAAATTCTCCAAACTAGGTAACTCATAACTTTTTGTACAGATGCACAGAGTGTATGTGCGCAATCTCCATCTCAGTGTGTGCGTGTTTAAAGGACCTGGAGTAACTCATTCATTTACAGTGCTTGATACAGTATACTACTTTATCCAGCTTATGCAACAATACAAACCATGCTCTGTAAACTGGAGACTGGAGTTTTCCATGACTTATCCAGTTAAGTGCATGTTAATACATGTTTGTGTGTGTGTGTGTGTGTAGACAAAGAGGATTTTACTCTATGGGAAATGGGGATACAAGACTGGACCCAGGTGCGGGCTGAGTGTGTGAGGTTCTGTATGGGACGAAGCGTCTCTCCTGCTGCTCTGCTCCCAGTATCTTCAGACATTGAGTATGAATTTGGAACACGCAACCCTTACAACTACCTGCAAGTCACCTACTACAAGGTAAAATGACTGATCATAATATTTAAATGTGAAATCAGGCAACACACCTGGAAGGGTAAAGCTAGCCTGCTGTTTTGTGAGTTTAAACTCCCTCTTTTCCTGTTATACAGCTGGATAAAATGGCCAAAGCAGCTTCAGCTGCTCACACGTTCTTTGTGGCCAATCCGAGTCACCTGGAGATGAGGAACAACATTGAGAAGTACAGGAGATTGTTAGGAGTGAAAGAAGAATCCTTCCAGGACAGAGAGAGAGAGCAGGAGCAACATTGGGTGAGTTCAACAGTTTTTACCCCCCTTGATGCATTGTGTTTCCTTCTGAAGTATCAGTGAGCGTTTGAACCTCCTGTAATAGTTGCACATGAGTCCCTCAGTTGTCCTCAGAGTGAAAGGATATATCTCAAAATCATACAGTCATTGTTGGAAATGGTTCAAATACACAAAAATTCTGAAAAAAACAAAACAAAGAATTTGTGGGACTTGAAGGATTTTTCTGAAGAACAGCGGGTAGTTTAACTGTTCAGGACAAACCAGGGACTCATACACAACTATCGCTAAACAAAAACAGAAACACAGCTGTGGATCATTCAGGTAACAACACAGTATTAAGAATCAAGTGTATGTAAACTTTTGAACAGGGTGATTTTTTTTAAATTCAGCTATTATTTTCTCTTGTGGGCTATATGTAAACATCTTTTATGTGAAATATCTTATTCAGGTCAGTACTAAATAAAAAAAATATAACGTTCATTTTGTATGATCCCTCTTTTTTTGTAAAATAATGAACATTTTGCAGATTCTGCAAGGTGTATGTAAACAATGAATGAAAAATGTAGCTTTCAGTTATTTATGACAGGTTTAAGAAATGTTTTCTTAAGTGACTGTTTTTGTGTCTGTTTGGTATAGATTAAAATTAGTCGAGGTGATACTTATGAGAATTATAATGAGACAAAGTTAGGAAAAATAAGATAAAGCTTCAGTCTACACCTACAGGCTTCAGTCATTTTCAGTTAATATTATATATTTCTGTATGTATTTATTATGGAAAATTGTGTATGAGGACAAAAATAAATCTTAAAGGTAATGATAAACAATACAAAAAAAAAAATTGTGTAAATTGAATTGCATGTGCTTAGTGCACATACTATTGTCTGAGCAGCTCTCATAACTGTTGGCAGTGTAATTGCATTGTTGCAAATCATAATAGTTATGTTGGTTTCTAGTGTGTTGTGTAGGGTATTATTTTGGCAGTTTCTTCCCGCATTGACCGAACAGTCTTTTGTCTTTGAGACACATATCTGGACAATGTCCATTTCTGTGAATTATATACTTAATCTACGCCTCACTGTCCTCACTCGTCTCTTTTTCTCACTCCTTTTTAAATTAACCACAGTCCTGTGTATCATCTTCGCATCCTTTTGTAACGTGTATAATTTTTTAGGAGATTTATGATGCAGCTCTCATGGCTGAGAGTTCGTCTGATTGGGTGAAGGCGGTGAAGAAGTGGAAGGAGTGTGTGAATGAGACGCTCAAGCAGACAGAAGACTGCAGAGCTCAATGTGTGATGGCGACACGGGTCATTCCGGAGGAGCCAGATACCGCTCAGGGTGTTTATGAGAGAGCTGCAGGTGAAAACGAATGTTTATTTACCAAGTCTATCAAGTTACTGCAACCACAATTAATAGTGTAATTATTAGCATTAATAAGTAACAGTATAAGATTATTTCAAGGCACTGTTATTTGAAAATAATTCACTTATTTATAAACAGAACAGTTTAAACACTGTGTTAAACACTGTAACCATTAATGGCATATTTGTTAATTAAATAACAGTCCAGTGAATTCATTGTTTCTCTGTTTCTTCAGACCTCTCTCTCTCCTTGCTGTCATGCAAACAGATGTGTGTGACCTTAGTGTCAACGCGACCTGGAAGGGTTTCTGCTCTGGAGGACTTCCTGCCCTTACAGCTAGAGCACCTACATATTGCACAGTTCAAAGGTCAGATGTCATTAAAACACAAGCACTGATGTTTCCTACCAGTGTTTATTATTTAGTTTTGAAAGTATTTATTTTGTTTCTTATTCAAAAACATAATTCCACTTGAGTATATAGGGCCCTATGATTTCAAGAAGGCGGAAAACGCATTTAGTCATGGAATCCAGTCACGAAAATGTAATTTTTAGGTCAGTACACTTAAATCAAAATGCGATAGTGTTTGTGAATATAAAGCTGCAAAATCCTAGTTAAATGAATCCTGCATGTTCTGTTTGTCTCTGTGTGAATGAATGGCACAGACGTGCGATGTGTTTACTGCACACATACTGACGCGTGCATGATGTTCGCAGTGTTTTCATCCTCTGCCGCCTCAATATATGAGTACATGAACACAAGCATAATCTATAGAACTGCTCTGAGAGTCACTTCATGAGCATTTTACTGATTCTTGTGCGAGAAAAAACAAAACTACCGTCATTTCATATTCAAACAGAAACTTAAAGGTCTTTACAGCAACCCATCCAAAAACTGTGACAGAAATATATTACTTTATGTAATGATAGTACTACTATTAGTTATGAAATTATTATCAAAATATTATTTTTAAGGAATATTTACCAGAAAAATTATTTACCAGAATTTATTTAAACAACAAGTTTTTTTTTTTTATAAAAAAAATTATTAAAATTATTTTGATTTATTAAAATGTAATGAAACCATTCAAATAAAATTCATGAAAATTAATGTAAAACACACATTTTTGTAAAAAGTAAAACTAAATTTAAGAAAATGTACATATTTTATATCACCTTAAAAATTTAATGTTTGTTAAACTTTTAATAAATTGCTGTTAAATTATGTAAGTTTCATGACTTTAATTAATTAGACATGCTTTTTGATTAATACAGTTTAATTTAACCATCCAAACAGAGTCTAGAAAAATTAAAACGGAATAAATAAAATGCAATTTGGGGAAAAAAATAAAACTGATTTCATAGGCCCTAAGTATTTGTAAAGGCACCAATGTAATACATCAACAAGTGCATGATATAACTGAAATGTGCAACTGTATTTTATTTATTGTTATTTATATCTTCACATGTATTATTTCTAATTTCTGATCTGTATACAATTTTAATACCAATGTCTCTAACATTATCTATCATTTCTATACTATTACAGTATTTATCAATATTTTGAATGAGCTTTTATTTTTATATTTTCATTTTAGTTTGAATTTAAGTTTAATTTTGTTATGTGTTTTCATCATTTTTATTAGTTATAATGTATAAATTATAATTATTATATATAATATATCATTTATTAATTTATTTTTAGTAATGTCAGTAAATATATATATATTTTTTTTTAGTTTGCTATATTTAGTAAACTATATTTAGTTCACAATAATAACACTGGTGGTGAATTGGTGCTGTTGGTTGTTCTCAAGTTCTGAGTACAACAATTTAAAAAAAATCTTGAAACTGTTTGTGACTTGAATATTCAGATCTGATCAAAGGTAGCACTTGGCCTGAAAAGTTTGAGAACCACTCCAATAACAAAACTTGGTCGTTACCTCTCTCTGGTGTCCTGCAGCTGGTGACCTGAAGGGGGCGGTAGAGACCCTGCGCTCCTTGCTGCTCTTTTACCCCACAGATTCAGACTCTCTTAGTAATCTGGAGCTCTACACTCAGACTCTAGAGGGCGACACAGAGGCTCAGGAAACAGGCCCCATGCAGGTATTGATGCACAGACTGGCAGAGTAACTATGACACATGGCAGATGGATAGAAAGAATAATGTTTGCATTTATATGCAGGTCTGTCTATTAGATGGATGGATGAATAAATGAGTCAATGCTTCAGATCAATACAGACTCTAAATGACCACTCCATCTTTTTCCTCAAAGGAAATTGCCAAGTATGTCAGCAGAGCATTGCAAGAGAAGAGACTGCTTTACTTTGGGATGGCAAACTTGGACTTTAAATTCAGTGACCCGGTATATCCCCTTATGCTGCTGCTGGGCTTTTTTCACCTCTCACCTTTTGTTCTAACTTTCTGAAACTAGCCAAAAAAGGCCTCAGTCTCACTCTCTGTCCCCATTAGGATCTGTGGACACCTGAAGATGTTGTGCCCGAATCTCTGCGAGAAACCTGGAGGTGAAACATAGATAATGATAGAAAAATGATAGAAAGAAACTGGTGACATAAATGTCCAGGCAGATTCGAACTTTTCTTTTTCACAGAGCAGAGAAAGAAAAACTTCATGAGAAACTGAAACAGGGTGAGAAAGTGGAAGAAGTGGATGAAAGTGGATTTTATGCAGGTTTGAGCACTGTATATATATATATATATATACACACATTCTACAATAAAGGCTTTACATTTTTATTTTGTATTTATGTCTTTTCTACTTGCTGGCTTTTTGACTCAGGTGGTCCTGTTCCTGTGGTCGGCGTGACAGTCACTATGGATGATCAGGGCCTGAATGGGACCAACCGTGCGGTATTGGATGGAGTTTTATCCCAATCTGAATGTGATCGCGTGATGCAGCTTGCTACTGTGAGCTTTTCAATAATCATCCAGAAATATGCCATTTGAATTACTGTTGCGATCAGTGCGATGTCAGTTCAGCCTCCTAACAGAGAGCAGCTGAAAGAAACTCAAATCACATGTGCATGTGTTGATGACAGGTTGCCGCATCAGTGGGTGATGGTTACCGAGGGCGACGCTCTCCTCACACGCCACATGAGAAGTTTGAGGGTTTGACTGTTCTCAGAGCACTTAAGGTGAAATATTACTCATTCATGACACATACTAAAATGATTCATGAAATTATAGACATTTTCACCACATATACCCTAGATAATATACTAGAAAATATCTGTTTTCCAGTTGGCTCAGGATGGGCTGGTTAAACAATCAGATGCAAGGCTGTTACATGAGATCGGGGAGACTGTAAAAACTCTGATGGATTCGTATTTCAGAAGTCACTCCATTCTCTACTTTGCTTACACACATTTGGTGTGCCGCTCCGCCATCCCAGGTACAAATTTCGATAGTGCTCGAACAGGAACAGTCATTTACACATTAAGATGCATTATTAACATGGTTAACGCATTGCTTGGTGCGTATGTGACTTTATGTGCATGAAGGACATCAGGAAGGGCGATTGGATCTTTCTCACCCAGTTCATGTGGATAATTGCATCCTGGAGCCAGAAACCAGGCAGTGCTGGAGAGAACCTCCAGCTTTCACTCATCGAGATCTCAGGTGCCTTCATTTGCAAATGCTGTTTTCAGTGATTCCCTAAATGAAGAAGATTCAAGATTCGTATGATTAAAGACAGTGTGATAAAAATTCTGAATAGGATTTCAAGCTTCTCACACAAAATTAGTACACATTTCACACAAATTAATGATTGGCTACAATTACTGCTAAAAAGTGTATACAGACACTGCTTTAAAAAAATCCCTTTCTGTTGGAAATAATTTGATTGTAACATTTGATTTGTATGAAGTGCTGATTTTTGTGAATCCAACATATTCTATAATGAGCCTCATTTGAATAGAAAGGAGACATGTTTTATCTGTAAAATAATAAAAATGACTGACATTGTTTTTATGAAGAAAAAAATATGATTTTGTTTATCTTGTTGCCTTTGCAGTGCAGTTCTTTACATGAATGATGATTTTGAAGGAGGTGAATTCTTTTTCGCTGATCGAGATGCCAAAACAGTCACAGTAAGATTCATTTGCCAGTAGTCACTCCATTTTTTTTTCTCATATTCAGATCCATATTTTTAAGTTTCACATAAGCTACTTCTAAAACAATATATATGAATGCAATAAACTCTCCTGTATAACATTAAAAATAATAGGTCTTTCCTTAACATTCTTTAACTAGATGAGTAGTTGTCTTGAGAAAGCCTAGCCTGAAGCAGTTGTAAAAGCTTGAAGTTTGAAAGTTTACATAGAGAGATGCTGATAGCATGTGGTTAGCATTATTAGCATGTCATTAGGATGTTAGGATTGTTTGCATGTTTCTAACATGTTGTTAACATGATTAGCATATTGCTAGCATGTTTCCAGCATATCTATAGTACAATAGCATGTTGTTAGCATGTTAACATGTTACCATGTTGCTAGCATGTTTCTAGCATTATTACCATATTGTTAGCATGTTCCCAACATGATTAGCATGTTTTTACATGATTCACATCTTGCTAGCATGTTGTAGCATACTTAGTGTGTTTTAGCATGTTATTAGCATATTTCAAACATGATTATCATGTTATTAGCATGTTTTAACATGATTAGCACATTGCTAGCATGTTTCCAACATGATTAGCATGTTTGTAACATGTTTTTTTTACATGATTAGTATGTTATTATCATGTTCCCAACATAATTATCATGTTTCTAACATGTTTTAACATGATTAGCATGTTGGTTGCATGTTTTAACGTGCTTAGTTTGTTGTTACCATGTTATTACCATGATTAGCACATTTCTAGCATGTTTTAGCATCATTAGCATGTTTTTAACATGATATGCATGTTGCTAGCATGTTTTAGCATGATATGCATGTTGCTAGCATGTTTCCAACATGATTAGCATGGTTTTAACATGTTTTAACATGACTAGTATGTTGGTCGCATGTTTTAGCATGCTTAGTGTTGCTAGCATGTTACTAACATATTTCCTACATGATTAACATGTTTCTAGCATGTTTTAGCGTTATTAGCATGTTTTTAACATGGTTTAACATGCTGGGCATGTTGCTGTAAACATGTTGTTAGCATGTTATTAGCATGTTTCCATCATTATTAGCATTTTCTGGCATTATTAGCATGTTGTTAACATGGTTTAACATGCTGGGCATGTTGCTAGCATGTTTTAACATGATTAGTATGTTGCTAGCTTGTTTCTAGCATGATTAGCATGTTGGAGGTAATACGGTCCAAATGATGTTCCAGAAGCAGAAAAACCAGCTGATTAATGAAAAAAACAGCTGAAAACCAGTTAAAACCAGCTGATTTAACAAAAAACAGCCTAAATTGGTTGTCTAGTCTTGGCTGATTTAAGTTGCAAGTAGCTGCTTTAAGCTTACTTGGTCTTTTAGCAGGTATCCCTGCTTGACCAGTTAAGAGCAGCCAAAAAGTAGCCAAAACCACTTTAAAACCAGCCTGGGAGACAAGCCAAAGCAGCCACCAGCTTAGGTGTGTTGTTAAGCTTTGCTATAGCAATAGACAGCTTAAATGCACCTTAAGTCTCACTGTACAAAAGTTTTTACGCCTGCAATGAAAGTCTATGGGATTTTTGGTTTTGATAGTCTGGTTTATGAAAACCGTAAGTTGAATCAGTTAGAAAAGATGTACCAATCAAACCAGTCTGAAGATCTGACCTTAGTTTGGTGATTGCAGCTTTAAAGCTCTAGGAGGAGAGATAGTGTTTAATATAGTGTTTGTAGATAGTGTTTGTCTCAGAAGAAGAAGAGGAAGCTTAAATAGTAGATCAATAAGGTGCCATTCTCAAGCAAACTTAATAAGTGCAAATAATGTTTTTTTTTTGTTTGTTTTTTTTGTACACAGAGAATTTTTTCGTGATTTTTTTTTGGGGGGGGGGGGGGGTTTAGGTTAGTTATTACAGCACAACCTTTATCCATTTTTTGGCTTTGAAATATGACATATCTATGTATAAAATTATATCTTACTTACCACCCAGAGTATCTTTTTTGAATATGTAAATTTAAAATGCATTTTAGCAGTACAGTTATTGTTCAACCATGATTTGCTATACTCAGATTTCACACACAAATTAGTGTGTATCCATGATTAGTGAATGAGATCCAGTCTCTTAGTATCTCTTTTTTTCTCTCCCAGGCAAGAGTTAAGCCAAAATGCGGGCGACTGGTTGGATTTACATCAGGGCCTGTCAATCCCCATGGTGTTACGGCAGTAACGGCGGGTCGGCGATGTGCACTGGCACTCTGGTTCACCACTGAAAAGCACCACAGAGATATGGTGAGAAACTTAAGGAAACTTTCGGTAACACTTTATTTTAAGGTGTCATAATACAGAAGATTGTTACATATGTGTTGCAAACAATTAAAACTGTAAGTACACAAACATAAGCTAAAGTGCATCAGGATTGTATGTGTATGTGTATTTCATGTGTATCTATACTGTACACCTTATCCAGCTGCACCTTAGTTTGATTTAACCCACCAGTGCACAGCTTAAATACATGTAATACTTTTCTAATTACATTAAAATTACAGGATATTACACAGGCATAAGCTACTTAAATAAAGTGTATCAAGATTCTACTTAAGTGTACAAGTAGCTGTGTAACAGACTCGGCCTGTTACATATGTGTAACAGTAGCTGCCTATTACATCTACATAATTACAAACTGTAATTACAGGCTGTTCCATACCTTGGAACATGGTAAGTACATTTTGATTCATGTACGTACAACGGCTACTACTAAGGACTTAATTAGGTAATTACTCTGTATTATGGACACCTTGAAATAAAGTGTTACCCAGCTTTCAAGAGGAAAAGTGTTGTATGTTTGTACACTAACTCGTACGTTTAACTTCATCTTAGGAACGTGAGGAAGCTGAAGGATTATGGGCGGCGGATGGAAAGAGTGTAGTAAAAGAGGACAAGGGTGATGGTGACAGCACCGTAAAAACTGCCCGCAGCGGAAGAAGCCAAGGCAATAAGAAGAACAAAGAGAGAGAAAGAGTGACAGGCAGGCGGGATGAGCTGTAAGAATGACAGATGAATGAGCCAATCAATGGACATCAAATGCCTCACTGGTTATTCACTGTCTCTTCATTAACACTATTTTATATTTATCCCAGACTGTTTTACATGGTTATGTCTGTATAAGTGTGAGAGTGTGTGTGTGTGTTTGTGCCTTTGTTTCAGTATTGATTTTGGTTAAATATAATTTTTTTAATCAAAGAATAAAGTGGCGAATGGACTAATTATGTAGTTCAAGAAGTAATTTCTTCTTCTTCTTTATAATTCATATTTAAAGTTCACCTATCTCAAAAATGAAAATTTGCTGACATTTTACTCACCCTCAGGTCATCAAAGATGTAGTTGAGTTTTTTCATTGGAATAGATTTTGAGAAATTTTTTCATTACATCACTATCTCACCATTGGATCCTCTACAGCAGGGACCACCAAACTTGTTCTTGGAGGGCTGGTGTCCTGCAGAGTTTTACCTCCAACTTTCCTCAACACACCTGCCTGGAAGTTTCAAGTATACCTAGTAAGACCTTGATTAGCTGGTTCAGGTTTGTTTGATTAGGGTTGGAGCTAAACTCTGCAGGGACACCAACCCTCCAGGACCGAGTCTGGTGACCCCTGCTCTACAGTGAATGGGTGCCATCAGAATTAAGATTAAGATGTTTTTAACTTCAAATTCTTGCTTTCAGCTAAAATATGAGTCCTTTATCCATAATAGTGCTTTCTCCAGTGAAAAAGGCGTCTCATCTGAATCAGGAGAGAAATATGCACAGATCAAGCACTGTTTATAAATGAAAATAGTCCAAAACACAGTTCTAAACAAATATGTCAGTGGATTTTGATATGAGAGGACAGCAGGACATGGACTTTTTTTCCACTGGAGGAAGCATTATTATTTGACCAGAAGCAATAGTTTGAAGTTAAAACACATTAATGACTCATTTGTTTCTTATAAAATCACTGATTTTCACTTCACAAGATGAGTCATGTGGATCACTTGTGGATTAATGTTATGTTTTTATCAAGATGTTTGAACTCTCATTCTGACAGCACCCATTCACTGCAGAGGATCCATTGGTGAGTAAGTGATGTAATGCAAAAGTTTTCCAAATCTGATCCACTAAAAAAAACAAACTAATCTACATCATACTCATCAAAAACTTTTGGGCGAGCTATTTCTTTAACTGATGTACACACTAGGGCTGCCCTCGACTAAAGATTTTTCTGGTCGACTATTAGTCACGTTTATTAATAAACCATATATATATCATAATAATGAGCCTTTAATTGCCAACATAGCCTAATAAGAGCTCAAGCACATGCAAAAAATCTTGCCACAGCGCACAGGCAGATATAATAATTATGAATGTGTCAGAGAAAAACAGCAGGGAGACTGTATTAACATTTTAATAATTTATTGATAAACTAGTGCTTTCTTTGTTTTCGGCTTAAGAGATGAAGACGGCGACACCAACATCTCCGCAGTAGTGGATGTGTCTTTATGCATGTTTCATATGGATCACATAATCTGAGAATGTTTGTTGTCTACTTGAATTGGTTCATTTAAAAGTAGAAATTTCATGGAGTTTCGAAGTTCACAGAGACCGAGATGGCAAAAGCGCATCCTGTTTGCTTTAATTATTTTACAAAAGCGCAACGTTTCGTTGTCATTTTGAGTACACACAAATAGTCTTTACAGATTCGAAAGATGTATTACTCTAATCTCTATGTGCAGAAATGGCTTCACCACTTCCTGCGACTAATAAAATTTTGGTCGACCAAGCCTCTTCTCGCTGACTAACAGTTAGTCGACTATTAGGCGGCCCTAGTACACATACATAAGATCAGTAACCTTAAATGCCGATTTATTTTGCATGGCGTGAGTCACCTCATGTTTTTTTTTTTTTTTTTTTTTGTCTTGATACTGCATCCACACCACTAGGTGTCAATATGAATCCAAGACCACTGTCAAAGCGATCAACGCAACTGTGAGGATCTTTAATTTCTCATTAATTTATTGTTTCTCAGAATCAAAACCGAGACAAAAAAAGACAGAAGGTATAAGTGTTTAATACATCTAGACAACAGAGAGGGAGGAGGGGAGGTGTTGACGTCCTGAGGTACATTAGCACTGATGGAACGAGTGAGAGAGAGAAAAAGAGGGCGGGGGAAAGAGAGATGGAGAGCGAGATTACAGATAATCCCTCATAAATGAGTGCATTTGTTTATGAAGCTTACAAATCTCCCATTTAGAGTATGGAATAATAATCCAGGCAAGAAATCATGTAATCATTCAGACCCCGACTCCCCATTTCGATATGACACCCCTTCCATTAAACCCAAACCCTAATATCACTGACCCTCCTCTAATGCACCAAAAATCAGACTTAAGCCTTAATTATGCTGGTTACTGATCCTCTATACTTGAGTTAATCTACATTGCACTGTAAAATAGAGGTTAGACTGGCTAATGGTTCATAAGGTGTTAATATCATCTTATGCATGTGATACTCAGCAGGAATGGAAACCAGTTAAGAGTTTAAGAGCAAAGCAGATGTATGGATGTACCTCTTAGGTAAATGACTAAGACCCTTCTGACCTGTTTCCATCAACGTTTGACTATTACCGAGACGTGTTTATGAATAATCTCTTTCTCCCTCATGGTAACATATAACATTACGCAACATGTTGGTGTTGTGTGCAGGATTTTGTACTGGGCTGGGGAGCATGGATATTAATAGTGATAATGGAGCGATGGTCTGTTCTCATACATTTTAGCATGGCTTTTTTAGAGTGAGACATTTGTTTAACCTGGATTTCTAACTGTAATCACACAGCTGTAGGTTTTTCACAGCGTGCCCATTTTTAGCCAAGTGACTGAGTCCCTCTAGGACACTTTCTTTAGGAATCTTTAGACACGCCAAGAATCCCTAATTCCATTTAAGCCAATGAACAATGGCTATTTGAATTAAACGTGTATGAGACGGCTGTGTTTTTAGCTTTCTGACCCTATATAGACAGCAACACAACTGACACGTTTAAGGCCCAGAAATGTATTAAGGACATCATTAAAACAGTCCATGTGACATCAGCGGATCAACTGCAATGTTATGAAGCTACAAGAATATTTTTTGTGTGCAAAGAAAACAAAAATAATGACTTTATTCAACAATTTCTTCTTCTCTGTGTCAGTTTTTAACATGCATTTACAAGAGCACCACAACGCGTGCTTTTTGTGGATTAACTTAAACTAGTAATGTGCGCTAACAAAGTAAATTAGCAGCAAAAAAACAAAAAACAAGATTGTTTTGAGAAATTTGGATTTTAGACTAAATATTACTAGTTACTTTTGCATTTTTTTTCTCCACTGACTAAAATAAAAATGGTTGAATGAAATGGTTGAATGAATGATTCAATGACCCATTCATTGAGATGTCGCCACCTACTGGTGTAACAATATAAGAAACTTCCTATCACTAAAATACACAACCTGAGAAAAGTGATATTAGACCTGCACCCGAAACTGTGATTTTTTTTCATACTATATAAACCCTTCAGATTCTAGAGAGCATTTGATTGGACAAAAAGTTTGATGAGAAGCTGAAGTACAGGGTGACGTTAACAAAATCGTTGATCCATATTTAATTAGAGACTGTAAGGTTTGAACGTGTGTATCTTGTAAATGCAAATTTTGTCATTGTTTTGAAACACACTAGCTTATAGATAACCTTGAAGGAGGACTCCACTTCCAGAACAATTTACAAATAATTTACTTTTATTTAATTATTTAATTTATTTAATTTACCATGTCATCCAAGATGTTCATGTCTTTCTGTCTTCAGTTGTAAAGGAATTATGGTTTTTGAGGAAAGCATTTCAGGATTTTTCTCCATATAATGGACTTCATTGGTGCACCAATTTTGAACTTCCAAAACGTAAATGCAGCTTCAAAGGGCTCTAAATGATCCCAGCCGAGGAAGAAGGGTCTTAAAATTTGTATACATTTTAAGCACAAAAGCTTGTGTAGCACAGGCTCTGGGATGCGCGTCCATGATGCGATGAATTACTGATAGGTCGTTCTTGAACGATTTGTTCATTTTGAACGAATCTTTAATGTGACTCGGGAAGAACGAGTCGTCTCAGGGAGTGATTCGTTCAGTCGTGCATGCGCAACATCCTATTAGGTTCTGTACTGGAATTAGTTCACCTGTTTCGAATCTTCGGGTTTTTCGAGTCGTTCGTTCATCTTATGGGGCTGTCACGTGATGAACAAACGACTCAAACCCAAAGACTCGAGAGATGAACTAATCAATTCTTTTTCTGCCTCACACTGCATTGGTTGAGCTTATGGGGCTGGCACGTGATGAACAAAGACTCAAACCCGAAAACTTGTCAGATAAGAGGTGAAGTGAGTTAATCATAGACTAAAGACCCAGGTAAACAATGAATTCATCTTTTCTGTTTCTTATAGCATTATAGTTTTGTCTTGTTTGTAGTGTGATCAACATTTGTGTAAGCAGTAGATGTGTTAGGGAAGTAACAAGTAACATTTTAATTATATTTTGCTAAAATGAACGAAATCACTCGAAAAAAAGATTCAGTCATTTTGCTGAATGAGACTCAAAGCTCCGAGTCGGTAAAATGATCCGAACTTCCCATCACTACTACAAATCACGTCTAAGTTCATCGTCTGTGTACTCCGGCTCAAAAAGGTAGAGTATGGCGAAAAACTCCATCTTATTTTCTCCTACAACTTCTAAATCGTCCGACATCGTTGTACCTTTTTGTTTGTAAACAGCGTTTGACTTACTTGCACTTTCTTAGTCTTTGCACGTTCGCTTTGTAAACACTGAGTCTGTAGTTCCGCATGACCTTTTGACGTGATTCAATAGTACGTTGCTGTGCTACACGAGATTTCGTGCTTAAAAAGTATACAAATTTTTATTTTCCAAAAAAAAATGACAGATCGTTTCACTAGATAAGACCCTTCTTTCTCGGCTGGGATCGTTTAGAGCCCTTTGAAGCTGCATTTAAACTACATTTTAGAAGTTCAAAATCGGGGCACCAATGAAGTCCATTATATGGAGAAAAATCCTGAAATGCTTTCCTCAAAAACCATAATTTCTTTACGACTGAAGACAGAAAGACACGAACATCTTGGATGACAAGGGGGTGAGTAAATTATTTGTGAATTGTTGTTCTGGAAGTGGAGTTCTCCTTTAAGGCTAACATATTCACACTAAAAGCCAAAAAACTTAAATTTTGATTTCCTGTGGTCAGGGGTTCTGTTGTTCTATATTGCACTAATGATATTTTATTTCTCCTACCTATCTAAACAGAAACTTTTTTTTTTTTCGTTTTCATTAAGACAATATATAGCATGTTTATTAAGCCATTTTTTGTGGATAGTGTTGGCTGATCCCACAATCTAGCTGATTTCAAGTACTTTGTGGAGACATTTTCTCCCCATAATGTACAGTAGGCAAATCCTGATCCTAACACTAACCCACACACACATAGACAATCCTATATAAATGCACACAACTTAACTATACATTACAATCAAGGGCTTTTTACATGACACTGAACCTAATGCTGCACATAACCTTTTCTCGATGTTCATCCATGCAAAAGTAAACCACTCCCTTTTGTCCTAATAGAATATAATCCTTTTCACCCATGGGTCGCGTTGTCCCCCCTCCTTGCTAAATCGAGTGATGATTTTATCCACCATGCTGCTATGTTTTGTCTGCTTCAGCGAGGTGGGGGAGGACGAGTTATATTTATGATAATGATAGTTTGTCAGTTCTAAATCAGGACACTAAAATTGATTTAAGCAAAGCCTTAAATGTTCACAGACCTTTAAGCTCTTTTGCTGCACAAAATTCTCTCATTCCTCATGCATTTATTTTCCTAAAGCGATGTATTATGTTTTGCTATAAGAGTATTCACACTCTTAAGATTAAAACATAGCCTTCCACTCACCTCAAAGTATAAATATTCCTAATTTTGAAAGTTTCCAAGGTGTACGCAACACCAGCTCTCAGTGATCTGAAACCGCTCATCATTCCATACATAGAAATGTCTCTCCAGTCTATTATTTACTGTTTTCAGCTTTCTTCCATCAGTGACATGTGAGAATGTTGAGGATGTTCTGTCTGCTCATTCATGACTAATAGGCCACTCTAACCATGACCCTCATCTGGTGGCTTAAAAAAAAAAAAAAAAAAAAAGTTTCGGTTTTCATGGACATCTATGTTCAGAGCATACAGATGTATCATCAGTGCAGATCTTTAGGATCAGGCCTGGAAAAGCAAACTTCTACATTTAGCCAATATTTGCATTGTTTATTATTTCAGGGAAAATGGATAGATATGGATCATCCACAAAAAAAGGAAAATCTCCCTCACCTGGCTCTTCACACACCTGCTTTTCTGTCATGTGACCCCATGACCTGATTCTATCCACTATTTAGTTCTCTTGTCTTTTGCTCTCTGTTCTCTCCTGTCCTAACAGATTTCCCTCCCTCTCACTCTGTCCATCCCAGGCTTTATCCTTTCAGCCCTGATCTCACTTCATCCCCTCCAATCCTCATCTGCCCATCACAAAAGCATCACAGAGTTTACAGCGAAAGAGAGAGAGATCAGAAGGTGCGTAACGCAGAAAACCTGAATGAACATTTTTCTGAGAAAAAGGCAAGTGCATAGAGTGAAAAAGGAATAGGAGATACAAATAGAGTGGAGAAACATCCCAGAGGAACAGGTAAGTGAAGTTTTGGTCTTTTATATGTTGCTACTGCTTTAGTTTTTACTTACGAATATGGCAAGTACAAATTATGATAATGAATTACACTAGGAAGTTTTTACTTTTCAATCAGAACTGAAACATAATATACGTCAATCAGTTTTATGATTTAAATCTTGGTGCTGTAGTGACATTTTCAGTCATTCTAAAATGTATAAATGTTTTTAAGTTATCAGAGGATGCAAGATATTGAATAAAAAAAATTATTGGTACATAAGTGTGATGTATAGTTTTTTACATTGTGAGTAATGCTTAAAAGAGAGCACATATTAAGAAATATTTTAAATTATTTAAAATGACCTAATAATTAACCATAAGATAATGAATGTAAATGATCATCTAGATGTTATAAATCATATTTAGGTTCTATATGAATAGTTTTTTAACCGTAGAAAGTTTGTTAATGATTGAATAATATTATCCCAGACTGTTCTTTCAACAAAGTAAACTGGCGAAACTCAAATTCAAACGATGGCTAGGCCACACTTTCACACCCATTCCCAGCCCTCTCTTTCTCTCTCTTTCCATTTCTATCCATCTCTCCCCCTCCCCGTCTCTACTGTAGCTCTTATCCAGATGCAAAGAGCAGTCAATAATCGGATGAGAGCAGATTTGATTCAAAAGGCCTCCCTTAAAATCTCAGCAGTGTGGATTTAAACTCACTCTCTCCTGCCTGCCTCTCTCTCTTTCATTAGTCTCTTTCTAGTTATGGCATTTGGTGCTCACAGTCTTGTTGGTAATGACATCACCTTGCTGTTTAATTTACATTGACGACAAGTACAAAAATTCCAAGTATGGCGTTCACCTTGAGCTCCTTGATGCCCATTACAGGACAGCTCCCTCCCACCGGTCCACCTCTCTCCCATCCACACCCTTTGTTCTCTCGCTTTCTCCTCTCAAACAAATTTTAGGCAAAAGTCATTTGGTCATGAGAGCTCAGGAGAGACACAAAGATTCAATAAACAATTCAACAAAAGGAAATAGCCTACATTAATCTTTGTTTTTAAGGTAAGACATGTTATTCAAACTTAAGAAGTTATATAAGTTAGAATAGTTATTTTAAAAATGCTTTTTGTAAAGGCGAAAGACGGCACTTTAATTGTACAAGCAAACTGGGGTGAACTATCTAAAATGAGGGGAAATTATTATAGATGACAGTATTGAGAGTCAGACCTTGTCAATAATGTCCACTATGGGTCTCAGTTATGTTTTCAGCAGAAAATCTAATTATTGTTTCTGAACACTCAAGAATACCACTAATGAATGGCACTGTAATGTTCTAATGTGGGCCGACGTACCCAAAAATGAATGTGCTGTAAATGTAAATAATGTATTTATGAACCAAACCATCTATTTGTCTAATATCCAACTATATAAAAGCAGGTGTATGGACGTTTGATAAAGTAGTTTCTTATTTGACTCTGACTCATTATGCACTTGTATGTTGTGGTGTTGTTACGAGAGAAATTTTGCATGCATCCTTATTTGTGAGGATTTGCAAACCAGGTCGAAGGCAGTTTGAATTGCAAATAGATGTTGAACACGGGAACTGGAGATATATTACAGTGAAAGCAAATATGATGAGCTCTTGCCACAAGCAGTAAAATAAATTGCACTGATTGATGTAACAAGGAAATGTATATTCATTTTCAGGAGAGTTTTCCCCCAGCATTCTCTTGGCTGTACTGACCTCACTTCCTGTCTGTATCTGTGGGTGACTGTGCCTGACTACCGTTGCCATGGGTGAAATGGAGCAACTGCGAAAGGAGGCGGAGAGCCTGAAGGATGACATTACTGTTAGTGTCAAGAATATGATAAACTTTAGAAACATCTATGTATCTTTACATAATATCACAGATTGATTCTCAGTTGTAGTTCAGCTGTAATATCAGTTACGTGTATGTTTGTGCTCTACAGGCGGCTCGTAAAGCAGTGCAGGACCTCACCCTCCAGGATCATGTGGCGGGGACAGCTGTTGTGGGACGTGTCCAGCTGAAGACCAGGAAGACACTGAGAGGACATCTGGCCAAAATCTATGCCATGCACTGGGGGACAGACTCAAAGTAAACATCTATATGCAAATAAAAGCAACACATGCTGTTTCACGTGTACTAGACTACAAACACATCCAAATATACACATACACATTATACCCATAAGTCATTTTTAATAGACTTGCACTGTATTTAGACAAAGTTAAGTGAAATTAGTGATTATGTAAACAAGAACTGATACAAATGTTGCTTTGGCAACTAACCGAAATAAGTTTAAGTATCAAATGACTAAAATTGAAATAAAGTTAATTTTTTTTTCAAAGCACATAAACATACTAAAACTAAAAACTGAAAAGTGAAAATATTAACAAACACTATAACAGTACATAAAAATTATTATACAAACACTGTTGTGGTCTCAGAACACATTTATCTTGTAATCTGATGTTTCTTTTTTATCTTTCTTTCAGACTGTGTGTCAGTGCATCTCAAGATGGTAAACTGATTGTATGGGACAGCTACACCACCAATAAGGTACTGAAACGTTTTTTAATCCTTAGCTACAGAAAGGCCAAAAATCATTGAGCCTATCCTTATTAATTGTTACAGATGGAATAATTTACAAAATCTGTTGCTTTAACTTGGAGCCGCTGTCACGTACATTTAAATGCAAATCATTTCTGGTGGAGGCTATTAAGAAAATCAGTCCCTGCCAGTGGTCACATTTGTGTGCCAGAGGGAGGAGAAGTATTTAAATGACATGAAGCATGAAAGCAGGGATGAGACGGTTTCAGTTCTTTCTGAATCTGCTATAGCAGCTGGTTTATGCCACATTTTAAATCATAAACCAAAGTCATTTATATCTACTATCGACTGTACCTCACAATTGACTGTGTTTGTCATAACTGTGCCTTTATATCTCTCAATCGGACTTCATATCTCAGAATTTATGGCACACTTACGAGAAAGTCACATAGTTATGCAATACCGAGAAGGTTATCGACATTATTAGTAATAAAGCACAAATGGGAGAAAGCTGCCACTGGATCTAATTCATGAAACACAAGCAGAATGATTTTTTTGTGTGACGTTAAATCGTTTGTAAAACGATGTTCAGGTGTAAATTTTCATTAATTTAATTGTTCATGAAAGTTGCTGTGAAAAAAAACTGCTCTAAACAACATGTAAACAGTGTGTAAAACATACGAACGTTTTGTGTTCTTTTAGGCAAACTGTTGATACCACTATTTAGCATAATAATATATAATAACAGCATTAATTAGTTAAACATTTAAAGATATGAAAATTTCTCTAATTCATGGACAAATATGATAGAAAACAGCCGCATAGTCTGTTTTCATTTTTATTATTCACCTTTTTCCTGAACGCGCAAGTCTCTCCGACTGGAACGATGCTCAACTTTTCCGGTCTCTAGTGTTTCTAGTCAAATTAACGTATTCTTCGAGCCTATAATATGACGTTAAAAATAAGAAAACGATTTTTAAACGCACATGGCGCTAAAGTTTCATTACTTTACAATGTCACAGTGACCGCCTTTTTGCAGTGACGTTAACTCACCTGTCATAGTTTAATGAGTGGGAAGATGACAAGAAGCGACGCCAGGTCAGCTATATAACGTTACTGTACAGCTCCCGATCGGAACGAAATTCGCGGGATTTCCCCAACAAAATGATACGAGCACACATTATTTTATTATTTCACACACAGTATTTTAACTTAAGCAGTGCCAACCATTCTCGTTTTCTTTTGTCATCCTTTATGCAAGGCATACACTGCCGGACACGGACAGATTTGCTGGTGCGCTGTTACTGTACTGTTACTGCGCACATTTTTTAGATTTTGTTATACTTAAACGTTCCCGTTTAATCGGTTTAATTAATTCAGTCGACCTTTTTACCCCATTTTAACACGTATTTCTATTGAGACCGGAACACGAGAGCACCCAAACGGAAAAATGCATCATGGCGGCGCTCATCGTTTAAAGTCCCAGTTAATTAAAAATGTGAAAATGAATTTAATTAATTAACAAATATTATTAAAAACAGCCTCGTAGTCCATTTTCATTTTAAGTATAGATAAAGGGAAAGGTCCATTTCACACACCAATGACTCATATTTACCAAAGTTTAATGAATAAGGCCCAACGTATATATTACCGTTCTCCATTAAACCTTGATCTGCAGAACATTAATCATGGTTGCCAACTCTCACGCATTTTGCGTGAGACACACGCCTTCAGGCTCTGTCTCACGCTCTCACTCTTCCCATGTAAATCTCAAGCCAAATTGGCAACCCTGCTTGCGATTTTAAACAAAGTTTCAGCTTTCAGTTTCAAATGTTATAAGTTTTAATACTAAATTCAAACGATAAATACTGTTTTGGCGCACTTAACGTGGCGTAAATCGTAAAATGTAGCGTTTCTGTTAACGCCAGAACCAAACTGAAGCGCTGCTACAAGCTTTGATCTCGCCGGCGTCGCTGCCACGCGGTCACGTGATTCACGGATTCACGGAGCTCTCCAAACAAACTAGCGTTGACAGTACATTTGAATGTGATATGGATGACAGCTTCCCCATACAGGTATTTGCAGCAATTTTTGTTAAACATTACAGCATATTATGCATTGATTTTTACGTTAATAACATTTACAGTATAATTTTATTCTGGAGAGTGATTGAGAACCCTTACGAAAACTGAACACGGTTTTACTACAAAAAAAAAAAAAAAAAAAAAAGGTTCCTATAGTTAAACCATGGTAACCACAAATTAACCATGGTCTTGCTACACTAACCATAGTTTAACCATGGTATTTGTAGTAAAACTATGGTTATACAAATGGTAATCAGTGCGCCAAAAAACATGGTTACTACACTTTTACTATAATAAAACCATGGTTAATCTTCGTAAGGATTAATGTGGTTTTCTTGTATTTAACCCTCAGGTATTGCTCACTTATAATGTGACTATACAGCTTAACTATTTTTCAGTTAAATAAATGTTCTATATTTTAGTTCAATAATTTTTTATATTTTAAGGATCATTTAGTACTAAATACTATTTGTCCAATAATTATGGTCCATTAATGACTTAAAATAAATATATTATTTTATATTTCTAGTACTTATATCACAATTAGTGTAGCATTTAAGGTTAAATAGAGAAAAGGGTTTTAGATTCCAATGCAAAGAGGCAAATTAGAGTCATTTTGTGGTCGGAAAAAAAATCATTTTCATTTGTAATGCCATGGTTTACCCACTAGGTACCTGTATGGCTCTTTACTAAATATACATGTATCTAGAATATTGCAGGTAAGTTTAATTAAGTTTTTCATTTGAATAAATATTTAGAAATGATTAAACACTATATTTTAAATCTGAAATTTAAAAAATTGATAACTTACATCCTTTTTTTAATGATACTTGTATAAGTACACACAATGAATGCAAGCAAATACTGACTTTAAACCAAGTCTAAAATGGTGCTAAAAAAAAGCATTCAGCTGCATTTTTATCACCTTATATGTACAGTATATACATATAAATAGATATGGAATCGAGATCGCCACCCCCTTCCCTCAACCCACCCCCGACTCCAAAACAAACAAACAAACAAAAATCTCACTCCAAGCTGAACTTAAAAGTTGACAACCCTGCATTAATTAACCATCATCCCTGATTGTGTTTTAGGTGCATGCAATCCCGCTTAAGTCCTCGTGGGTGATGACATGTTCGTACGCACCTTCAGGAAACATGGTGGCATGTGGAGGACTTGACAACATGTGCTCCATCTATAACCTGAAGGGCAAAGACGGCAACGTGAAGGTCATGCGTGAGCTCGCAGCACACACAGGTAAGAACGTGTGAACCATCTTAATCGCAATAATGAAATATTTAACATCAGCTAGCTGCGTCTTGATGTCTCTGTGTATGATCTGAATTTGTGTTATGGGTTTTGTGTTGATCAGGTTACCTGTCCTGCTGCCGCTTCCTGAATGACAATGAGATCATCACCAGCTCTGGAGACTGTACCTGGTACATATACTTTAAATTTGCTGCAGATAATGTATTCATTTAATTTCCTTAAATAATGTGACCTCTGGTCTTTTTCCAGTGTTCTGTGGGACATTGAGACAGGATCACAGAAGACTGTCTTCGCTGGTCATCTGGGTGACTGTATGTCTCTCGGTGTGGCCCCTGACTTCAACACTTTCATCTCAGGGGCCTGTGACTTCACAGCCAAACTGTGGGACATCCGTGATGGCCAGTGCAGACAAACCTTTGGAGGCCACGAAAGTGATATCAATGCCATTGGGGTAAGAATGAACAGAAAGCCAATAATTAATCCATAACCAAAGAAATATTGATTAGGTAAATTTTCAGTGAATGGGGCCTGCTAAGGCTTTATTATTACTATTATTGGTTTATTAGCATCCAGTGGTTCGTACTCCAACAGGACTTTTGAAAATATATATTTTTCTAACAATTTAGAATAAATTGTTGCTTTTGTCATTTTTAGTAGTTTTATTTGAAAATATTTCTATTTAGATTTACATTCTTTTTGTTTAAGTCATTTTAATGTTATCTTATGTAATTTCAGGTACATTTTAGGTTTTTCATCTAACATTTATATTTTGTTTGATTTCAGATTTATTTTAATTAACAAAACTTATTTTATTTTTAATAGTTTTAACAGTTTTTATGATTTAATCATTTTTAAGTAGTTTCAGTTTTATTAATATATATAATACATATATAATACATATTTTATTTAGGTTACATTTATTTTAGTTTTAGTCATTTTAATGTATTACAATGAAACATTTTACATTTTTCATCTCACATTTATATTTTATTTTTAATTTCAAATTTATTTTATTTATTTTACTTTGTTATTTTAAATATTACTACATTTATTTTTTTAAGTATTATTTTAATGTATTAACATGTTATGTTTATATTAATTTAACATAATAAAATTAAACATTTTATTTCAGGTAACTTTTAAGTTTTTCATCTAACAGATATATTTTATTTGATTTCAGATTTATTTTAATTAACAAAGACTTATTTTAGTTGCAATAGTTTTTATAATATAATCATTTTTAAAACCATTTTAGTTTTACTAAGATTATGTTATTTTTAGTAGTTTTATACATCTAACATTTATATTTTATTTCAAATTTATTTAACAAAAACTTATTTTTAATAGTTTTTATTTATTTTAGTTTTTATCTTTTATTTTTAATAGTTTTAATATTTTTTATTTAATTTTAAAATAATTTTAATTTTATTAGGATGATGTGCTTTTGTCATTTTTAATAGTTTTTAAAAATATTTTTATTTAGGTTCACGTTTATTTTAAGTAGTCATTTTAATGTATTAAAATTAAAGAGGTACATTTTTAAGTTTTTCTTCTAACATTTATATTTTATTTTTAATTTCAGAATTATTTTAATGAACAAAAACTAATTTTGTTTTTAATAGTTTTTTTTTATTTAATCTTTTTTTTATATTTATTTTATTTTAGCTTTAGACATTTTAATGTATTAAAACGAAACAAACTTTATATCAGGTTACTTTATTTTAAGTTTTTTATGTCATATTTATATTTGATTTGATTTCAGATTTGTGTTAATTAACAAAAACTATTATTTTTAATCGTTTCAATAGTTTTTATAATTTAAGCATTTTTAAATAGTTTTAGTTACTAATAACAACATGGAGTTTTAAAATGTTATTAATTCATTACCAAATTATTTACATTTTAATTTACTAATGAATTACATTAATTTAAACACAATTTACAAATAATTTACTCACCCCCTTGTCATCCAAGATGTTCATGTCTTCCTGTCTTCAGTTGTAAAGAAATGATGGTTTTTGAGGAAAGCATTTCAGGATTTTTCTCCAAATAATTGACTTTATTGGTGCCCCAATTTTGAACTTCCAAAATGTAGTTTAAATGCAGCTTCAAAGGGCTCTAAATGATCCCAGCCGAGGAAGAAGGGTCTTATCTAGTGAAACGATCTGTCATTTTTTTCAAAAAATAAAAATTCGTTCTTGAACGATTCATTCATTTTGAACAAATCTTTAATGTGACTCAGGAAGAATGAGTCGTCTCCGGGAGTGATTTGTTCAATTAGGTTCTGTACTGGAATTAGTTCACCTGTTTCGAGTCTTCGGGTTTTTCGAGTCGTTCGTTCATCTTATGGGTCTGTCACGTGATGATCAAACGACTCAAACCCAAAAAAAGGACAGAAAAGAGGTGAGGTGAGCTAATCATAGACTAAAGACTAAAGGTAAACAATGAATTAATCTTTTCTGTTTCTTATAGCATTATAGTTTTGTCTTGTTTGTAGTGTGATCAACGTTTGTGTAAGCAGTAGATGTGTTAGGGAAGTAACACATAACATGTTAATTATACTGCTATTGCTAAAATGAACGGCGCCCTGCATCCCAGAGCCTGTGCTACACAAGCTTTTGTACTTAAAAAGTATACAAATTTTTATTTTCCAAAAAGAATGACAGATCGTTTCGCTAGATAAGACTCTTCTTCCTCGGCTGGGATTGTTTCGAGCCCTTTGAAGCTGCATTTAAACTACATTTTGGAAGTTCAAAATCGGGGCACCAATGAAGTCCATTATATGGAGAAAAATCCTGAAATGTTTTCCTCAAAAACCATAATTTCTTTACGACTGAAGACAGAAAGACATGAACATCTCAGATGACAAGGGGGTGAGTAAATTATTTGTGAATTGTTGTTCTGGAAATGGACTTCTCCTTTAAACAACTTTTCCAGATCTAGAAATCACACGTTTAAAATTAGACAACCTCATATATAAAGGTATTCAGACTGTGTTCTGGTTCTTTAAAGAAAAAAAAAAAAACTGTTGTTGAGGGAGTGAAATAAAATAAGAAATATCTTGCTTTTTAGTTGTTTCAGCCTAATTTAATGTTTACTTTGAAACATTTTAAGTCATATTGAGGACCCCTAGTGGGCCCCAGCCCTCTGGTTGAAAACCACTGCCTTAATATATTTAACTTGTACAGTATGTAGATTATCCTGCTATTTATAGATTATCCACTATTTGCACAACAAACATAAAGAGAGGGGTTTTACATCATTAAGAGAATGAGCAATTATATAAATTCCTATAGATTGAGGAAGGAACCCAAATATTTTGAGCCTCAATTAGAAGGCAACCACATAGCAACACAATAACAACCAATCGGAACGCCTTACAGCATCCACACAGCACACCCTAACATAAAGTGTCAGTGAGTTTTGCAATCTAACAAATACATTAATTTTTCTCTCTGTGTTACTTTGCAGTTTTTCCCCAATGGCAATGCAGTGATCACAGGTTCAGACGATGCTTCCTGCAAGCTGTACGACCTGCGTTCAGACCAGGAGCTCATCACCTACCAGGACTCCAGCATCATGTGCGGCGTGACCTCCATCGCTCCCTCCTTCTCTGGAAGACTCATCCTCGCTGGGTACGACGACTTCAACTGCAACATCTGGGACTCGCTGAAGGCAGAGAGAGTTGGTACGTCACTGGAAAGAGATACAAAGATGGATGTCAACTTCAGGATAGAGCATTTCAGATGCAAAAATATCTATAAATATAAAAATATAACATATATTAAATGTTATTACATTTATGGTGTTTGTGTTTTACAGGAGTGCTGTCTGGTCATGACAACAGAGTGAGCTGTATTGGCGTGACACCTGATGGGATGGCCTGCTGCACGGGATCATGGGATAGCTTTCTGAAGATCTGGAACTAAAGCTCTGTCTCAAACGGAGGCAAAATCAGAATATGTCAAAGACAGGGTAAAATGTAAAGGGGACAATTGAAACAGGACTCTGGGATATAGCTGTATAAGTAGGGAGGGAAAGCGATATGTTTGTTGTGCCGTCACAACGAGAAAGATTGTGAATAAGAAAACCTCATTTAGAGATGGGCTGACCTGTAGAATAATCTTGTCAAAGAAATCAGAAAACCAGAAAACTTGTTTTTTTTTTTTTTTTCAGGGACTGCTAACTGCAAAAGTGGGCATTTACAAAGCCATTACCTATTTGATGATTTGTGAGGTAATTTTTGGATAGGGTCTTTAACACATGGGTGTCACAGCATATTATCAATAATCGCATATGAAATCAGACTTTCAATAGCTTACTGATATCTAAATGCATCCTGTGCTATCAAACCTATATGACAGAGGTTGCCAAAATAGTTGCGCAAGACTGAATATACAATGTCTACACAGAATGATATTTTCACTTTTATAAAATGTGGTTTACAAATTATAGATAGATTAAAGAAGTTTTAGTGTGATTCTCTGACTGAAGCTTCTTTTTATTGAGTTTAGTGTTAGATTTTTTTGATAGTGCACTGATAGTGTCATCTGTTTTTTCTGCTTACTCGGGCCAATAAAAAAGTACTGTGACAAACCTGACTGATCTTTCATATCTGAAAATGAAAAGAAATGCAAATATTACACTGTGGTATGCGAAAGTTTGGAATAGGTGAAAATGTGGATAATTTTAACCAAATAAGAGAGATCATACAAAATGCATGTTAATTTTTATTTAGTACTGTCCTAAGATATTTTGTTTACACATATATATGTTTACATATAGTCCACAAGACAAAAAAAAATAAATAAAAAATTTGCTGAAATTATTAAAGGGGTGCTATTATGCTTTTTCACTTTTTGAACTTTAGTCAGTGTGTGGTGTGTATCTTTGGGCATAAAAAAGATCTACAAAGTTACAAATCTTTAAGTCCACTCCAAAAAAGAGATTTTTCGTTCTTTTTAAAAAAATCCCTTTTCAAGAACTACAACGAACGGCTCTTTTGGACTACAATGTTTGTTTTCCACATGCAGTGAAGTAACAACGCGGTCCATTAGAATATCTTTAAAATAAATCCCGCCCACGGAAATTCGGATTGTTTGGGGGGTGGGGGGTGGGGAGACTAGGAGGGGGATTAGTCTAATTTAAGCATGCAGCGCGAGAGCTGCTTCAACAAGCCGCAGCGCAGCGGGTGTAAACACAAGCACTGACCAGAGTGGCCGCTTCAGAGCTGTAACGCGCCGCAAACGTCTGCAATACGGGGGTCGAAACACATGCCGAAGCCGCGATCTACTCCGGTTGCCGCGTCGGAGCAGTAATGCGCCGCAGACGTGTGCAGTGTGTGGTAAGAGATTTATTCATCATACAGTGTAGATAGCTTCACTTATAATGCGAGTGTTTTTTAAAATGCATAAACTTGCACTAGAATAGGCTAGGCTAATCAGTGATGATGTTGTTTGATAATGTTAGACTGCTTTTAGCCTTATGCTGGAGCTAGTTTCGGACAACGAAACTAAGCATGTAAATACTTAAATACATTAGCAAGATAATATCATGTATTGGCGATCTCGCAGGCTGACGATAGGACTCAACACTACTGTAGTGTATTATTTACTCACCCTCCATGCATGCTAGGTGTATATGACTGCCCTCTTTCAGACAAACGCAATCAGGGTTATATTCAAATTTGCCCTGGCACTCCCAAGCTTTAGAATAGCATAGACGGGTGTTTCTCCTCATCAGTCCAAAACTAATCCAATAATATGCATCCATCCATAATAAAAATGTGCCTCACATAGCTCCGGGGGGTTAAAGGAGAAGTCCACTTCTAAAACAAAGATTCACATATAATGTACTCACCCCCTTGTCATCCAAGATGTTCATGTCTTTCTTTCTTCAGTCGTAAAGAAATTATGTTTTTTGAGGAAAACATTTCTGCATTTTTCTCCATATAATGGACTGATAAGGTGCAGCGGTTTTGAACTTTCAAAATGCAGTTTAAATGCGGCTTCAAACGATCCCAAATGCGGTTGTAAACGATCCCAGTCGAAGAAAGAAAGGTCTTATCTAGCAAAACGATCGGTTATTTTCATTAAACAAATACAATTTAAATACTTTTTAATCTCAAACGCTTGTCTTGCCTTTCTCTCCCTAAACTCTGTATTCTGACTCAAGACAGTTAGGGTATGTCGAAAAACTCTAATCGTATTTTCTCCCTCAACTTCAAAAATCATTTCAAAATCATCCTACATCGCGGCAGAAGTACCGACACAGTCTTTGCAAAGTGAACATGCAAAGAATATCAAACATCCTTAATAATAAAGGTAAAACACTGATATAGGACGGTTTTGAAGTTGAGGGAGAACATGAGATGGGAGTTTTTTAAACTGCATTTTAGAAGCCTAAAATCAGGGCACCATATCATTGCAAATTGTACTTAATTTGTCTTCCGGGAAACATGCTAATATCTTCTGTTGCTTCCGAAGGGCAGTACTAAATAAAAAAAATATATATATATTTCAACAAAATAAGAAAAATTCGGACATCATCCTGTTCAAAAGCTTTCACCCTCCAGCTTTTAATGCATCGTGTTTCCTTCTGGAGCATCAGTGAATGTTTGAACCTTTTTTAATAGTTGTGTTTGAGTCCCTCATTTGCCTTAAGTGTAAAAAGATGGATCTCAAAATCATAGTGTCACTGCTGGAAAGGGTTCAAATATGCAAAAGATGCTGGAAAACTGAAGAATCTGCAGGAGCTGGAGGATTTTTGCTCAGTTTAGTTCAGAACAATCTCTTTCACTAAACAATCACTATCACTAAAAAAAAAATAAAATAAAATAAAAAAACACAGTCATAGATCATCCAGGTAACCACACACAGTATTAAGGGTTCACAAACTTTTGAAGGGGTTATTTTAATAATTTTTGTTTTTTTTTAATAAAAAAATATCTGAAAAAAAAGAAGAAGATACCGGCAGATACTGGATAACCATTCTCAAGTTATAGAAATAGTTAAGATAAATTAGTAACAGTTTTTTTTTAAAGGATGTGGTCAATTGAGTTAAACATAACTGAAGAATGTTGATTAGCTTACAGTTTCAGTTAACTGACCCGTCACAAAGACCTGTTGCAATGAGTAGTATGAAGCTGCAGACTCGGAGCCTGCTGCATCTACAGTCCCGCACCCAGAGTCCCGCATTCTCAGACCCCTCGTTTTTCGAGACAGCGCCACCTTTCAAATTGGATCGGATAAACACATGGATAAACACGTGAAGAACCGAAACACGGTGAGTATCCTCAATTTTATTCAATGATTTCTTTTTTAATCAAACTACTTTATAGCTCATCGATACACCAACATATGAACAGTCTATTTAATATTTGTAATGATAGTTTGTAACAAAATTTGAGCCGTTAATGTATGTTTTTTCGCCTTTTTTCCCCGAAAATATTTTGATAGCTAACGTTAGCCTTTAACCTTGGACTTTTTGTAGACAAGGCATTGTAAAAAAATTGATTAAATTTAGTTGACATAGTGTGCCATTCTTTTTGAACACCTCAAAGCTCTGCTACACAATTGTAAAACTCAACTGAACTTCACAAATGAAGTGGAGTTCATTTGTAGTTTTCTTTTTCCTGAGGTAGGCCCGCACATGTTTGTCAATTGGATTGTTTCTATTATTGCCATATATGAAATGTTTTATACATTAATTAATTAATGTATTTATTTATATGGACAGGCCATCATTCATGGCCTATGTGAGCTGCAGGCATTATCCTGGCAGGAGGCTGAGGAGGTGTTCCTTCGTGGCCCTACTTATCACCCTAGGTATGCTTGTAATTTGCATTTGCAAAAAAAATATTATTATTACACAATATTTTTGACAATGGCATTCATCTTTTATTTTAGTGAAGTTGAGGAATTTGACTGGGTGATTGCAAAAAGAATGAGAAAAGAAGCAACATTTGCCTCCCAGAAAGTAATTATTTTACCTTATGCATTTACATTACATTTTACATTTATTCATTTAGCAGACGGTTTTATCCGAAGCAACTTATAAATGAGGAGTTTTTTTTAATGCAATTGAAGACGAAAATAAAGTCACTAACACAATTCTTTTTTCCTTTTTTCTTTGCTTTGTCCTGTTTACAGCAAGATGACAGTGATTAAGGTGATCGTTAAATAAAGTACAGAATTGTTCATTATTGGTGTTTTGTCTATTATTTGAGTTTTGCTTCACATTCAAAATATCAAAAAACAGGTTTTGTAATGTTAGCATGGTATAATGTTAATTAGACCATTATATGTTGAGCTGAAAGAAAAAACATTGTACAAAAACAAACTAAAACATTGTAGCAATATAATGTCACATAATATTTTTCAGATGATAGTTCAATTTGTATTTGTATCGGTTGCATCAGTAATTTCCTTTCAATTACACCCACGCTCAAAAAATAAATACTGGGTAATTAGTTAGTTTGAGAACACAATGATTTTTTTTTTGGCACATGCATTAAGCAGGGAACGCAAATATTTATTTGGATAACTTTAAACAAAAAGAGACCGTAATATTGCATTCTAATGTTTTTAATGGCATTTGGATAAGGGTGTTATACGATCTTCCGAACAGCAGGAGGCGCTGTCTCGAAAAACGAGGGGTCTGAGAATGCGGGACTCTGGGTGCGGGCCTGTCCATGCAGCAGGCTCCAAGTCTGCAGCTTGATAATGTTGGTTGCAATGTCTGACAAGCCAACCTCTCCCACAGTGGAAAAAAAAAACCGGTGGAGCAAAGAGGACACTGACAATGTGCTGACAGACAAGACAGAGCAGCTTATTTTAGGTATGAAACAGCCTTCAAATTGTGTAATTTTTCAAGAAATTCAAACAATAAATAGCTTTGTGGCTCTGTGTCGTGACAGATCGTTGTGGTCTCTCAGTTTAAGTGGCACACGAACTGATCTTCTCTTCATCTAGTTCTTCTAGTTATAGCATGAAATAAACATGAACGAACATCAGAAGGTATTTTGCTTTAGCCGTGGAAGACATCAACACACCATTTTTCCAAGTTCAAGTCCACTGATGCTAATCTACTCTCTGGTCTAGTTTGTCAAATAAAAATGTCAGAGTCTGCATTATGATTGGTCAGATCACCTGTCAATCAGACTCCCTGTGAAAGGCCAATTGCAAGGTTGAAGGTAGTGGTACACTGACATTTTCACCATTAGAAATGCTTTGTGAACAGCTGGTATCAATGACAGATTGAAAACCATTCAAGTTTTTCTGAAAAAGAGCTTCATAGTGCATACACGTCAGATAAAAAGAAAAACAAAACTAAAATCAAATGATATTTTATTTACATTAAAACAGTGTTTATTTACAAACACACAAAGAAAGAGTAAAGAATAGGAAAAAAGGATGATCATGTAGTTTAAGGCTTCAAACTGTAGTATATACATAGTGTTGGCTGGATTTATCCTGGTCTGTTCAGGTTGTCTCACTCGTTCTCCTTGTTGAGTGACAGAATCAGAGCTCTCCTGTCCATCTGGCTGAACCTCTGTTTTTCTGGGGTGGACACTTTCAACTTCATCTGAAGACAGACATGAAGATCCATTGAGAGTTTGAAGGTGTAACAGACAAGAGTGACTATATAACACTCTACAGTTGAATAAGCACTGAGGTTTAAATATAACTAGTGACTGTGTGAACCATGTAATTACCTGGGAGTTGCGGCCTCTGGGTGAATTTGCCTCCCTCAGGATCTGCAGAGGTGATCTGCCCTCAGCGATCAGAACTTTTTCTATAATATTGCACAAACAAATATCTCAAATTTTGCTAGTATATAACCACTGCAAAAAAAGTGCATACTTGAAATAGAAAAGTACAAATAACTTAAATACACTAAAGATTTAGTATTTTGTCTTCCATCCACCTTTTAATGCAAGAGCTGGTGCAGAGCTTTATAAACCCGAAATTGACAAGCTTTGACACACTCACCTCTCGGTCTCTGTTTGGTGCGCACAACCATGTTGTTATTCTCATTTGTGGCCGTCTTTTTAGTAGAAAGTGGTGAGGCTACAGATTTTCCACGTGCCTGTACCCCTCTCGCTCTAACTCCAGTGGTCCCAAAGCCTACGCCCAACCACTGGGGCTTAAAAATAGCCTGACTTGGGCTGCGGGGGTCAAACTTCAGACAACGGATGCCAGGCTGGGCCGTTTCAACCTGGGTGCTGGTCACTGGGCTGGGTTTGCTGGAGACCTCAGCAGGTTGAGATGTGGGAGGTTTGATCTCCTCTGGCTGCTCATGGCTCACCTCTGGAAGTGCAGCAGCCACCTTGATGAAGGAATGACACATCAGTCAGTCTATTATGGCATTTAACCGTATGGATTTTTTTTTTTTTAATGCTTGCTGAATCTGGCCAATAGTTTAGATTTTCACTGGTCCCAAAACAAATAAAAACATACATTTAACTTTATCAAATTAAAATGCATCACTTTTTTTTTTTTTGGAATAGTTAAAATATTAAATTTTTCACAAATACAAACTGTAATGAATCTAATTAAGTATTTTAAAAATTAGGTTGAAAATTAATGTCATTATTCAGGATATTTAAAAAAAACAAAACCAAAAATAAAAAATTATAATGTGCGTATCATAGACAAGGCATAAAAATGTACGTTAAAAATAATATACTTTTTTCCACAGAAAAAAATAACTGCAATTTAAAAAAACAAAACAAAAAAAAAAACAAAGTAATAGTGAACTATTACTACGCTGCAATTATTTAAAAAAAATATGCTGTATTTATTTTTAAAAAGCAAAAATAGTAATATTGTGAATTACTACACTGCATTTTAAAAAAGCATAAGTAGTAATGTTGTGAAATGTTAATATGCTGTATTTATTTTTAAAAAGCAGCAAAAATACCACGCTGTATTTTTAAAAAAAAAATATTAATATTGTGAATTACTACACTGTATTTGAAAAAAAGCAAACAGCAAAAAATATTAACATTGTAAAATATTACTGTGCTGTATTCATTAAAAAACAAAAATAGTAATATTGTGAAAAAGTACTAAACTGGCTATCTGTACGCTAAAAAAAAAGGATAATTGTGAAATACTGCTAACTATTTATTTGAAAAAAAAAAAAAAAAAAAAAACAGCAAAAATATTAATATTGTGAAAAATTACTTCGCTGTATTTGAATTTTTTTTTTTAACAATGTATTTACTTAAAAGCAAAAATAGTAACATTGTGAAATAATACTATGCTATATTAAAAAAAAAAAAAAAAAAAAAAAAAAACAACTGCCATACTTTTGAACGGTAGTGTTTTTTTCAGAAAGAAACCCAAAAAGACACAGACTTTGAATAATCTCAAAAACAAACCTGTTCTTCAGATGTCTGGGATGGGACCTCATCTGCCTCCGGGGTCACAACATCTTCAACAACAGGCATGGAAGTTTCAGGCTCTGTGGGTTGCGTTGGGACTGAGAAGAGCGCGTAGGAGTGATCTTCATTCGCTTGCCTCTCAGCAGGAGGAAGAGGAGTCAGAGGACGTTCCTCCAGAGAAGAGGAGTAAACACCTTCACGACAAGCGAGAAGACTCAGACTGAGCTCTTTACTTAATGGTGAACCACCAATAAGCAGAGCCTCCTCCGCTTCTTCCAACGAGGCCTCAGCATCCACCTCCACCTCCATCTGCGTGTCTCCGATCAACACAAATGGGCTGCTGCATATGGAGCCGTAGCCCTCTGAAGGAGAGGTCAGTGCAGGGGTGGACAGAGCATCTGTGTGTCCGTTGAGGGTGGATGAGTTCTGGGCTTTTACCAGAGGGAGCAGAGGATCTCTGGGACCTGCTTCATTTTGCTGATTCACACTGGGTAGGCTGGGGTGTTTGCTGAAAGACACCGGAGGAAGGGAAGCAACAGAGTCGCTGCCGGATTTGACGTCATTGAGAAAGAAGGTGCTGAGGCGCCGGGCAAGAGATGTGACGCTCACTGTAAAGGAGGCAAAGTAGTTTGAGCTTAAAGAGGTCTGAGGACAGTGACTTTATTTTCTCCTTAGGGAAACTCATTTTTAGTGATAACTTATGAATCGTTAAAGATAGAGTAGTTATGACGGTGTTACTTAATGCATTTGCTGAAGTCATTTTAAATGCGTTTTAAGAAATTGGTTTTAACCTGGTTTTATTCGGTTTCTGCAACCGAATAAAAAATAAAAAAAGGTAATTGCGACTTCTCACAATTCTTACTTTTTTTTTCCCCCTGCAAAGTCAGAATTGCAAAATACAAACTTGCATTTGAAAAAAAAAGTTTTATTAATCTAGCAATTTTGACTATTGCTCGCAATAGTGACTTCATATAGTGACCCGCTATTTTGATTTTAGAACTCACATTAGTGAATTAAAAAAAAAAACAAAAAAAACATTCTGAGAAAAAAGATTTTGAAATACAAGTTTGCATTACGCAAGTCTGAGGGAAAAAAGTCAGAATTGTGAGATACAAACTCACATTTGTGAGAAAAATGTCAGAATGGTGTGATTACATCATGCAATTCTGACTTTATGACTTGCAATTGCAAGTTTGTCATGCAATTCTGAGGGGAAAAATTGAGCAATTGAGTTTTTACCATGCAATTCTGAGAAAAAAAGTCCAAATTGTGAGATGTAAACTCGCAATTGCAAGAAAAAAAGGTCAGAATTGTAAGATACAAACTCGCATTTGTGAGAGAAAAAATAAATAAAAAAAAATAAAAACTGCAATTTTTTTTGCAACTGCGAATTTATATCCCTCTATTTTGACTTTATAACTTACAACTCTTAGTTCTTACCACCCAATTCTCAGGAAAAAGTCAGAATTGTGAGCTCATATAATGCAATGCTGACTTGATAAATTGCAATTGTGAGTTAATTTCATGCAACTTTGAGAGAGAAAAAAAAAAAAAAAATGAAATGCCAGTTTGTATTACGCAATTCTGAGGAGAAAAGAAAAGTCCAAATTGTGAGATGTAAAAAAAGTCAGAATCGCAATTTTCTAGCAATTGCGAGTCACATCCCACTATTTTGACTTTATAACTCACAATTTTTTTTTACATGCAATTCTGAGAATAAAAGTCAGAAATGTGATATACAAACATCTGGCAATTCCAATTTTTTCCCCTCAGAATTGCAATGTTATATATCTTGCATTTGTGACTTTTTTCCCCCCACAGTTCTATTTTATAATATGCAACAGCGAGTTATAACAAAAATTGTGAGAGACAAAAAAAAAAAAAAAAGTCAGAAAGGCAATTTTCTTGCAATTGCGAGTTTATATCCAGCTATTCTGACTTTCTAACTCACAACTGTGAGTTTTTAACCACAATTCTGAGGGAAAAAAGTCAGAATGCGAATTCGTACCTCACACAAAACAAACAAACAAACAGGCATAATTGTAAGACAAAAACTTGCAATTAACTTTCTATATTATAATTATATTTTTTTATACAGTGGCCATAGAAAAAAAAAAAAAAAAAAGTTTATAATGTTTTTCACTTTGTAGATGGTTGGTTTGGTTTTATGGCTTGTAACCCTATGAAAAATACTTCCACAAACAAGGCAACTGAAAAAGTGCAGTCTTTACAGAAAGGGGTGTGCTTATGAATATTAATTAGCTTTTAGCTTGAGCTCTTTTTGCCGTTTTTAAATATTTTGAGTAATAGTGCACAAACAGTTTACATGTAATACAGAAAATAATGGGGCACAATTAACTTACTCTTTATTGGTGTTCGAGTAATGCCAGGTGTGGGTGAGCGGGGGTCAACAAACGCAGGCCCAACTGACTCCACCACAGGAAGAGGCGAGTAAGCTACGCCCACCTACAGGAAAATACAATCAATTAAACTCTTTATCATGCCCATTGCTCACTCACTGTTCAAACGGGATTTGAAAAATGGCATAACTCGGCTCATGGCCTGGCTTGTCGATAAATGACTAAACCAAACTCAAACAAAAGTGTTGTTACTGCATGTTCGTAACGTAACTGTTACCTGTATAGGTGTGCGGTCGATAGCACAGGACGGTGAGCGCGGGTCTGCGAGTCTCGCTACACGCGCTGCTTTCGGCCGCTGGGTCGGGTCTACCTTTGGTGTTGATGCCACAGACATCTTGCTTTCACTGGCACCCATTTTTCACTGTTTGCTTTTAAGAAAACAGCACGGTTTATAAAAACATGTATGGTAGGAAGAGAGAAAGTAGTTAAAACACTAATACACTAAGCTTATGCTGGCTTGCCAGAACGTATAACTAAATTATACAAACGTAAAACACTTCATTTAATTAAATAAGTATCAGTTTTTGCAATGTTGTGTTTTAGCAACACGACAAAGTTACTGTCCAATAAACAAACTCAAACTCACCTTAAAGTTAAACGTGCTCCACGTACAGTCCACTATGTGTTCCTTTTATCTTCCACGTTATATTAGACCAACTTTATGCCACGTTTTATATCTATGAATATTTACAAACGCAGATATTAAAGAAATGCTTCAGTCGTCTTCCAATCCAAACTCCGTGTGACTCCAGCGAGAGTATTTAAATGGGTAGTTCTGTGTTTGCGGCGATTTTTAAACAGACCAATAGCTGAACGCGTAAGTTCTTCCCTCGGCGCTTCTGATTGGCTGAGACCGCGAATACATTTTTATTGGGCGTCTACCAGCGATTTGAAATACAGACGCGTGGTGCTGACGTCTTCTTTTAAAAAACAGTCAAAACAATGCACACATTCGCACTTCTGTTATAACAAAAATACGTTTTCGTGAATTAGATAAGGAATTAATATTCGACAGTCATAGAGAGCATGTTGTAAATATTAGAAAGTATATTTTATGTTTACTATTTTGATTATTGCTAAGAGCAAGCCGAATGAACTAGAAATGTAATACTTTTATAATATTTTAATACTTATGTTCAGAAATATTTTTGTTTCTTTTTTTTCATTTTTAAATAAAAACTAATAAAAAATATTTTTAAATTGTTACCAAGCATTTTTTGTCAAAGCTTTATTGCTTGAATTACATACTTCGTAATAGCAATTTGAACTGGCTATATGCAAAACATTAATAATTATGATACAATACACAATATGGCAAGTAGAATTTACAATTAAGCAAATTAATTTACAGCAAAAGCAAATATCTGATAGGAAAGAGTGCTTACAGACAGTCTTTCGGTATCACAACCTTTTTGTCACTCACGAATGAAGTTGCCAATATAACTTTAAGGCTTGCAAATCACTTCTGTTACTTTGTACAGAATCTGTAGTGATGTAGAACACAATTATTTCTCCACATCCTCGTCTCTGTGTCAAACAGAGGCAAGTACTTCGAGCTCACAGTGCAGGGACCTTACTTTCCCCATATTTTGACATTTTAATTTTGATAAGGACAATGGAAACTGTAATCGTCAAGATTAACAAAATGGGAAAATTAAAAATTCTCTGTAAGCGTAAACTTGTGACAAAAACCGTAGCAAGTTTGTACCATGGACTTTTTAACATCTTTTTCTCAAAAACAGTCATCAGTTCATCCGTCTGTCCGTTAGCATAGTGCTGGAGCTAAATGGATGTTTCACACTCGTTTTCTTCTTTATTAGCACCTTCAAAAATCATGCCCCTCTGTTGAAATGTACACCTCCAGTCTTCTTGTTTTCTCTCCGAAACAGGCTTCTCCACACTCACATTCTATCTCCCTGTGCTCCATCATCTCCTGTATCCTTCATTCTGCCTCTACATCTCTCTGGCAGAAGTGCGCCAGCAGCGTGTCCAGATCTCGCCGGTCGGCGGCTGAGTAAAGCGAGCTCTCTCCCATCATGCTCAGTGCCATGCGTAATGTGGACCAGATGTTGTCTGACATCACAGTGGCTGCTGCACCTGGTCCTCGACCCGCACCTCCCTCTCCATCACCTGCGGCCTGTCGCTGCAGAGAAAGGGCCTCTAGGAAGTGCTCTACTGCCTCCCTGATAGAGATACAAAAGGATGGCATTTATTGTGACATTTAGCTCTTTCCTTCATGTGTACCCTGCTTAAAGGGCTAGTTCACCCATAAATGAAAATTCTGTTATTAATTACTCATCCTCGTGTCATTCCAAACCCGTAAGACCTTCGTTCATCTTTGGAACACAAATTAAGATATTTTGGATGGAATCCGAAAGCTTTCTGACACTTGTGTAATGGGTGAACTATCCCTTTTAACCTTGTTTTACTAACCTGTGTGCACCCAGATTGACACAGCTGATGCCCAGGTTATATCGGCTACGTACAAACCCAGGTTGTAATTCCAGCGCGCGTCTGTAAGCAGCGACTGCCTCCTCTGATCGGTTTCCATTAGCAAGAGTCGCTCCCAGCTTGTTCCACAGTAGATAATCCTAAATTTAGAGTTGAGAGAACAAAGTTTGTGAACTAAATTACTGATGAACCATGTGTAAAGAATATAACAATGCTCCTAGGTGCGAATGAACCAACCTGTGGCGTCACAGACAGGGCAGCACTGAAGCAGTCCACAGCCTTGTCATACTCTCCACTCAAGTTGAAGAGAACGCCCAGACCACATTGCAGCTCTGGATCCACCCGTGTGGGTTCAGCAGCCGCTGAACTTAAAAACAACGTCTGCACTTCATTAAAAAGTGCCCTAGGAGGAAGATGAATAAATGAACCTTTAAAAGAGATAGTCCATCCAAAAAATTCAAATACTCACATCATTTATTCACCCTTATGTCATTCCAAACCATTACATAGCTTCAAAATACTTGGAATATAGTCACAGAGACAATTTTATGACACGTTTTTGTCACTATGGAGCTTGAGAGACTACAAACTTACTTACTTTAAGGGATAGTTCACCTAAAATGAAACTTCTGTCATTAATTACTCACCTTCATCTTGTTCCAAACCTGTAAGACCTTTGTTCATCCTCAGAACACAAATTAAGATATTTTTTATGAAATCTGAGAGCTTTGACCCTGCATAGATAGCAACGCAACTATGGCCCCAAAAGGTAGTAAGGACATTGTTAAAACAGTCCATGTGTCGGCGCCAATAGCCTTGTGGGCAGTGCGCCAACATATGGTGCAGTTGCACCTCGGGTGTCCTGAGATCGAATCCCACCTCGTGGACCTTTCCCAATCCCACCCCCCCACTCTCTCTCCCATTCACTTCCTATCTCATCTCTACTGTCCTGTCAAGAAAAATACAATCGTAATGTTATTCAATCGTAATGTTATGAAGCTACAAGAATACTTTATGTGCGCAAAGAAAACAAAAATAAAAACTTTATTCAAAAGTACCATGTATCATATGTCGTGGTACTCTACTCAATGAGCGTCAAAGATACAAGAAAAGAAATTGTTAAAAAAAAAAGTTATTGTTTTCTTTGCACACAAAAAGCATTCTTGTAGCTTCATAAAATTAAGGTTAAACCACTGATGTCACATGGACTATTTTAATTAAGTTCTTACTACCCTTCTGGTCCTTGAACGTGTCAGTGGCGTTGCTGTCTATGCAGGGTTGGAAAGCTCTCGTATGTCATCAAAAATATCTTAATTTGTGTTCTGAAGATGAATGGTCTTGTGGGTTTGGAATTAATGACAGAATCTTCATTTTTGGGTAAACTGTCCTTTTAAACTACTTGAAGAAGAGCAGCAAGAATATTCTTCAAAAATCTTCCTTTTGCACTCCACAGAAAAAAAGGTGAGCAATATTTATTTTGGACAACAATCTTTAATTAAAGAAAGGATAATCATCTCTGATACAAAAAAATATTTTAATATTTACACTATCAACTGATTAAATCAGAGCATATGCAGCTACTCACAATGCTGTCTGCAGACTGAACTCCACACCTGTGCTTGTGTAAGACTGTATATTTTTAGAGCACTGCCCGCTTATGATCGGTGACAAATGTAAATCTGTTGCTTGGTTACAATGCCCTGTCCAGTCACTTACGCATGTCGCACATTAATGTAAAAAGGCTTTAATAACAGGCTGCTGCGGCTGCTTGCACATCTGATTAGCTCACAGTATTACACAAGCATAAGTAGGGTTTAAAGGAATTCTGGGTTCGATACAAGTTAAAGTCTTTGGTGAAATAATTCTGACTCATCCCTCAGTGTTACAGTAACACTTACACCGTGTCCTATTCATTTGTCCACCCACACTAAATGTAAAAATGTTGTCTTCTATTTTCATAATTTTCATGATGCTTCTCCATATCGCATTTTTTATGATTCTCCCTAATTTTTCAACTCAAGCCCGTAAGACCTTCATTCATCTTTGGAACACAGATTAAGAGATTTTTGATGAAATCCAAGAGCTTTCTGTCAGCATAGACAGCAATTCTATTACCATGTTCAAGGCCCAGAAAGGACATCGTAAATGAGCATCAAAGACTGACATGGAAGAGAAAAAATTGTTGAATAAAATCATTATTTTTGTTTTCTTTGCACACAAAAAGTATTTTTGTAGCTTTATAAAATGAAGATTGAACCACTGATGTCACATGGACTATTTTAACAATGTCAACGCTACCTTTCTGGGTCTTGAATGTATTGTTGTCTATGCAGGAAAGCTCTTGAATTTCATCAAAAGTATCTTTTTTTTTTTTTTTTTTTGAGGCTTTTTTATGCATTTTTGTAGACAGGACAGTAGGAGAGATGACAGGAAAGCAGTGGGAGGAGAGAAGGGACCAAAATCGGCAAAGGACCTTGAGGCGGGAATCTAACTTAGGTCACCATGAGCGCAGTTGCGCTGTATGTCGACGCACTAACCACAAGGATATTGGCGCCGACCATCAAAAGTATCTTAATTTGTGTTCTGAAGATGAATGGTCTTATGGGTTTGGAACGACATGAGGGTGAATAATTAATGACAGAATTTTAATTTTTGGGTGATCTATTCCTTTAAAGTAGTTTAATGCATCCTTGCTGAAAAAGTCTTTTAATGTTTTTTTAAAAATCGTATTGACTTTTATTGACTTACGTCAATGAGATTTCAGTGTGGTGTGTGTGGTGCAACCAACAAAATGTAGTGTCACCCATCATGTAATGTACTTGTTTTAAACCCAAAGTCTCTCTTTACAGTATTGAAGAATCCTCTTACTCTGGCAAAAGGGATCCAAATCTCTCTCTTTCTTTCTCCCTCTCCCTCACACCCTCCCGCTCCTTCTCTCGTTCATGCTGCTCAAGGATATGCCGGTATTTAGGGTTGTGCCTCAACCAATCACGAAGCGTCTCGCAAGCCTGTCTATGTAGTGACTCATTGGTGAAGCTCACAGCTAAAGCCATGAGAGCTGTCAGATTGTCCTTTTTCAGCTCAATACATCTGAAAATAACAATTGAGACTTTAATATAAGCTTAAGTTATAATAAAGAATTTTATTGTAAGACTGTAAGACTACAGTTATACTTCTCACCTGCGGAGGGCGCTGATAGCTGCAAACTCTTGCTCGTTCTCTGCCTGGCAGGTGCCCAGATATTGCCAAGCCTGCAGTATCATCACACAGAGTCAGCATTTCACAAAGAGAAACAAGAAAGCAGAACACTGTCCCACAACCCCCTGAAACAAAATGAATCATCAGTTTTTGGATGTGGGATTATACATATTGAGGCTCTGACCAGCTGGTTGTCTGGCTCTCTCTGAACCGCGCTCTCAAAGAGGCGTACGGCTCCAGGAATGTCCCCCGCCTCCATCCTCTTCACGCCCTCAGCAAACGGATCATCATGGGACAGGTAGGGGTTGTCTTCTTCAAACTGATATCCCTAAGAGAAAATGAAAAGCATATTCACACTAAAAGCGGTTAATAAACAGAACTGAATGTGTTTTGCAGAACATTGTAGCTGGAGCTACTTCTCTCTGTTTATGCCTATGACAAATCACGCAGGTACTGGGCTACTCCGCAGCGGTTCCTACCTGAACCAGTCTAAAATAGTCCTTACTTATTATAGGTATACTGTAGTGATTCAGGATAAGCCAAAAACATGGTTTGGAAAATGGATTTATGATGTACTCACTCAAAAAGTATTTACTCATTATATACATTTTGTAAATTTGAAACAAAAAAGTTATGGTCTGTCGGCGCCAATAGCCTCGTGGTTAGTGCATCGACATATAGTGCCATTGCGCTGCGGGCGACCCGAGTTCGAATCCCGGCTCGTGGACCTTTCCTGATCCCACCCCCTTTTCTCTCTCCCTCTTCGCATCCTGTCCCACTATACTGTCCTATCCAAATAAAGGCATAAAAACTCCAAAAATAAATCTTAAAAAAAAAAAAAGTTACGGACTGCAGCTTAAATGGTATTTGGGTCAGTGACGTGATGCCTAAATTTTCTGTCCGATTGCATTTTTTCTGTTAAAATTGCTTTAAATGCATAAAAAAGATGCCATATATATGAAGTACCTCTGTCATGTAAGTACTCGCTTTAACTTTTCAAAAAAACATTAGTTATTTGTCATTTAAAGTTTTTCTCTTATTTAAAGTGTCAAACTCTCATGTGGTGTGACCATCCGGCCATAACCGCTGTTTTGGAAACATCTTTGAAATTACCCTAAATTTATTCAGATTAATTTTCTGACAAATTTGTCATGATTTCCAAAGCATTTGCATTTCTATTTCCATCTTAATATACAAACAAACTTTGTTCAATGATGTCCATTTTATGAAATATCATGTGGTGCGACCATCAAGAAACTACCATTTTGGTACTTTTATGTTGAAATCCATTCAAAGACAAGACGTTGCATTATATATCAATTTGCCAAGAACCCATGGAAGCATCAAGTTGGTTTATAATTATCTTTCAAATGTGGAGAAAAAAATAACCTTTTAACCGTATGTAGTTACCACATTTGGATATCATGTGGTATCACCTCAAAAAAAAAAAAAAAAGAAAAAAAAATACATAAAGCAATGAATATTCAATATTAAATAATATCTAATCTAATAATAATATCTAAGTATTTATTTTATTATAAATTTCATAGTGACCTTTTGTGGGAAGCTAGCTTGTTTTGTTTAGGTGGCCAATTCTGTGCGTGTAAATTTTGACTGAATTTGAAAATATCATGTGGTGCAACCACTGCAGAGTGTCATCTATTACAGATATATGTCCCAGATTGCCATTTGTTGTGCATTTATATTCAATTAATTGTTTATATACATAAAATACTTTATTTTAGTATCAGTTGGAATAGATTCTGATGCAATTTGGGTCACTGTTTATGTTTCATCTTTGTACAATATGAGAAAGAAAAATGGACAATGTAATTTTAGTTTGGCAATTATGCATTTATTAGTAATTTTTTATTTATTTATTAATAACTATTTTAATCTATTTTACCTGATTCCACTGCCAAGCAAAGTAAAATAATTGCTCACCATAGGCAACATGTTATTCTGACCCTGCAGTTTTTGCAGTGAGAGGCGCTTTTTGTTTTCTATTGGCAGAGAGCGTTATGCACGCTGTTTATGCGCCCCGGGCGCCTCGCGTTTTTGCCAGAGCACTCTGAGCTCCTGAAGTTGAAAAAAAAAAGCAACTCTGAGCAGAAAAGCGTCCGACGTCATCACGTTTTTTTCCACTGTCCAATCGAATGAATGGAGAGGCGGGCCTTCTGTTTTGTTGAAGAAAGTTTACCGTTGCTTAGATAGTCCGGAGACTGCAGTGATGGAGGAGAAACTTTTGGTTTTCTATCGTGGGTTACCCGGAGCTGTATTTTTTTTTAAGGTTTTTGCTAATGTGAGAGTTTACTTAAGAGCAAAAACCAAAGATTTTAGAGCGTTCGCGCTATAATCCTTTGATTAGACTGACAGGACTGCTGATTTGATGGTTGCCTAGCAACATAAAAAAAAAACACAATGCACTGCTCTTTTTTTAAAAGTCACCAAAAAAGGCAGTGCAGTGCGCCTCGTGTTTTCAGAACTAAAAAAATGTGTTTGGTGTGATCGGGGCCTCAGTTGACCCTTCGCAAAGCAAAATGCGCTGTATATGTCAGCGCACTAACCACGAGGCTATCAGAACCGACTAGATTTTTAATGATATAAGGTCACTGTTTCATTTGGAGTGACCACTCATCATGTGGTGCAACCAATAATAGCAATAACTGTATTAAATTAACAATTCTGCAGTTGAAATATAAATCACTGCTACAGTAGGTTTAAGTAAATGGTATTTTTAATACATTTTTAAGGAAAGGAAAGGAAAGGAAAGGAAAGGAAAGGATGTTTTACTAGTTTTATGCAATTTACAGGAAAAATAAGTCTGCTAATTACATTTAAGAAGGCAACTCTAGAACAAAAATATGAGATCATTATTTGCAAAAACTCAGAAGAAATGCAAATACTTTGTTTCTAAACACTTTGATTACTAAGAGTTTTTACTGTTTAGGAAATTTACTGTTAAGGAAATGAATTAATTGGAATATAAATCATGGTTGCACCACATGACATTTTTTAAGGCTACGGCCAATTCAAAATCATTTAATTAAACAGTTTAATATGAATTTAAGTGTACATAACATTCTTAATGTTTGAACGTCAATGACCCATATATAACTTTAAAGTAAATATTCACAAATTAAATTTCCTCACTTCTTTTTTTTTTGCTATTGAATAAAGTCATTATTTTTGTTTTCTTTGCACACAAAAATTATTCTTGTATCCACTGATGTCACATGTACTGTCTTATCGATGTCCTTACTACCTTTCTGGGCCTTGAATGTGGATTGTTGCGTTGTTGGATTAACAATCATCAACAATCACAGAAAAGTTAAATAAATCAGTAGTTAAAATTAGGTAACTTATATTTAAAACACACTATTGCAAGTCATTTTTCCTATTTTTGCTCCTACAATGAAAATAGTTCCAACTAAAGCCAAAGCAGAATTAAAGTCCGGAACTAACAGTTGTATAAACTGTAATAAAGTACAGACTGGAGCCTAGGAAAGGCCTTAAAGTTTTAATTAGGTGGAAGTATCCATGCTGTAAATGGGCACAGATGTATATGATCCAGATACCTTGTCATAAGAGCTGCTGAGCATCTGGTCAAAATCTGAGAGCCAAGGGTGAGCTTCAGCATCTCTTTTCGCCATTTCCTCCCACTCCTGCTGGAGTTTCTCCCAGAAATCAACATCACTCTGAACTCACACACACACACAACGACACACAATCATCAGTGAATGAAACAGTATCACACTGAAGTTCATGTAAACACATGCAAGTGTTTAGTCTGTCTCACCTCGACTGCTGCTTTGGCCTGCTGGAAGTCTGGCCCGTAAGTGGTGAATTCATCTACCCAGGATTCTGCAGACTCTGCTGAAACCTACCGAGCACAGCGACATGCCAGGCTGTTAACAGCCTCAGTAACACATCACAGGGCCTGCAAATGCTTAAACACTACTCAGCTGAACTGGAGAAAAAAAGACAACATACTGTGATGAATGAGAGTGTGGGAATAAAGAAAGGATGTAATGGAAAAAGAAAAAGTGGGTTTGGGAGACCGACAGTAAAGTAAAGTAAAAAAATCTCACCCTCATTCATCCATCTTTCCTTTCCTCTCTACTTTAAAAATAGCAAGCAATGCTCAGTGTACCTTCACTACTGCAGGAAGTCAAAGTGGTTTCAGTAGCTGGGCACAAACGAAAAGCAGTGTGAGCAGGGCATTAGCTCTACAGGCCTGGCGTCTCGCAGCGATAATTATGTTAAAAGCACTATTAAATTAAAGCAACAGTTTGCTTTCTTTAAGGCAAAAAAGGTTCGGTCAGCAGGGGCTAGTTAACGTAACGAAAATGACAAGCCTAAAAACACGGACAGAACAGAAATTGCAGGACTACTGCATCACTGTTGCCGGCCGATCAGGGTCCTACCTGCCTGACGATAGTAGCCCATTGCTCTGCCTGTTTAGCTTTTATTTTGTCATTCTTCTTTTTGCCCTCTCGAGTTTCCACTTGCACAGTCCCCTCCCCTGATTCCAGGAACTGGGCAGCCAGTATGGGACAGAGGGTACAGGGAGGGGGATTTACGGAAAGTATGCATTTGGTGTGGGATTGTTAAGGATAGTAGGGAAATTTAGGTATGGAAGGAGGTTAAAAGGTATCAGGATGGGATTAAAAGATGTCATGACCAACGTCCATGACAAAAGGAAGAAGGAAATATCACAATTAAACTATTGCTTGTTTGAACTATAGGACAAAAAATATTTTTTTAGAAACAGGGGCCAGTTTCCAAGCATAGTATAGACCTAGTCCTGGACAATTGTGATTTTTCCTTTAAAAAAAAAAAAAAACTTGGACTTGGCTTGGACTTGGACTTGGCTTAACTACAGTGGGGTCAAAAAGTCTGAGATCACTAGCAAAAAATACTGCTTCTAATACATATTTATATGATCAGGGTAACATTTGAGTGAATTTGAGCGAACTCCACAAGCTGGCGCGGAATCTATAATATGTACTATTGTATATTTAAAATATTTATAAAATAAAATTTTTAAGAATAAATCGATAGATGGTTTTCAAAATATACTCCAGTTCAAAAGTTTGGGGTAAGTAAGATTTTTTTTGTTTTTGTTTTTCAAATCTTATAAGCTCACCAAGGCTGCATTCATTTAATCAAAAATACAGTAAAAACAGTAATATTGTGAAATATTATTACAATTTAAAATAACTCTTTTACATTTTAAATTGTAATTTATCTCTGTGCTGGCAAGGCTAAATTTTCATCAGCCATTACTACAGATTTTAACGTCACATGAGCCTTCAGAAATCATATTAATATGCTAATTTGGTGTTTAAGAAACAGTTCCAATTGTTAATAATGTTGAAAACAGTTTTGGTGCTTGATATTTTTGTGAAAACCATTGTTTTTTAGTTTTTGTTTTTCAGGACTGTTCGATGAACAGAAAGTTCAAAGGAACTTATTTTACAGAAATCTTTTGTAACATTATAAATGTACATTGTCACATTTGATAAATTTAATAATTCTTTAAAATAACTGACCCCAAAAACTTCAGTGTATTTGTTCACTGCTATATATTTAAGTGTGTTTTTGTTGTTTTCCCTTGTTCTTGTTTTTTTGTTTGTATTTTTTTATAATGCATTTTAAAATGCATATTATATTATATTATATTATATTATAACACATAATAGACTAAAACAGATTTTAAATGCCTAATTTTAAAGGCACAATATGTAAGTTTTCACTGTTAGAGAGCGCACATTTAAAACAAACAAAGAACCAAAGGCATAGTTTGATGACACCGTGATTGAGTGTGGAATTATGGGAGTTGTTGTCTTCATCCCCATAGCCGAAAAGGCTAAAAGACCTGGAAGCAAAATGAGGACGCTGGAGCAATTGCTAATGAAGGATAAGTGCGATAGCGGAGCTTTTATTATGCCACAGTCAAGCGCTTCCGCTCCTTCCAGTCATACATATGTAGGAAAAAGCAGAACAGTTTTATCATACATATGATTGTGTTGGAAGTTCTGCTTAAAATGCTACTCTGTGCAATTATCACCTGTCTAATAAAACATATTAAAGCGTCTTTGGTGTTTCCATGATTTAAAACAAAATAAAATCGGAAAAAATCGAGGGTGTATGATGTCATTTGCAGGCGACGCAATGACACGGTGCACGTTACACTAGTTAAAATTGCTTATTTCTCTGGATTTAAACATTCTTGGGAACATTTGGGATAATGTAAGTACACAAGTCAGCAAAATATATAACACTGTTCTAGTGGTTTTTGGATATTTTAATAAAAAAAATCTTACATATTGTGCCTTTAAATCTGGTCTCAGACCCCACTGTGTATACAGATTCCAGTCTCTAAAGCAAATTAAGCTATCCAAAACTGTATTTTTCAAACACAGCAGTGCACATTGGCAAGGATTACAGTATGCTATGTAGTTATGGCTAACGTTGCTTAGCAGCTTGAGAAGAGCCAAGATTGCCGCCAAAGGGCTGCAGTGTCACCCTTCACAGTGTTTCCTCTATGCGAGGAGCTGGGAAGGGCTCGTACCTGGTTAATGCTCGAGGCCCAGTGCTGTGCCTCCTTGGCCTGTGCTCTATCAGTGTTCTCTTTTCCTGCTCTGTCCTCCACAGTCACACTGCCCTCGCCAATCTGCCTAATGAACCGCAGGAACTACACAATAACAACAACAACAACAACAGCTATTACACATCTACTGCTACCAGGAAACACACTGACGATGAATTCAACACACACACAAATACACCAGCTTTTTTTTTCTTAACAGATATGGTCAGACACAAGCAGACCACGAGGAGGAAGGAATAACGGCTAAAGGCATAACGTATCCCAAATGATACAACAAAGCACGAGCAGAGTTAAATGAAAAAGAGAGAGAAATATGAGCAAGTAAAGAAATGCCCATAAAAAAAAAAACATGAACAATGTCACATCACTTCATCATCTACCACAAGTCGAAAATGATGCTAAACAGGTTAATGTATTACTTTAACCTTTTTAAATATAACCCAGAAGGGCACACTGGGATGTAAAAAAGATCTCTTGGGACAACAGTAACACAGTTTTAGCTTAACTTAAAGTAACACTTTACCCAAAAACGAATATTTGCACAAGATTTACTCACCCTCAGGCCATGCAAGATAAGATGACATTGTTTCTTCATCAGTACAGATTTTAAGAAATTTAGCATTACGTTAGGGGTGAATGGGTGCCGTCAGAATGAGAGTCCAAACAGATGATAAAAACATCACAATAATTCAAAAGTAATTCATACGATTCCAGTCCATAGATTAATGCTGGGTGTTTGTAATAAACAAATCTATCATTATGACATTTTTAACCTCAAACCGCTGCTTACTGCTAAAGTATATATATAAGCTCTCAGTAGAGAAATATACATAGGTCAAGCACTGTTTACAAGTAAAATTATTCCAAAACAGTTCTAAACCAATATGCCAGTGAATGGACTTTTTCACAAGACGTTAATTGATAGACTGGATGTTTTTATGAGCTGTTTGAAATCACATTCTGACAGCACCCATTCACTGCAGAGGATCCATTAGGGAGACAGTAATGTAAAGCTACATTTCCTCACATTTGTTCTGATGAAGAAACAAACTTACAGTTGAGGTCAAAAGTTTACATCCCCCTTTCAGAATCTGCAAAATGATAATTATTTTGACAAAATAAGAGGGATCTTACAAAATGCATGCTATAGTTTATTTAGTACTGACCTGAATAAGATATAAAAACATAACATAAAAGATGTTTACATATTACAGAAGGTTCAAACACCCACTGATGCTCCAGAAGGAAACACAATGCATTGAGAGCCTGGGGGTGAAAACTTTTTGAATTTGAAGATCAGGGTAAATGTAACTTATTTTGTCTTCTGGGAAACATGTAATTATCTTCTGTAGCTTCTGAAGGGCAGTACTAAAATATGATACTTAGGCAAAATAAGAAAAATGTACATATCTCCATGTTCAAATGTTTACACTCCCGGGTCTTAATGCATTGTTTTTCCTTTTGAAGCATCAGTGAGCATTTTAACCTTCTGGAATAGTTGCATATGAGTCCCTTAGTTGTGAAAAGATGGATCTCAAAATCATACAGTCATTGTTGGAAAGGATTCAAATACACAAAAATGCTGGAAAACCAAAAAAATTTGTGGGAATTTTTCTGAAGAACAGCAGGCAGTTTAACTGTACAGGACAAACAAGGGACTCATGAACAACTATCACTAAACAAAAAAAAAACAATTGTGGATCATTCAAGTAACAACACAGTATTAAGAATCAAGGGGATGTAGACTTTTGAATGGGGTAATTCTGATAAATTCAAATATTATTTTGGCTTGTGGACTATATCTAAACGTCTTTTATGTGAAATTTCTTATTCAGGTCAGTACTAAATAAAAAAATAACATGCATTCTGTATGATCCCTCTTATTTTGGTAAAATAACATTTTACAGATTCTGAAAGGGGGATGTAAACTTTTGACCTCAACTGTACATCTTGGATGCCCTAAGGGTGGGTAAATCTTTTGCAAATTTTCATTTTTGGTCAGGCTTATAAGTGATTTCTCATGACAGATAAATTCGGTGATGTGGCATTGGTGAAAGCAGAGCAAATTTATTCTAAAATGGATAAACAGTCAAATTAGTCAAACATCCTGCAAATCATAATTCATAAAATTACATTAACAAAGTCCCAGCAATATGTCATGAGAGGCCATGTGTTACAGTGATTTTACTAATGTGGATTGCCTATTACTGCAACTCTCAGATTTTAGTGGCTTACTGCTATTATAAGAATCGAAGTAACAGCACTACAATCAAAGATACCAATGTTCAATAAACAGTTACTGGAAAAAACTATTCTTCTGCCAAGCAATATTGTTCATTATCCCTGACTTAATTTTAAAACAGAATATTAATTTAGAAGAGGAACTATGTGTTTATGATTTGTTTTGGGTGTAATATCTTTGTCTTGTTTAATATATCAATGCATGTGGTGACTTTGACTAAAGTGTTTCAGGTGCAGCTCAAACAACACTTAAAATCTTAACCCCTCCTCTTACTCTCACCTCTGTGTTCTTTAGTTTAGGGTCATCCACTTTGGCAAGGAGTTCATTTGCTGTTTGCCGTAGTTCTTCACCTGCCTGGTATTCTTGTGTCCTGATAGGATTAAAAAAATAAATAAATAATAAAAAAGAAAATAATATATATATATATATATATATATATATATATATATATATATATATATATATATATATATATATATATATAACAGCAAAGATATAACAGCTGGTGGCTAGTACCAAATTGCTTTAACGTCAGAACATTCATTACATCTTCAAATTGTGGAACAAAAAAATGAAGTTCAAATTTTTTCAATCACTGTAATTTTAATCAAATAAAAGCAATTTTGCTGAGCACAAGAGAATTCAAAAGCATTAAAAAAAAATACCAAATTACTGACCCCAAACAGTAGAGTTATTATGCCTCGTCTTTCTATATTATTCTTCTAAGATACATAAAATACCATTCTTTGTCCTGCTCTCTTTCTCCCAAATCTCCTAGCCATAACTTCTCCTCTGATTGCTCCAGGTACTCCTCTGCCCAGCGGCCAGGGTCTATAAGACAGGAGGAAGGGAACTGAATAGTGGAGGTATAGTAGAAGACGACAGAAAGAGTAAAGCTTTGGAGAATGAAAGAATGGCTGAGCAAAGGTGAGTGAAGAATTGTCAGCCCCACCTAATGACATCCAACAGCATCTAATGGCATTACAATGAAACCCAAAGGGATCAAATCTGGGCTAAATTACCATATTTTAAATATATTTACCTGCCACTTCATTGATGAATTCTCTGGTCCAATCAGCATCAGCTGGATCCAGACCAGCCTGTCCAGAAGAAGAGGCGGAGTCGGCACTAGACAAGAACTCTGCTGCCCAATCGCCAGACAGTGCTAGAGCAGCCACATCAGGAGCTGGGAAATGAAAACATATAGTTATAGCACACTGAAAAGTGTTAAAACCAAACTACATGTGCGTTTGTGCAGTCTACCTCTCTGTGGAGCCTGTCTGTAGCTCTGTTGATCTATCTGCTGCATTTCCTCAAGCAGTTGACCCATATCAAAAGTGTGAGGAGGTCGTTGTGGGGCCTGTAGAAACTCACTTACCAGCTGGATTTCAAAAACAACAGAATGTCATCACAGTAAAAACACAGAAGACTACTGGACTTCGACTAACTGATCAGGTCATTGAAATATCCAAAAGACCAAAATACACACCTCCTCTTCAGTGGCTATTTCAATTGGAGTAGGGGGAATCTAGGGGTAGAAAAGAGAAAAAGAAGCTTTTTAATAGTCACTTAATTATAGTATTTTTAAGGCCTCAACTAAAAATTATTTTTCAATCTTTTAATCTACTAATTTATTTATTTATTAGCTTTTTATTAGATTATTAATTTAACTTTTCTTTTATTCCAGAAAATCTCATTTTTATAATGCTGAAGAGCTGGTATCATTGGGTAGGAACGTAAACAGTGTGACGCATCAACACATTCCTCGAAAATCATGTATTTATGTTACAGACATTTACGTGTTGTTGCAGCCCTAAATATTGTCATGATTTAAAAAAAAAAGAAAAAAAGAAAAGTGTTCAGTAACTTACAGTGGGTGTTGATCGATGTCTCCAAGCCCCACCCTCCTGGGTCATGTGACCAGTGAGTTTCATGAGCGGATTGGCTCCCCCACATTCCCCCTCCACTAACTCCCGCATCGCCATGGCAACACACCGTCAGGCTCGATCAGGCTAACACCTTGAGATATCTATATGTAAATGAAATATCATCAATGAGTGGTATGCTGTTATAAGCGACAGTAGTGAAGTGGTTGCAAACTGATTACAACAAACTGATGTTTGTTACGTTTGATAATAAAAACAAAGAGTGTTCTAAGAAATATCAAACATATGCGATATCCTCCGACTGAATAGAAGAATAGTCTGAAGCTACAAAATCTAAGTCTATGACTATCATACACTACATGACTGTCTATGAAATCTGTCAGCTCAAATCTGTAGAGTGAATCTGACTTTCTGCAACTAACGTCAACTTAGATAAGTAGATAAGTGCAAAAATTTTTGCACAAATCATGTATAGTGAATTCCTGCCTTAAGTTGTTCAGGGTTCCCAGCTACTTTAAACAATAAATGTACATTATTTTTCTAGTTATTTTTTTCTAGATAAAGATTGAGGATAAAAGTTTGCAATATTTTCACTCACAATATCCAATAAAAATGCATATTCATTATTACAACGGCGTTTTAGGGCCACGTTAAAAAAAAATACAAAAAATCTAAAATTACGAGTTTGAAGTTATAATATTTTGAAAATGGAGTCAAAATATTTTGAGAATAAAGTCATGAAATCATACCATGTGTTATACTCGAGGGACAGTATGCTTGGAAATAATATTTCACATCTTTGATTGCATTCACTAGGCCTATTTGTAGTGCGCCAGCCACCCAGTAATAGCAATAAGCTTTGTGCTTTTGGAACTTTTAATATAAAGCAAAGTCTCAGCTTTCAAAATCTTTCAAAATAAAACTGACAAATTATATCTCCCGGTGCTTCCAATCCAGGCCATTTGCATGTGCAATAGGCTAGAACAGTGGTGCTCAACCCTGTTCCTGGAGATCTACCTTTCTGCAGAGTTCAGCTCCAACCCTGATCAAAGACACCTGATCCAGCTAATTAGGATCTGAAGGAGCACTTGATAATTTCAGACAGGTGTGTTTGATCAGGGTTGGAGCTAAACTCTGCAACAAGGTAGATCTCCAGGAACTGGGTTGGGCACCCCTGGGCTAGAATATACTCTGAAAATATTATAACTTCAGTCTCTTTATTGCTACAAATTAATTCTCGAAACATTTCGACTTTATTCTCGAAGCATTTCGACTTTATTACTTTATTCTCAAAATATTGCAACTTTATTGTTGACACATTTCGACTTTATTCTTGTAATATTTTGGCTTTATTCTCATAATAATTTTAATGATTTTGTTTTTTGTGAGATTTTTAGGTGTTTTAACTTATTTTAATGATTTTCCTTTCTTAAAGGATTAGTTCAATTCCAGAATAAAAAATTCCTTATAATTTACTCACCCCATGTCAAAGACGTTCATGTTCAGTTAAGGTTTTTGAGCAAAACATTCCAGGGTTTTTTTTTTCCATATAGTGGACTTCAATGGGGATCAGTGGATTGAAGATGTTTCAATGCAGCTTCAAAGGGTTCTATACGATCCCAGCTGAGGAATAAGGGTCTTGTGTAGTGAAATGATTGGTTATTTTCTTAAAAAATACAAATTTATATACTTTTTAATCACAAATGCTTGCTTGCACTAGCTCTGCATTCACGACTTCATGCATTACACAGACACGTTGGAAAGGTCACGTGTGACGTAGGTGGAAGTACCTACACAGTGTTTACAAAGCGAACGTGGAGTTTTTGTTTTGAGTTTTGAGTTTTTTTGAGAGTTTTTCCTCCCTAGCCCTATCAGTACACAGAAGAAGAACTAATCATGCATGACCTTTCCAGCATGACTACATAATGTGTGAAGTCGTAGACGCACATTGCAGACCTAGTGCAAGATGAGTATTTGTGGTTTAAAAGTACAATTTTTTTTTTTTTTTTTTTTGAAATTGACAAATCATTTTATTAAATAAGACCCTTATTCCTTGGCTGGGATCGTGTGAAGCCCTTTGAAGCTGCATTGAAACTGCAATTTGGACCTTCAACCTGTTGGTCTTCACTGATGTCCTGGAATGTTTACCTCAAAAACCTTCATTTCTTTTCATGTAAATATTTAATTTGGTAGTGAACTAATTCTTTAATTTACAACATTAAAACATTGTAAGTCATTTCAAGAGGGCCCCGGTCCATGGTTGAAAGCTACTAGTCTAGACTGGTAACCCAAAGGTTTTAGCCCTAGTAAGCTACGAGAATCACCAGAGTCCCACTGAGAGTGTCATTCTTGACCTCTTTTACAAATCTTAGGCTGTTCAAATGAATTAAAAGCAAAAACAATTATTGTAAACCATTTCACCTCTGGAAGCAGTTAGGATAAATATCTTGTCACTGAGTCCTACCTGCCACAAACAAAAGCGTCTCCAACCTAAACAGAGACTGAAAGACAATGAATCATCGGCTTGAGATAAATCCTACGGACTGAGCTACCTTTCCACTGGCATAAACATATGTTCCATCAGCTTATCCAGACTAAAAGGATTACACAGATTTCATTGTTACTGAAAACAGCTATTAACAATTAACCAAGACTGCATGTGAACAAGCACCCCTGGTTTACCTTGCTGTCCTTTTGCAATAATCTCAAAACAACCTGCTTCCTTCATATTTTTGTCACACTGATGAAAAATCAATGAGACCAACAGGAGTGTTAGTGCTATGAATGACCACCGGTTGAATCGGTCATCTTATCTCATCATTCTTGGACTAAAAACTAATGTCAGACATAATGAACACTCTGCTCTGAATCTGGCTCTTGTCTGCTGTCAGTTTGGCATCAGCACAGGAACGTGAAGTGCAAGTGTGACTTTCCTCAAATGTAAATGGCAGTTATACATCCCAACGTAATTGACCACAACCAGTTAGCTAAAAACAGCCGTTTTTGTGCTGCAGGTTTGAATCATAACATTGAAGCTAGCAGGTCAAATAAGTCAACTATGCAGCAGACAGTTAGCTTACAAGCTAAAAACACTCATCTCACCTGCACAGACGATGTTATCACCTCTCTTCTCCTCTCTTTCTCCTTTTATCCTGGGAGTAATGGAGTTTAGACAAAGACAAAACACGTCTGAGCGTTGTAGGCCCGAAAGAGACAGCTGAGGTTAACGGCCCTGTGGTTGTCGGTACCTAAGGGGTAAATGTTGCGCTGGTGACCGTCCTGTCTATTTACCTTCCTCGTGTGGCCCACTGGAACAGGAGCGAACCAGCCACACGAATCCTACACGCTACGCTCCGGCTATTCACAAACGCGATTTGCGTAAAGACCAAAGGCAACTGCGCTGAGAATCACAACGGAGGGAGCGAGATTTACGTAGAAAGTTACGTAGAAAGTTACGTAAAATTTCTAAAGTGACAGCGCATGCTTTGAGTGACAGGTTGATAACCTATTGTTTTAACGTCCAGGAAAAGGATTTTGTAGAATAAGCAGTCCTTTTAAAATTATTGCAATAATTTTCATTCCTGTGGTGCAGGATCTTTCGAGCTCTGTAATTTTTAAAAATGAATATGCATGTATAATTTAGGCGCGTATGGCTATAAACGCATATACCGAAACAGAAATGCCCTAGTCAGGATCAGCGACTTAAACTTTATTAATTTACAGCATACAGTGGCAAATATGATGCCTAACAGGATGGAAATAAACAGGTTAGTTCCAATTTTAGCAATATTGTTCAGATTTCTCATATGTGGATGGCACAAACCAAAACAAAACGCCAATTCACTGGATTAAATTTTGTTAAATCCATTAAATCCATAAAGTTTTTTTTTTTTCCACTAAAAATTGTCACTTCCTGTGGAATGAAGTACATCCAAATAACGTTGTTTTGTTTTATTTTATCAATAACACCTTAATGTTAAGCCATATATGGGGCATAATCTTTGATGTTTACTAAGATCCTTCTATTATCTGATGAACCCACAATAATATTTAAAATATCAGTAAGCTTATTATATATAAAATCATCATTTATTGGGTACTTTCAATTGGGAGGTGGCTGTCCCGAACCCTAACCCCTAACTTTCAGCTTATGAAAATGATATTGAAATAATTTTTGTATTTATTTTTTCCATTGTTGTTTTTAAAAGTATCTTTTGGATTCTGTTGACAATTATAAATGTGTCCCGCATTTTCATGTCACTACCGAAACGGTGTATGTTTTTGTCCATTGGTTGAGACTGATTTTAACTACACCCCTACATTTATGATCAGAAAATATTCCTGTGTCCTTCTCTCTCATAGCTACATGTAGGTCTGAGTAGATAGGCCCTATCATTTTGAGGTAAATGCGATCAAAAGTTTGAAAAATCTGTTACTACCAAACACCTTTTGTTCTATAACTAAACACTTTTTTAGGAGTTATTCCATAATATTTAATTTTTATATGTGTACAACTGTTTAGAACTGTGCTAGCTAACCATGTGCTGATTAGTATCTTTGAGCTAGATTCAAAAGTATCTAAAATTGTCACTACTGAAACATTTAGTATTTGAAACAGTCACGACTAAAACATGTCATCGTTTCGGTAGTGACAAAAGGGAACACATAATCCTCATATTTGAGGGAAATAAACAAAATTTTAGTACAGTTATGCAATTTTTTTTGTATTTTAGGATGTTTTAATAGTATTTTAGTATGTGGGTTAATGTGGTTGCTACTGAAAATGTGCTGTCACTACTGAAACATGGGATGTTTTGTCAAAAATAAAGTGTACTGAATTATCAACTAAGATGTTATGATGTTTTTGGTTCAGTCTATATTCAAACTGATGAATCCTCAATTTTGAAATCAGTATGAACAACTTGCCTTTTACAAAGAAAAATTGAATACAAAATACAACAAATTTTGTAAATTGCACTTGAAATATTGTTAAAAATGTAATTGTTATAGATTTACCTATGTTAAAATTTAATAAAATAGCATAAATATATATATATATATATATATATATTTATATATTTACAATGTAGATGTAAGCAAAATCTTAATAGGTCAATATAACCCTTCTTATTAAATAAATGTATTTCCGTAGTGACAAATTTGGGTAGAGCACAAATATTGCAAAACAATTTTTTTCAAGTCTGACTTTGGAGGCTGGAGTATCTTGTTGGCTGTTTATGCTATTTTGATGTATTCATGTGTTGTTTTTAATAAAAATGATGCAAAGTAATACTGTAAACACAGGAAAAACCTATAAAATGAGTAATAATTATTATAAAATATTGATTGATTGATTGTAAGGTTTCCTGTTAGTTCCTAGTTAGTTTTTAGTCAAAATGCTATTCTAAAGCAAAAATGGCAACATCTGCTACTACAAAAACTACAGTATTTATACAGAATTTGCTCATATTTTCAATTAATTGTGATATTGTTATTAACAAATATGATTTGAATCTTTTCAAAATTGCGGGCTGAATAATTCATCAAGCATATAGGCTATCAACAGGTAGGCTATATGGGCAATTCATTATTTATATTCTAAAACATTTCATATGCTATTCACAGCTCTGTAAATATGATCATATGTGTAATTTAATTTGCAATTTTAGTTTTTTAATATTTTAAACTCCAACTGTCATCTTTTCAAGATTATAATATGCAAAAAATGGGGAAAAAACAACACTGACCATCTGCTGACGTCATCCGTGTGTTTTTATTATGAATTTTTTGAACAGATTATTTCTTCAGACGGTTATCAATAACAATCAATCCATATAATCCATGTCATTGTGTCTATAAGTATAGTTAATTGTCCCAATGGTAACCATTGTGATAATATAGCTTATTAATGCAAATTTATCCATTCTTAATATCACACTGCAAAAACAACAGGCCTTTATTTACTGACAGGTTTCCACTGTACACTAACACAGACAGAGAAATAGTCACGGGAAAAAGAGAGGAGGAGGAGGAGGAGGAGGAGGAGTGCGAGCTGGAAGGAGAAAGGGGTGGCACAGTTGTACATTCAGAAACCAAAAAAAGCAGTGGCAGTATCTAAAGAGTGTAAGGATGGGGGAGAAAAGAGAGAAGGGAGGATGATGGCAGAGGTGAAAGTGTTTAGGCATAACAATAATGTGCCTTTCTGTTCCACTGTGAATCAGATATTAACAAGTTTTTAAATTACACAATTGAACACACAAATAAATAGACATTCATCAAGCCAATCGTTACCGCTCTTATTACTAATACTATTATTGTCATTATCACTGTATATTACCAAGAGAGATATTAGAAAAAAATACCTAGCCTATCTGAAAGTGCAAAGACTGAAAATGAATCAAAAAATGGAACCGACAACAAAAAAATGAGAATAATAGTAGTAGTCATTTGTATTTACATACATTTAAGTACAATCAAAACTGCCCAGGTTGAGCTAACATTCTGATACAGCAGAGGGCATTGCACTGTACTGTGTTTTTGTGAGGTTGTGAGAAGAGGTGCACAGATTTGCATGTGTGTGTGTGCGTGCGTTGTGATGCTTAAAAGAAAGCACTTGCATACCTAGCTGTAGTCTATCACTATTACGAAACACCTTTACTGACTAGTCCTTTATGTCTGTACATGTGAATTTGTTCAAGGAATGTATCGAGAGACAGATTGTGCGGAGAAAATACAGCTTCTGAATTTGTGTCGGGCACTAGACTCTTTATTAATTAAAAAAGGCTGTAATTTGAAACATTCAGAGTCAATTAGCTGATATGAGCTGACAATTAGTGTTTGATACAGTGTTGTGAGCACATCAATTGGAAAGGTTGTAGGATGAATGAACATATAATTGTGCCATTAATAAATACTGGGATCTGGGTTGAAAGTGGCAATGAGGGAATGCGTTGTGCATTGTGGGAGCATTGTACATTCCAGAGAGAAGCATTGCATTCACAGAGGCTGAGATCCTATAATTGTGTCACTGGTGTGTTAGACTCTTTGCATTTTCTTTGATGTGTGTTTGTATATTCCTGTATATTAAATGAGTGGGTGGTGTTTCAGTATGTGGGTGTGGCTCAGTAGCGTCTGGGGGCGGAGTCTCTTCCCTCTTTCTTGATGATGATTCGCTGGTCATCACTGGTATCATCGGGCGAATCCACTACTTCTTCCTCCTCGTCACACTCTCCGTCCATATCTGTTGCAATTCCCATGCGGTTCTCGTATGTCTAAGAGAGAAAATAAAAAGAAAGATGTAAAAATTAATACATTAATACTGCACATTTATAAACGGTAATCTCTAGTTTCTAACTGCTGTACGTGCGTTCACGTGAGAGTGGCGTTCCAGCGAATGACTTAGGACGTAGGCGTAGCATAAGCTCCAGTGAGAATATGCTAGTCCCGCGAAAACCGATTTTTGTTTACAGCAAACAACAGTCTCCTCTTGGCTTATGTTAAAATCCTCAAACTTTTTTTCTTTACAAATCCTTGTTTTGTACTTTTAATTCATGATCTATGTTTTGTTTTGCTCTCTCCACTGCACTTCCGTGTTCATCACCATATTCACCTACAACCTACATCATCCGTTGGAATGCCACTCTCTCGTGGATGTGTGTATGACAGTTAGCGGAAGCTAAAGATTATGGTTTATAAAGTTTTAAATATGGATATTTTTCTTATACAAATGCATTGATTTGCTTCAGAAGTCCTTTATTAACCTCCCCGGAGCCGTTTGGAGTACTTTTTATGATGGATGGATGCACTTTATTGGACTAAACAACACCCTTTTTACGTTGTCAAAATGAGCTCTGCAAAAATTATCCTATTCTGAGGGGATTGTTCCTTTAAATGCAAATGAGCTCTGCTCACCCCGCCCCCTCTTCTCTCTGTGGAGTGACGAGCCTGTTTACTTTAGCCGCGTTTAGCCGCTAAACTTGCTAACTAGTAGGTTATTAGGAAAGGCGATCGCAAACATTCATAAAAAACCCTTACACTCACTTCTGCTGTAAGTAAAGCTGGATGACAAATGATTTGTGCGAACATAGACGGATATATGTAGATTGGGAGGCGCATTCCATTCACAAACAAATGTAATCCACTGCATCTTCAGCGGCTCAGATGTCGGGAGTAAATGATGACCACTATGTTTATTATTACATCCAGCAACACAAAACCTCAATCACTCAATCGGAGATTTTCTTGTCTAACTTACATCCCTGCTCCGCCATCAAAACAATGGAGGTCGGACTGTGGTAGCTGATCTGAGGTAAGACGCTCATGTGAATCAACTATTGTGGGAGCGGCCTCTGTCGGTGTGACGCCACACCGACAGGCATCTGAGAATGGGGGATATTATTTTTACAGATTAATTAAAAATCACTGCATGGATTTTTAGCATTATAGGGTAGATTTGTACATACACTGCCAACACACATTAATGTTCCAACAACATGAAAAAGTAAACTTTGCATCCGATGACCCCTTTAATATAACTCTGATTGTATTCGTCTGAAAGAAGAAACTCATATACATCTAGGATGGCTTAAAGGTGAGTAAATCATGGGGTGATTTTCATTTTTAGGTCAGCTATCCCTTCAATTCATCTTATTAGAATGACTTCTGAAGGATCACATGATACCGAAGACTTGAATAATGGATGCTAAAAATGTATCATTGTCAGCTTAGTAATATATTACATTTTAAAATATATTCAAATAGAATGCGTAGAGACTTTAAGAAAATTACAGACCCAAACTTTTGAACAGTAGTAAACAGCGTAAAACTTTTTGACACATTAGCCACTGGCTGGTGATGTGAGAAAATTTACCAGCCAAATTTTTTTTTTTTACCGGCCATGAAACTATTTCTGCAAAAACAGGAATTTACCTTAATTATATGTATTTATGGTGTAATTAATACATTTTTGTGTCAATCCATGTTAGCGCAAACTTTAATTCAGCGCGTCCAGCACATCAAAAATAGACTTGGTGCGGAAACGATCGCTGTACCGCTGCAGATGCACCGCTCCTGGAACGCGCTGCCAGACTGCAACCGTGTGCAGTGTGAACGCACAAATCCATTAACTTGAGCGCGGAAAAAATACGCACCACATATGCACTGGAAACGGAGTATGTGTGAAACAGGCATACAGTATCAAAAACAAGCCAGTCTCTCTTCTATCCATCGTCAGTGAAACACCAACGCTTGCTAAAACACTAAGAACCGTCATGACTTTCTGATGTTTGTGTTACGTTCCGGTGTATCCCAGAGTATGTGTCGCCACATTCTCAGGTTATGAAAAATAAAGAAGGGAAAAGTTAATCTTTCGAAATAAAGCAGCAATAGCCTATCTTCTCAGGTAAAAGTTATTAGAACCTAGGGACAAGCTAGCCATCCTACTGCTCTGACCTTATCGGCCCGTTTGTATCCTATTTGATTCGCTCTTGTCGCTTTTGACAAAACATCTAACCAGTCATGATGATTTTTGTCTTCGGAAAAGATCATTTTATTCGCTTGCGTCAGAAATAGCGAATCTCTTTAAAAAATGGCTGTTGTTCTCACTACATTACATTGTTATAATTCGTTAAAATTTTACCTGCCAACTGGCGACTGGCACAGTTACATATACTGGCACTTGGCAAGTGGTAATTTTAGGCCCTGGTAGTATATGTATCTACTTTAGTATTCATACCTCCATTGGGTTCACAATGATGGTGAGGGCTGAATCGTCCCACTGGTTGCTGCCCTCTTTGCCTCCGCCTCTTGCTCCTTCACCACGGCGGTGGATGGAACGGATGCGGAAGACACCAAGAATCACCATGACAACCAAGAAACCCACACACACCATGATGATGACTGTTGCGGCTCCTGGAACAACTGTATGCATGAGGAGAAGGAGAGACTTTCTGTTTATTGTTTTTATTTCATATAAAGATATACTGTATACAGGGCTGTCACGGTTCCTTGATTCGAGTGCTTAATTTTTAAAAAATCCTTGACTGCAATTTGCCCATGTCGAGTATCTGGCAAAATACCGGAAGTAGTGTGTTCCACAAATGAGAATCCATGAAATGCATTTTTAGACTGTTTTCCAAGGCTGCATGATATATTAAACCCATTTAAACACCATAATAAAGTATAACGCTCTTCTGAATTCACAAAAGACACGATTAAATTAAATTGAATAAATATATGCGATGCAGGTTTAACCCTTTACTGCCACTCCTATTTTTGAACACAGACATAAAAATGCACTATCCAGACTTACATTTTTTGTAATTCATGAAGGAAAACATTCTGTAATATGATTTTGATGTACATTTTCTGTGGTAATGCAATGGCTGATTTTAAAATGCCTTTCAAAGGATGAATTTTGAGATTTTAAGTTTTGAACTGATATATAATTTCTTATGATTTCTAAAGTGTGATAGAAGAAAGTCTTTTGTGACAAAGGTCAGAACTCATGTTATGATGTAGATTTTTTAAGTTGCACTCTTGACATATATTAATTAATTAATTAGATTAGGATTTATTTGTAATATGGTGAAGTAAACTCGACAGAGTGGACGGTGACAGTTAAAGGGTTAATATATGTGCTTTAATTATTTACATGCGTGCAGATTACGCATGTGCGTCTCAGAGCGGCTTTGTTCACAGTAAATGCTGCTCCACACAAACATTTATCATTTACATGTATGAAGCGTCTGAAACTCCATCTCTGCATATTGCTGTGAGTTCGGGTTTATTGTAACATTCATCTGAAAACAACATAAGCTATTTCATCAGATTTGTAAGGTAAATCATTTATAAAACTACGCAAATACATCATTATCTTTCTTAATAGCCCAATTCGGTGTTTGCAAACAGTGATTATGTTTTTCTTAGGGCAGAGCCTATCTGGTGGCAGAAAATGAGTGGGAAATGAGTGGAAAATGAGTTTTCAAGTAGTGGTCTATGGAAGCCATGGAATAAATGAATAAATTTGAGTTTATTTTTTTCAAAATTCTGACTTCCAAATTCTCGTCATTCTCTCTTTTCCTCTTGGTTCTGAATCATGAGTTTATGAGTTCATGAATTCACTGGGTTTTTTTTTTCCTCAGAATTGACAAACTTGCTATTGTTAAGTTAAAACGAGTTATAAAGTCCGAACTACGAGAAATAAACTTGCATTTGCGGACTTGTGACATAAAATACGTTTAAAATAATATAAAAAATACATAAAATAATGTGTAAATATGTAAGATGTTATAGGTTTAAATAGTATTTCATGCTGTAACTGTAATATAATACGTGCCCTATGAACTGCATATTTAAATATTATGTAGACAAATTGTTTAAATCAAATTTATGCTTCAAAAGTAGAGTAATCATAGCAGGTTTCATCCATAGTCTGTCCATTTAAATGTCTGCGTTTAGCTTCAAATGGCCTCACTCAAGAGTTTACACATTTTGATGTCCACATATTGAAGAAATTTAAGTGGCTGTAGCATTTCTGTCATAAATGCTTTTGATACTTTATTTAAACTAATTATTAATGCCTCATTGCCATATGTGTTTTAAGTCATTTTAAAGGCTGTTGTTCACCGGGGTCATTTTTAATTGACACAAAAAAAAAATTATAATTATCCTATTACTCCATTAAACTATTACTTGATTACTAAAATAATCCTTAGTGACAGCTCTAACTGCATACAGTATATTAGATATACTGATAGATATTTATGAAATCAGACGTACCTGAATTGCGGTGTGGGTTGGGGAGTGTGTGTCCACTCAGTTCCCCAGTGTGATGAGATGGGTGGAGGAACTGCTGCTGAGACGCCAGCAGATGAGACGGATGGTACAGACTGTCCAGAGAGTGCAAGAAGTTCACCTGAGGAAATGTAGGACAAAACAAGAGACAGTGAGAGTGTGTGTTAATTAAGAGTCTGGATTTTCAATGGGGTTCTTGGTCAGGAAGTGTGTGTGTGTACTGAGCTGGTGTGCTGAGGTCAAGTTGAAGGATCCATATCAGTGTCTTGTATTCAGTGGTGTTCATTACCTCAAGCGTGAGCTCGTTGCTCGTGTACCGGCCATTCATTTCTGAGCACGACAGACGGAACCTTCTTTCAAAACGAGCAGAGCCCTTTGCTAAGCGATAGCGAATGGAGCGTAACACATCCTCATACACAGAGATAGACTCTGCTCCTGAATGAGAGAAAAGGAAGGAATATGGTGTTGTTTTTCTATTTTCTGTGAAATACATGTGTTCAGTAATTTCTATCATGACAACTCTTGGAATATTTTAGCATGGTAATGAATATAACTATGTTAAAATATTTGGTCTTGGCAGAATACATCTGTTACGCTGTTAATTTGCTGCTGTTGGATATTGCTGTTGTAGTAGATGATTGCTGCTGCCACTGCAAAGTAAGTACAGGAATTAGCTACTATCAATACATAAGCAGATACGGTGCTGTGAGTATTTAAGACATACTGTTGCTGCACAAATAGCATATATAAATATATCTGCAAGCACTAGGGGTGTGACGAGACACTTATCCCACAAGACGAGACGAGACACGAGACTGGGTTCACGAGAACGAGACGAGATTTTTAAACTTTTCTTAAGAAATCCTCAATGATGAAATATATAGGGAAAATAATATTTTATTCAACTGAAAAAGACAAAATGCAAAAAAAAATGTAGGTGCATTTTGAACTTTATGAAATTAAACTTCCATTTTAATGAATTATATGCAGTAATTAACAACATTTAAACAAGAGCTTCACGATTCTGGATAAACTGAGAATTCCAATTGTTTTTAATAAATTGGAGACCATGATTCTCTCACGATTCTGGAGAAAAAAAGATTAGAAAACTAAACAAAATAACATAATTCACTAGTGGTTCTGACAAAATGTTCATTGCTTATTTCTTTTAAAAACATATATTCATTTAAACAAAATTAAAAAAAAATAAAAACATTCAATGAAGGAGTCAGGGTCTCACTTCATTAAGACTTGTTTGACTAATTTACCATAGAAATATTATGTTTTTTTAATGGTTATGACTGTTATAGCACTAGCTGTGGCCCGATCCTGTTAAAACTTTGCATGCTTGTTTAGAATCACCTGTCACATGTGCTCATCAGGTTTCATGAAGGTTTGAGTTTTCCTTTAGACTTTATAGGATTTTGGGTAAATCTGGACAGGCCCCTTTTCTAAGCGACCCTTTTATAGCTTTCTAAAGAGTACATTTCAACATTTTTTGATAATTATTGGCCTAGAAAGTCCAGAGAATTGTACTGCAGTGTTTTTTCCAGATTGAATGAAAAACCTAGGACTAGTTCGCAAAAGTAGATTTTTTACATCTTCTCGATCATTTAACAAACAATTTGATTGACAGCAGTGGTTCTAGAGGCAAAGCTGTCTGGAATGAGGAGTTCTATTGTATGATACGAATATCGCATATGTGAAAAACCACGCAACGTACAATCGTTTGTGCCCTTGAAAAATGCAGTTTGTTTCCAATTTCTCTCAGACCTTTGGCGCCGTGAGTCGAACAGGCCCACCAAGTTTCATTCCGATCGGCCTCCGTTAACCTTGTCTAAGAAATGCTCAAACTTCGTCGGCCAATGGCAGCCATGTTTTTTGAGATACGTAAATGTCCTTGTCAAAACTTGTGGCACTTCAGACTAAGACCGTGCACACTGATTTTCATATTGATAGGACAAATGGTTGCGCAATTTTAGCCATTTTTATGTTTTTTTCCCCTCTTATAGCGCCACCAAGTGACCAAGCTCCACGAATTTTTTTCCTGTGACCTCAGATTGACCTCTTACACAAGTGTTCTGAATTTGGCAGAGATATCCCTTTCCGTTCAAGAGTTATAGGCATTTTATTAAAAGTGGCCTTGCCCCTTTCAAACGTTTTGGCGTCCCTTTGCAACGGTGAGTCGAAACTTTTTTTTGATAATTATTGATATTCACTCTCCAGAGAATCTTTTTGCACTGGTTTGGTTTCGATTGTGCGAAAAACCTAGGACTAGTTTGCAAAAGTAGGTTTTTTTCAAAAAATGCAAAATACCCAAAAATTTCGCTTACAGGATTCCAACGACATAAGACAATTGAGCCTGCAAATGTCTATTTAGCAGTTATGAGCAATTTCATACTTTTGATCATCGGTGCGCCCCCGTCAGACCGATTGGGGTAAGCCTTGGTCACGTTGTAGGCAACGTGAGTACTACCATCCCTCCAAGTTTCAAGTCTCGACAACTTATGGTTAGGTCTGCACAATCATTTTTATGTGGAGATTGGTGACCATTCTAACAATTACAATTGGGTTTCAGCACTACGTGCTTGAACTCGTACTAACTTGTGCACTTGTAACTCTACACAAGTGGAGCTGGGGAGGTGGAGGGTTTCAGAGGAACTTGTAAAAGTGTGCTGCAAAATGCTCTATTGAATACTAACCAGCCATTTAAATGTAAAGCAGAAAGCTCATTAGCTACGTTTGCAACATGAACCAATCAGCTTGTGCCAAGAAGTTTAACACTGTGAATATCATCAGTCTGCACTGTCTAAAGTTTCATGACTTTTTTCAGTGCATGCACTAAGTTGATCAAAAGTGACAGTACAGCATTAAAATACATGAACACATAAAACTTTATTACCAGTCATATCAGTGTAAGCATTATGTTAATATGAAAAAAATTACCAGTGATAGCAATGTAGGCCGTTGTGTTAATGATGTCCAGTCCTCTCTCTTTTAATGCCTCCATGTCAACCAGAAGCTCCTCCCTTTCTGGGTTTAGCTCCTCCCCCAAGGGCTGGACTTCACACCCATCCAGAGTATGAGCCACGGCATCTGACATTAGTGCTAATAAAGAAACAGAAAAAGGCTGAATAAGTCTCTACCCTTTGATTATAACACTGAAGTGAGAGAAGAGCAAAGGTCTGTCTGCCACATTGCACAAGTCAAAAGTCACCGATAACAAAGTGAGTACAGGTTAACCTGTGGGCAAATAAGTAATTCCATTCCTCACTTTCTATTGACAGACAGTGCTTGCATACTAATTTATCATCTAACAAATAATCTGACAATGCCTTGACTTTGACTTCTTTATTAGAAAGTCTCTCCTATGCTGCATCGCCTCCGGACAAAACCAAAACAAGCTCTTAGACTGCAGATCTTTTGTTCCTATTCATCAAGTCGAGCCTCTGGGCTATTACAGGGTCTGGTGTCTAGATCATTTTCAAAGGATAAATGAATAGAATCCATTTTGATAAAAAGCCCTTATAGAGGTCATCCATCAAGCAGTGGGTTCACAGATTACTGTTTTGGGTGAGATGTTCAAAGCTTACCGCCTCCTTCCATCCCCTGAGCAGCTGTGTTCACAGCATGAGACAAGGAGCAGACGATACGGAGCTCAGGAAACAAGGGAACCCCTTGAGGGCCCTCAAATTCAGCGGCTGGCCGGGCCAGGTGGGGTCCCACACCAGAGAGAGAGATCTGAGGGGCGTCAGGCTGGAGCACGACCAGGTAACCCTCCAGCTGTCTGAGAGAGAGACAGCTCTCCTCACTGAAACACCTACAGAATGACAAAGAGAATTATGATTCCAAAGTTCTGTAAGATTTTGAATGTTTTTTTTAAGAAGTTTCTTATGCTCAACAAGGCTGAGTTTATTTGATCAAAAATACAGAAAAAATATGTAATATTGTGATATATTATTACGAAATAAAATAACATTTTTTTCTATTTTAATATACATTAAAATCTAATTTATTCCTGTGAACAAAGCTGAATTTTCAGCATCATTACATCATTACATTACTATATAATACTTTTATTCAGCAAGGATGTGCTAAATTGATAAAAAGTGATAGTAAAGAAATTTCTATTTTGAATAAATGCTGAATAAATCTTTTTAACTTTTTATTAATCAAAGAATCCTGAAAAAGTATAACAGGTTCCAAAAAATATTTGGCAACATAACTGTTACCAACATAGATAATTCTAACAATAAATCAGCATATTAGTATGGTTTCTAAAGGATCATGTGACACTTTAGAATTAAATCATGGCTGATGAAAATTCAGCTTTCCATCACAGGAATAAATTATATTTTAAAGTACATTAAAATAGAAACTATTACTTTATATTGTAATAACATTTCGAGATATTTTTTTCTCTATTTTTGATCAAATAAATGCAGCCTTGATAAGCATAAAAGACTTCTTTTAAAAACATAAAAAGATCTTACTAATCCCAAACTTTTAAAATAATATGTAATTTATTCCTGTGACACAAACCTAATTTTCAGGAGCCATTATTCCAGTATTCAGTGTCACATGATCTTTCAGAAATCATTCTAATATGCTGATTTGCTGTTTAAGAACAGTTTTTTTTATTATTATCAGTGTTGAAAATGTTATTCTGAGTAATATTTTTATGAAAACCATGATATTTTTTTTTAAAACAGTGATGCATTTTAGGAGTCTCTGATGAACAGAATATTCAAAAGAAAAGCATTTATATGAGTTTATATGTGACCCTGGACCACAAAACCAGTCGTAAGTAGCATGGGTACACTTGTAGCAATAGCCGAAAATACACTGTATGGGTCAAAATGATCAATTTTTCTTTTATGCCAAAAATCATTAGGATATTAAGTAAAGATCATGTTCCATGAAGATATTTTGAAAATTTCCTACTGTAAATAAAAACTTAATTTTTGATTAGTAATATGCATTGATAAAATCTTCATTTGGACAACTTTAAAGGTGATTTTCTCAATATTTAGATTTTTTTGCACCTTCAGAATCCAGATTTTCAAATAGTTGTATCTTGGCCAAATACTGTCCTATCCTAACAAACCATACATCAATGGAAAAATTTATTTAGCTTTCAGATGATGTATAAATCTCAATTTCACTAAATTGACCCTTTTATGTATAATAGTATATTTAGTCATTTGTAGTAATTTGATGAATGAATCAGAATATCATATTCAGGTTACTGTTTGCAACTTTGCATAAATGTGTGCCCATATGTTTTATGTGAATATATGCCAATAAATATGTGAGCAGCTGGTTAAATTAATCTCCATCTGATTGTTGATACTACAGCTGGTCATCACAACCCCTTGACCTGATATCTGCTAACAGTAAAGTAAAGCCCTAATATGTACACGCTTGCCAAAAAACACAAAGGGAGTTGTTATCAACAAAAATTGATTTAGTGAAATTAATTATTTAATTAATTATTAATTAATTATTTTTACAGATTATCTTTACCCTGTACTTGTCAGTCAACTGTTTAATCTCCTTCTTCTCAGTGTGCTTCAGTGAAAACCTTTTGTCTTTTTTTTTGAACATATCTATAGACAATATCTTGTTATTTAATTTCAACTTGGGTAATTGAAGCTAACCTACTGTTGGTCTACCTACTGCAGTAAATTCATTTTCATACAAAATGACAAAAAGACTTTAAATATGTTGGCTAAGTTGAAATGCTAAAGTAAAGTCATTTTCTACCTGAGAGAGGTGGTCAGTTTGAGTGGCCGGACACCAGGTGTGGCAAATCGTAGAGAGTTCCTGTATGTCACCTGCTGAACAGCACGGTTGAAACTTTCAATGTCGTCTCCTTCTAACACCAGCACAGACTGGCTAGGGTTCACATGCACCTGAGGAAAGGACATTAAAAATAATTTAGCAGAACCTTTATAGTAGTGCACTAAAATATTCAAGCCTTCAGGAAGAAATATGGGCTACATTATGGGTAAAGATATAAATTAAATAAACTTTTAAGATGTAGTGTTAATCTACCTTCATGCCTGAGCCCAAAGTCTCAAGGTCTCCGAAATCAAGCCCCTCTCGACACGCATACAGACACTCCACCACGCTGTGGGGCTCCACATTTCCTGGACGCACAGTCACTCCTGACAAAAGCCCTTTGTATCCACTGACAAACTTCCCTATGGGCCAAAATGAGAAGATATATATAAAAATGAATCAATACAGACTCATTTAAGGATATTAAACACACACAGCACTTAAATGAGTATCTCTATCGATCCCAGACAGCTTATGAATAACACCCTGCACACACTCATCCACACACATAACACAGATAGGCTCATTGTCCTGGTGTCTTTAATCACCTGTGTCTTTAATCTCTGGCATGGTGTTGTTCACAATGTCTCTCGGTTTCTCTTCTGGCTCTACAGAAAGGAAAAAAGTGAAAATTAAAAGGAAACTGATAAAAGCTGTATTCATTCAATTCAGAAATGTTTTCCTCAAAAAACAATTTCTTTACGACTGAAGAGAGAAAGGCATGAACATCTTGGATGATAAGGGGATGAGTAAATTATCTGTAAATTTTTGTTCTGGAAGTGAACTTCTCCTTTAAATGGCATGAGGGTGAGTAAATAAGCAGAATTGTCATTATTTGAATTATTACTTAAAGCCTCAGCCCAGTGTCAAAACATCATTGCAGGAGGTGATTAACAGACTAGGTGACCCAGTTAGAAGAACAGCAGGAGATGGAAAGCTTGGGCATCTTTCTACCACACACACACACTCTCTAAACGAGTGCCACAGTGTGTAAGAGCGATTCTGTTAAGTTGAATAATACATGAGTCTATTAATAGCTGAAACACATATAGTCTCAGAAAAGAACATGACTACAGATTTCTGCTCCACCTACTGCTGCTTTCTTCACACCACCCTCTAAGCTTTATTACTTATGACTCAAATCACAAAATTACCCCAGCAGGCTCCGATGACCAGCCGCTGGTGTGGTGCGGGGTTGGGGATGGCTCCGTTGTCATGGATGAGTGCGGGGTCAAAGGTCACGCCATCCACGTAGAGTGTGACAGAGGGGAACTGCACACTGAGGGACAGGTGATGCCACTCACTGTCACACACCTGTCAGAGTCAGAGCTCGAAGTTTAGATCTAAGACAACGTGTACACATGTATATATTTATATGATTCAAAACAACACATCTCAAATAGTTCCTGTTACAGTCTGTGTGTGATAGGATTAAAGATTTTCTGTCACGGTTAGTTTACCTGCTCCAGTTTCCAAAGGAATTTGACAGGTCTGGCAGCGGACACATCCGGCCAATAGAAGAGAGAGAGACGACAGCCATGTACCGATAAAGAGTAGTGAGAGTACGAGTCATCTGGAAATGAGACCACAAAACTGTTTAGTAGAGCAGTTCAAATTTGAGTTCTTAAAGGGATAGTTTACCCAAAAAATAAAATTTTGTCATTAATTACTCACCCTCATGTCGTTCCAAACCCGTAAGACCTTTGCTTATCTTTGGAACACAAAGATATTTTTTGATGCCCATGCATGTGTCATGAACGCATGTCAAAGACTGACACGGAAGAGAAGAAAATGTTGAATTGTCTTTATTTTTGTTTTTTTTTGTGCACAGAAAGTATCCTTGTAGCTTCATAACATTACAGTTGAACCACTGTTGTGACATGGACTTTTTAATCGATGTCCTTACTTCCTTTCTGAGCCATGACCGTGTCAGTTGCATTGCTGTCTATGCATGATCAGAAAGCTCTTGGATTTTATCAAAAATATCTGAATTTGTGTTCCGAAGATGAACGAATTTCTTACGGATTTGGAACGACATGAGGGTGAGTAATTCATGACAGAATTTTCATTTTTGGGTGAACTATCCTTTTAAGCACTGACTATTGACCAAGGATGGTCACTTTGGTACAAAGTTTCATGGTCAAAAATGCTAACCCTGGCAAGGTTTTAATATACACACATCTGAAAAATGTCAAAATGTCAGATTTGTGCATTAGAAATACATTAGAATTAGGGCTGTCAAACGATTAATCGTGATTAATCGCATACAAAATAAAAGTTTGAGTTTGCCTAATATATGTGTGTGTGTTGTGTGTAATTATTATGTATATATAAATACAAACACATTCATGTATATATTTAAGAAATATTTACAAGTATATGTATTTATTATAATTTTTATATAATTTATATCATATATAAATAAAAATATTTTGTACATAAATACCATATTTCTCTTAAATATATACATGAATGTGTTTGTATTTATATACAGATAATAATTACACACAGTACACACACATATATTAGGCAAACTTTTATTTTGTACGCGATTAATCGTTTGAAGCCCTAATTAGAATACATTCTTTGCTTTATTTTAATTATTGAATAATTATGTTGCTGATTTTATCTAGAAATACTTGAAGGCTACATTCCACTGTTTTAATTTAAATTATTAATATTTTTATTAACACATACACTACCGTTCAAAAGTTTGAGGTCAATGAGATATTTAAAATAAATTAATAATTTTATTTAGCAAGGATGGATTAAATTGGTCAAAAATGGCAAAAAAAAAGACATTCATAATGTTAAAAAGATGTATATTTCTTTGCATAACTCTGTATTTATCAAAGATTCCTAAAAAAAATGTATTACAGTTACACAAAAATTAAGCATCACAACTGTTTTCAACACTAATAATATCAATAAGAAATGTTCTTTGAGCAGCAAATCAGCATATTAGAATGATTTCTGAAGGATCATGTGACACTGAAGACTGGAGCAATGCTAAAAATTAAGCTTCAGCATCACAGGAATAAAACACACTTTAAAATAAATTAAAATAGTAGCCATCATTTATTCTAAATTGTAATAAAATTGGACAATATTACTGTTTTACTGCATTTTTGATCATATAAAGGCAGCCCTAGTAAGCATAAAAAGCTTCTTTCAAAAACCCACCAACCCCAAACTTTTGAATGTATGTAACTTTTCAAAGTGTGTTCAGCAACATATTCTTTTTTCTGCATAGAATTTTACCGGCATTGGCATTAATATCATACTGAAATTTTACTATGGTGATAACACCAGCACTGACTAACCATTCTTCACAGTGCTGCAGATAATAGTCTCCTCCTCTTTACGGGTTCCCCTCGCCTGATTGGCCGGTGGCTGAATGCTGGCCCCTCCTCTTCGCATCCACAGCTGCAGGGTGAAATGGTCACCGGACACTGCCGAAGCCACTGAATCAGGTACTACAGCAACATGGGTGGAGCCATTAAAGGAGAAGACCAGAGATGAATCAGAAGACGGTAGAGTCGGCAGCGCGGCGGTCCAATTGGTTGCAGGAGATGGAGGTGGAAGGAGGTCGACTTCACCCCTCACAGCGCCTGAAAACATTAAAAGCCAAAACACTGATTGATATTGATTTAAAAACAGGGCTGGTGTCAGCAAGATCAGCAAGAACTGAAGAATTATTGAGTATAGCCTAATTTGAAGGGATTTTCATTCTGCAGCCAATCTAGAGAGAATGGAATGATTTAGGACATTTTCCCATCTGCTCTAAACGAGATAAACAGTTGGGCAACAGAGACTGCAACAGATAAACTCCAAGTCCTCAATTTTCTGTCCTCTAATCATCTCTAATCCAAATGAATGAGGTTTAAAATCAAACTGTAGATAATTTATCAAAGAAATGAAAAATTCAGGAAACGACACACCATTAATAAACGTACCACAGAGTCTGCGCACAGATCGATCAGAGTAGCTGTCCCTGTCACAGCCCTTCCCAATATGACCTGTTTGAAGCTCAACAGTAGCCTGGATGTTCCAAACCGTCTCCTCGCAGGTTTCCAAGTGCAAGTTCGGGAAGAGAGGGATACTGCCAGAACCAGGAGTGTACTCGATGCGCTTTGTCCATCCTGTAATTCAAATGCACACACATATAATCATGTAAAATAATATGTAACATAGCATAATGTCAGTTTGAATTCACAGTGAAAATTGTATTAAAAGCAAATTGTATTAAAAGTTTTTTTTCATAAGAATAAATCAATATAATTTAATTTAGTTTAATAAATTAATTAATTTAATAATTAAAAAAAAAAAATTTAATGAATAAAATAAAAATAACAACTTTATATTCTAAAAATATTTACCGATCCAGCCTGGCTTGCAGGAAGGTTTGACTGTGACTATGACCTGAGCATCAGCCTGAGCTCGATTCTTCCCACAGTCAAATGCCGTCACCCAGAAACTGTGGACACGCTGGCGTTTGGAGTCCAGTGGCTCAGTGTTCTTTATGTTCCCTGCATTTGTAAGAGATAGAGACAAGTTTATACACTAACCAGCCACTTGATTAGGTACACTTGTTCAACTGCTTATTAATGCAAAAATCCACACAAATCTACAATTTGTTGAGTCAACTTAAAATAATTTGTTACCTTGCTGCCTTAAAATTTTAAGTTCAGTCAACTCAAATAAGTTTAGTCAACTTAAAATGTTAAGTTGTACTATGTCACAGCTTAAATATTTGAGTTGACTAAACAAAAAAAAAATTTTTTTTGAGTTTTTTTTTTGAGTCACCTGAACTTAAAATGGTAGACAGGTAAACTTGCAACAAATTATTTTAAATTAACTCAACAAATTGTTTTTTTTACAGTGTAATCAGCGAATCACATGGCTGCAACTCAATGCATTTAGGCAAGCAGACATAAGCTATGTTTCCATTACCCTGTTTTTATGTGCATTTTAAAGTATTGTATCAGAAACCAGCGATGGAAACACCAAAATTGTGAGAAAAAAAAAAATCTCTTAATTCGCTAAAGTTTTTATGATTGCTTGAGGTGTTTTTTGAGTTGCGCGATAAAGGGTTAATGCAAATAGTAGGAGATCGAAACGCATTTTGTGAATAAGTTCCTCCATGCACATCACTTTGCATGATGGGACTGCATAACCTGACTAACCAGCGGACCGATCTCATGGCACAGCATCTGAAATATTGTTATGGTCATTCTGAAATGCCTGAGGAAAGTCTGTCGTCAAGTATTTCTGTATAATTACCTCCCAGAACTGGCTTATAAGACTGCGTTCCCAAATAGCTGGCATCTGCCTCTGAAATAGTCACCGCATTTATTGTGTTTCATCTGCTTGCTCTGAGGCACAGGCTCTGAGTACTTTAATATATATAAAAAAAATTCTATGCAGGCTTCTCCTACTTTTTCTTAATAATAATTAGTGCCAGTTTATCAGGAAGTGATGATTTTCTCTCTGCTCTCTTCAAATCAACGAATGGAAATAGTGCTTATTCGCAAATGTTTTATGTGATATTCCAATTTTGCACACAAGTTTGCAAATTTGGATGGAAAGCTGGCTATGGTCATGACGATCTGCACAACTTCAAAGCAAGCATCAGAATGGTAAAGATAGGTGATTTAATTGATGTTAAACAAGGCATGGTTGTCGATGCCAGACAGGCTGGTCTGAGTATTTCAGACAGAAATACTGATCTGCTGGGATTTTCACACCCAACTATCTCTAGAGTTTACAGAGAATGGTCTGAAAAAGAGAAAATATCCAGTGAGTGGCAGCTCTGTGGCCAAAAATGCCTTGTTGATGCCAGAGGTCAGAACAGAATGGCCAGACTGGTTCAAGCTGAGAGAAAGGCAACAGTAACTCAAATAACCTCTCCTACAATTGAAGTATGTAGAAGAGCATCTCTGAATACACAACATGTCGAACTTTGATTTAGACAGGCTATAGCAGCAGAAGACCACAATGGGTGACACTCCTGTCAGTTAAGAACAAGAAACTAAGTCTAAAAATTGCACAGGCTCACCAAAATCGGAAAATAGAAGGCTGCAAAAAGGTCGCCTGATCTGATGATTCTAGATTTCTACTGAGACATTCAAAGAAGGAACGCATGGATCCATCCTGTCTAGGGCTGGGTATCGTTCAAAAAATTTCAGATACCGGTGCCGATACCTATACCTTGACTTTGATACCGGTTCCTGAATGATACTTTTTTCGATACCAATTTTATTAAAGCAATTTTAACAAGATTACATCATCTCAAAATATTTTTTTCAGCTTATTTACACAGATTCAAAGACTCCTGAGCCACTGCACAAAGGAACAAAATATATCCAACATAATAAATCAGTGAAGATAATTTTAATAAAGCTCAAAAAGTTTTCAGTTCACACATCTGTTACATTTACACTAGTGCATGTTTGTTTTAAAATGCATAGCTCAGACAGAACCATAATTTCTATTAATTTTCCACTGATTTACTGACAAGCAGCACCTTCCAGCACTGTCTGCCGGTATACAGTACTATGCAAAAGTCTTAGGCCACTAGTATTTTCACCAACAAAAAAATGGTTTTAAGTCAGTTATTTCTATCTTTTGCTATAGTGTGTCAGTAGGAAATATCAGTTTATATGTCTAAACATTCATTTTGCCATTAGTTGTAATAATCCAGTGAGATTTTTGTTTGCACAAGGAGTCTGACAACAGCCAGTGCTCCACACAGAGATCTGATCTCATCATCATCCAGTCTGTCTGGAATGACATGAAGAAACAGAACAAACTGAGAAAGACTAATTCCAGAAGAACTGTGGCAACATCTCCAAGATGCTTCAAGAAACCTGAAAAGTACTGTTAAAGGTTTTAGGCACTTGTGTAAAAATGCTGTAAAATGAGGATGCTGTCAAAAATAATGCCATAAATAGGCTTTATTTATCAATTAACTTCTATTAACTAAACTAAATCAACATTTGGTAAACCATATTTGCATTTACAACAGCTTTTGCCATAGGTACATTTGTGCATGAGTTTTCAGGTAGCTTTGCATGTAGGTTTCCTGAAGCATCTTGGAGATGTTGCCACAGTTCTAACGTTATATGCCTTCCCTCTTCTGCAATCGCTGTTCTGACTCAGAGGACATAACATATTTCAACAACATTAAACAGAAGTTATCGCAAACACTCGCTGGTGGTTTAAAATGAGTTTTGAGTAAAAGCGGAATATAAATCTTATTTACTGTCTTATGTAGCATCACGCACACTTTCGGTCGTGTAGTATGGACAGATATCTTTTCTGAAATGCCAGTATTGTTTTAATATTTTAAACAAAAACGCACAAGTGTAAACGTAGCTTTACATCTAAGGGGGCTGTATGCTACAGCCTCACGTGTGAGCCACATCTCTGAGTGTAACCGGTGTAAACTAGCAGGTCTGCGCAGGATCAAGAGAGCGATAGAGAGTAGACTGCTTCGTATGCTTTCGGATCGCTCTCGTGAGGACGGTTTGTTGCTGCGTCGACCAAAGGCGCGCACCACTGGCATGCAAGCCGCACTCAAAGTTCTAATTAGTTGAACTTTTGCCGCTCCGCAGTGAAGGACTAGTCGAACACACCTAGTGCGGCAGGCTTATTGGCACGTTGATGAGATTAACCCCTTAGGTATCGAAGTTTGGTACCGAACGACAAGAGGTTTTTTGATACTCGATAGTATCGAAGCATTTCGGTCAGTGCCTAAAAAGTATCGAACTTGATACCAAGCCCTAATCCTGTCTTGTATCATTGGTTCAGGCTGCTGTTGGCAGTATAATGGTGTGGGGGATATTTTCTTGCAACACTTTGGGCCCCTTAGTACCAATTGAGCATCATTTAAATGCCACATCCTACCTCAGTATTGTACCATCTCCATCACTTTGTGACCACAGTGTACCATTTTGTGATAGCTACTTTCAGCAGGATAACATGCCATGTCACAAAGCTCAAATCATCTTGAACTGGTTTTTTGAACACAACAGTTGAGTTCACTATACTCAAATGGCCTCCACAGCCACAGGATTTCAATCCAATAGAGCACATTTGGGATGTGGTGGATTGGGAGATTTGCATCATGGAGGTGAAGCCAACATGAATCTGAAACTGAATCTACGCCATGAAAAATGAAGGCAGTTCTGAAGACAAAAGGGGGTCTAACCCGGTACCCAATAAAAAGGCTGCTGGGTATATATCAGGCTGAATAAATACAGAGAATGCTAAAAGATTTGAAAGCCAGAGGCTTTGGTCAAACAGACTCAGATTGGAAATAATAAAGCAGATACTGCCAGGGACACTGAGAATATGATAAAGAAAGCGACAGCATCAAAAGCAGCTCAAAATGAGAAATGCGAGAAAAAACAAACAAAGCAATGAAAGATGACAGGGACGGGTGAAGGCCAACAGTGGAATGGGGGACGAAGAGAGAGAGCGAGTAAAAGAACGATATTGAAGTGGCACAATAAATAAAAGGATATTCACACAGCGGTGTCTGGTTCAGCCTGACCCAAATTACGAAAGCAAACCACACACACTACAGCAGAAAAATCTGCAAAGTCATGGCTAAAAAGAGGACCTCGCTCCTCTGTGTGCCATCCTTATTGTATCGTTCTCCCTTGTTTCGGGTTCTTTCCATTGGCCAGATCCTTCTTCGTCAGCATTTGTCATGTTACAAAATGTCGGCTATTGATCGCTTCCCCCTCAGTCTGTCAATGGGTGCTCTGATCTGCATTGAATGATCAGGATGGGTGACTATTCCTCCATCTCACTGCAGCAACTGGGCTGCCCTAAAAACCAGCTAAACATTGGCGTGCTGCCTCATTTTTTAATTATTTGAAACAATTACAATGATTAAAGCAATAATGATCCTCACAAGAATTGTTATAATATTATATATTACAGTAATAATAGTATGGGGGTGAATGTAACAATAGTTTGGGGCCATTTTAAAACCCTAATTATAAATCATAATAGTACACTTATCTTAAATAAAAGCACATCTTAAAGTAATAATGTCATCATAACGTTTGATATTTTTTTCACCTTCATATGGGGATTTACATTAAAATTAGTTGAATTAAGGAATAGTTCACCAAAAAATTTTAATTCTGTCATCATTTAGTCACACTTGAACACAAAAGAAGATGCTGGTGATCAAGCACACCACTGAATTTCACTGCATGGAAAAAAAAAAATCTTTTTATGTTCTACAGAAAGAAGGTCAAACAGGTTTGGAATGACTTGAAGGTAAATTATAAAGATTTTTCAAACCTTTAAATCCTTTTTAGTAAAATATGTTACTAGCTGAATAAAAAACATCCTTGAGCTACATACTTTTGTGAAATAATGTTCATTATGCACTTTAAAAATTAAATTTTTCAATTCAGTCATAGTGTTTTTCATAACTAGAATTAAACTGTATCCAACCTGTATCCTTTACAGATTAAATCTTTTATGGAAGCTGCTGGCAACAAGGTAAATCTTTCAATCATGTTAAATTTCAATCAACAAAAAGATGTTTAAAAAGATATTAGTTTGATTTCAAAAACATCAAAACCTTACACACCAAACTAAAATCTAGAACAGTATTGAACGTGATTTTTGTTTTTCATTTTTATTTTTTTTAAATAAATCTTTAAACTGATAACTAAAATTAACTCGGAAATTAAAAAGTGCCACACAATTGAAATAAATGCCCCATAAATTCAAGACAAAGGGGCAAAAAATGTTGAACTTTTCTGTTGAACTTAGGAATGCATTGGCATGCATTTAGAGATGCTTAGATTAGTCAGCACTGAAAATGCAGAGCTGTTGTTGAGTGTGCACGTTTGCAAATTCCCTTATCATAAACAACACAGTGCAGATACGATGTAAATAAAAGATTGATTTTGTAGTTTCAGTGATTATAACTGGAGTTTTTGCATAACTTGTGCTAGACTAAGCTAACGTCATGGACCGACATGTTTGTCTATGAAACCAGAATATGACATGTCCAAAACAAAACAAAAACATTTTATATTGTTTTCTATATTGATATTAATATTCATTATTACAATATAAAGAGCAATAATCTACAATAATGTTTTTCTCATGATAGTACAGCCCTATCAGCTCCTGTTTTTTAAATGTATAACTTAGATCAAATTTTAAACAGTCTATTATTGACAACAGTTTAAAATATTGATTAAACTAATTGGGTAAATTTAAGCATTTGACATTAAAGGAGAAGTTTGCTTAAACAACAAAAATTTACAGAAAATTGACTCACCCCCTTGTCATCCAAGATGTTCATGTCTTTCCTTTTTCAGTCGTAAAGAAATTATGGTTTCAGGATTTTTCTCCATATAGTGGACTTCTATGGTGCCCACAAGTTTGAACTTCCAAAATGTAGTTTAAATGCAGCTTCAAATGGCTCTAAACGATCCCAAACAAGGAAGAAGGGTCTTATCTAGCAAAACAATCAGTTATTTTCTAAAAAAATGTACAATTTATATACTTTTTAACCTCAAATGCTCATCTTGTCTAGCTCTGCGTAAACTCTGTGTATTTCAGTTCATGACAGTCAGGGTATGTCAAAAAACTCCCATCTCATTTTCTCTTCCAACTTCAAAATCACTGTTTTACCTTTTTTTGTAAAGGGCGTCCACTTTGTAAACACTGGGTCGGTACTTCTGCAGCGATGTAGGATGATTTTGAAGTTGGAGGAGAAAATGAGATGGGAGTTTTTCGACATACCCTAACTGTCTTGACCCGGAATACACAGAGTTCACGCAGAGCTAGAGGTTAAAAAGTATATATGTTGTATTTTTTTTTTTAGAAATTAACCAATCATTTTGTTAGATAAGACTCTTTTTCCTCAGCTGGGATCGTTTAGAGAATTCTGAAACTGGATGTAAACTGCATTTTGGAAGTTCAAACTCACAGGCACCATTAAAGTCTACCATATGGAGAAAAATCCTAAAAATGTTTTCTTCAAAAAACATAAATTCTTTATGACTGAAGAAAGAAAGACATGAACATCTTGGATGACAAGGGGATGAGTAAATTATCTGTACATTTTTGTTCTGGACTGAAATGTAAAAAATGCTTCTGGAAATCAGTTGGGGCAAATCTTGCCCCTTAATGGAAAAGGTCATTTCTGACCCTATACCCTACATGAGAGTGTACTGTCTATCTGTATTTTTTCAGTGCTAGCAGTTGTAGTTCTCACCATCGTTGTCAATGGTGAAAGGGACGTTGGGCGTGATGATGTCATAGAAGCAAATCTGGCTGTACTGAGGTGAGCAGTCGGCATCAACGGCTTCCACTCGCACGATGCGATCAAACAGCCGACCCTCGGGCACCGATGCCTCATACCGACGCTCCACAAAGACAGGTGAGAATTCGTTCACGTCGTTTACACGAACATGCACGGTAGCCCTGGGAAGAGTGGTTTAATGTAAGAATGCAATGTGTGTTGCATAGATTTGAAACCAGATTTTTAGGGCAGTTCCGCTTGAATAGAAGAAATATCTTACTTGTGAGACTTCTTGCTGTTAGTCCCGTCAGGACCTTCACCGCAGTCATACGCCTGGATGGTGAAGCTGTGCTCCTTCTGGCTTTCACAGTCCAGAGGCTCCTTGGACCGAACCAGACCTTCTCCAGTCGAGCGATCCAACACCACTGCCTCAAACTGTGCCGAACCAGAACCACCTGGTCCGTTATGAACCCTAAACCCACAGATCTCCCCTGAAAAGAGAAAAATAAGTCTTCACTGAATAAATTTGAATAAAATATATTTTGTGTTTGACAACCTTTGGACAAATCCTAATTTTAAATGCCATTTACTACACAAGCAAAAAAAATATGTGCGAAATGATGTGAAAAGGACTGCTGAGTACTCTTCTGGAGGTAAACACTTGTCTGCGTTCAGGAAGTGCTGTCACACATGACACGGCACTGTGAATGTTAGCTCAGCCTGCAGAGGGGGGAGGTCTGTCAGCCTTAATCCCTGTGTAATTCGTGTAATTTGTGTAAACACAACATGTAATTACTTACTGCAGTACCGAACTAGCTGCTAGAAGCTCCAAAGTTGCCCCCCTCCCCTGCAAAATAACCCTTACACCAAAACCTTAACTAGACCCTGTCAATTGAAAATACACTAGTGATATTAAATACACAATTAGAGTGTCCTTTTCACACTTGAGGCATAAGAGGTTATATTTAATGACTAAAGGTGCAGTCACATTTATCGCTGTTCAGCGAATTTTTTTCACCAGGCATTTCAATAGGAATTAATGCAATCAGGAAGCTGTTATTTTTGCTTTCTTTGCGCACAAAAAGTATTCTTGTAGCTTTATAACGTTACGGTTGAACCACTGATGTGGTTCTATTTTATGGACTATTTTAACGACATCCTTACTTCTTTTCTGGACCTTGGACGTGGTAGTTGCATTGCTGTCTATGCAAGGTCAGAAAGCTCTCAGATTTCATCAAAAATATCTTGATTTGTGTTCAGAAGATGAACAAAGGTCTTACAGGTTTGGAACAACATGAGGGTGAGTAATTAATGACAGAAATTTCATTTTTGGGTGAACTATCCCTTTAACAAACCAAGCAGCTTTCTGTTGGTCAGTGTTGCAAATTAGCGTGACCAACTGAACCTGATGCAAAATCTGCGTGGGGAAATCTTTAGTCCTCATGAGAGATTCCTAACTGTGTGAATTCCTATTTCTATTTCTAAGGTGCGACATTATCAGCATCTGTACCTGCGTAGTGCAGTGGTGCGTCTTTATCCAGGGCGAACAGAGGTGGGTTGAGGAGGACAGTGTTGTCGTTTTCCATGACGATCCCTTGGTACTCCGTTTCGATCCATGGCTTGTGTTTATTGGCTGAGAAAGAACAATCACAAAAGCAAGGGACAGGCGTGAGAGCCACAGGAACAATCTGTGATTTAGAAAAAACAGCTATTTTTTTTTTTTTTTTGACAAGGCTATTTATAACACGCCGTTATGAAGGTGAGTGAGCAGAGGTTCAAAGACAAACACAAGCAGTGCAAGCTGAAGGAATTTGCAACAAATAAAAAAGTTGTGCTCAAATACGTTAGTGGCAGATGGTGAAATGGTTCGGCCAGCTGTACGTATGCATAACACTAGCACATTAAGTTACAAACATACCCATATGGGGATCGACCGAAAGTGTATGATGGACACACACAACACAACACAAACACACACACACGCAGCACGCTACGCCTCGCTGCTTTGCAGAGTAATTAGGTGTAGAGATGTTTGGCCTGATCGCACACCGTGAGGTATATTGCGCCTATCACTCAAATACAGACAGGTAGCTCTCTTAAAATGCTTGGAGAAAGACTAAACCATGCAAACCTGCATTAAACACCCTGAAAATGAGAAATCTTCCACAATAAGCCTGGCCCACTGGCCCACGGTCTTTCTGCCTGGTGCTGCATTGCAACTAGAACTTTTACATTCATTATCCTGTACATTCAATATTTATGCCTTGCAACAGCATTTGGATTTCTATGATGTACTAGTGCATTGTTGTTACACATTCTGCAGATTTGTCACTGAGATAATGTTAGCTGGCTAACAAAGGAGGTTTTGTCAAATCTGTAAAAATGACTTGTGATAGTTTTAAAAACACAGTTCACCCAAAAATGAAAATTCTGTCATTAATTACTCACCCTCATGTTGTTCCAAATCAGTAAGACCTTCATTCATCTTTGGAAAACAAATTAAGATATTTTTGTTGAAATCCGAGACCCTACATTGACAGTAATGCAACTGAAATGTTCCCAAGCCCAGAAACATAGTAAGGATATTGGTAAAACAGTTCATGTGACATCAGTGGTTCAACCGTAATTTTACAAAGCTACAAGAATACACATGCATACATTGTGAACTGTTGAATAAAGTCGTTATTTTAGTTTTCTTTGCACACAAAAACTCTCGTAGCTTCGTAAAATTATGGTTGAACCACTTAGGTCCTTACTACTGTGCTTTTTTGGGCCTTGGAACGTTTCAGTTGCATTACTGTCTATGCAAGGTCAGAAAGCTCTCGGATTTCATCATAAATATCTTAATTTGTTACAAAGATGAACGAAGGTCATACGGGTTTGGAATGACATGAGGGTGAGTAATTAATGGCAGAATTTTAATTTTTGGGTGAACTATCACTTTAAAAATATAAGTACATGTTGGAAGCACGTTTTTTTTTGTCAGTGTTCCCTTGGTAAATTCGCATTTCAAGGGATAAATATGATGTTATTGGGGTCGCTTTAACCCGGGGATATCAAAAACTACCCACGGCAACAGTGTAAAAGTAGCCTAATACCGCGGGAAAACCACAGACTTGGCAACACTGTACATTAAAGCTGTTTAATTTCAGGATTATTACATTTTTTGTAATATATACTGTTTAAATGTTTGCAGTTATTGCCATTTTAAAAAAACAATTAATAAATACTTTTATTCAGCACAACACATTAAACTGATTCCAAGGGACAGTAAAAACTTTTACCATCGAACAAAAATGTATATTTTATTTTTAATAGATGCTAATCTTTAAAATCAAATTTACTTGAAAAATCAGCTTCCAAAAACAAAATTAAACATTCTAGTAATTTCTGAAGAATCATGAGACAATGAAGACTGGTTGCCATCACAGGAATACATTACATTTTAAAATACATTAAAATAAAAAAACCTCTTATTTTAAATTTTAATAATATTTCACAACACTACAGTTTTTCTGTAGTTTGATCAAATAAAGGCAGCCTTGGTGAACATAAGAGACTTCTTTCAAAAACATCTTTTCAACATTTATAGCAAATATGCATGGCTAAAAAAAGTTAAAATTAGTTATTGTTTTGGAGTGAAGCCTGTAAAAATGTTGGCAAGGCAAGAAAATTTCATAAAAATGACTTACTTTGGTCATATGGTACAATATGATACTACCCTAGTGAAAATTAAATATACTATAATGTATTTAAAATACATTTATTTCATGCTAAGTATACTACAAATACATTTACATATTACGTACTTAATAAAAATACCTTGCAATTGTACTTTTAGTATACTAAACTGGTATATTTAAACTAATTTTGTACTTAATGCACTTTAATTGTGCAGAAGTAGTGCTGAAGTCCAACTAAAGATATACTGATCGTGCTGAAGTGGAACAATTGCAAGTATTAATATTTTGTATTTAAAGACTGATAATATTTAAAGATCACACTGTCCTCATCAATAGTGACATTAAAACATATTTTAGGCTTAATATTAAGAAATGTGCATTGTGCACAATTAGTACTCAAAATAAACTTTTTTTTATTAAATTATTATTAAATTATTTTTATATCAGTAAGTCTCAAGCGATATGTCAGTAAATATGTTAATAGACTTGAACTATATTTAATATAAAATAAATACATTTTAAATCTATTACTTTTTTACTAGAGTAGACACTGCTTTGACCACTAACCCAATGCACCAGTCTCACATGAGAGGATTTTTCATGTACGGCTACATGCTGTCCACCTCGCTCTCATATTTCAAGTCAGTCTGTCTTTTTTTGCCTTTTATCCACCTATCCCTCTCTCTCCCACCCACCCACGCCCGCGTTCCTCCCTCTCATCCCTCACTCAGCCATATAACATTAATCTGAGCATCAGACCACTGGATTACTCTTCGGATTACGGGCCGAGAGACAACGCTGCGCATCTCACTCCATTTATCACACGTGCCGCTTTCACACACTGACCACAGCGTTTTAAACGACTCCGTCAACAGCTGTGCCAGAGGATAGACAGAAAGAGCAATGCATGTCTGCGATCACAAAGAAACGTTAGCTGTAAATTAAGAAATATAGCATCTCCGGTTTCCCACGTGTCTAAAAATAGCAGAGATGAGAATAGATACGCTTTCACCCTTTTCTTCAAGGACAAGAGTCGACCTCTCACTCCCCCTTTCCTTCTCACGGAGATGCTACAGTATGTGTATCAGCATCCTTTCCGTCTCTCTACATCCAGGAGTTTACTTTCTTCATCATGTTGTCTCTTCCCATGTCACCTTGAGATGCGGCCTACCTTTTGTGATCCCCAGAAAATCTACTGTTGTCATTCATACAGGAGGCACACATTACATGGTTTCACACTTAACGCCCGTAACATACAGCACAACGAATTGAGTTTCTGGTTTGAGCTGCGAACAGAAATGTTAATTCACTCATTCACACTTAATCATCAATATCAACATTCAAAAGGATGGAGGAGACTGACCTTTGTTGCCATGGGCAACCGAAGTCAAGCAAAAGAGGAGAAAGGAGAGAAAACTCATTCTGGCCATCTGAGGGAGGAAGGAGGGGAAGGACAGAGGGAAATAACATGCATTAACCTGATATGAAGCAGTTTAAGATAGAGAACAGAGGAGAAACAGATAAGCGCAAAGACAGAGACAGAGAGACAGACATATTTTTCCTCGCCTGCTTTTCTTAAACGTAAACATTCAGACAAATACTAAGCCGTAGGTAAATGTGAATATGACATGTAATACCCTTGACATAATTTTCGTGGCCTAGTGTGGCCGAGGAGGTCCGGCTCACATCTGAGATACAGTATGTCAGCCCGTATTTACTAGTGACAATCAGCACTCAATAAAACCTTGGTATTAAGCGTGAAATTGAGAAGTCTGCGCATCCTCGCGCACACGCGCCTGCATGTGTATCCTCGCCAATCTGCCTTATCACATAGGCAGCAGGTTTGTTAACAGAATATTAAATGTGATTCATGACACTTGTCCTCGAATAACATCTGATCTGAAAGATTTACATGGGCTATGTCATTTACTTACATTAATATTTTTATATAAATTTATTCTAACTTGGATGACGGACAGATACGTGATATAACGTTAACCTGCTGATGTTTACAGCGCGTTATAAAAACGACCGCTCACTCATATATCTCACACATATATGCGACAAATCGATTTTTTAATCCTGTAAATAAATCCAACCGAATTAAAATCGCCATATCACGTATTTTTTCAAAGCAGGGAGCAGTTTAGATGATACAACACCTGTGTTAAGCGCAAGAATTAACTGAATTCTATCATTTTGAAATCAAATGTACGTTACCGTGAGGTGTGAGATGGTACCCCGCTCAGTCTCCTCTAAGCATCCGTCACACACTCACACCTATGACAGCCTGATGCCCGCCGACACACCGAATGCAACGGGTGGAGCGCTGGGGCCTCCGGTGCCTCCCGAAATGATTCGAACTGCGAAAAGGAGCGAAACTGGAATTTGAAGATTAGATGCCAAGAAACCAATGCCCCCGTTTTCGCTGGATGCCGTGAGAAAAAAAGACACGGTGTGATATCTCCTCCCTCTCACAGTTTCTTAACCCGCCCACACTGCGTCTCTCTCGCTCTCAGGACTCACCCCCGGTGAACGGGAATTTACAAACCCTACTGCGGCGAAGGCTTGCTTATTAATATTCATTAACCAACTCTCCGCCATTGGAAGATAAGAACGTAATCATTAGTATTCATTACACTTGGAATGTTCATTGGAGAACAATAGCGTGAAAGTCGTTGCTATAGGAAGCTACCACGGATCATTAACATAATCTACTTAATATTAATGAGCTACACCGTGTACATAGTACGAAACGTATTTGTTCCTCCCGTATGCTACATCAGGCTTGGAGGGAAGCATCTGGAAGCTGGTGTGTACTCCTACTCATCATCAAACCACACATTTATTTCCCACTTCGAGTTTATAATGTCATTCTTGAACGCGTTTGTACTCCTCACTGTCAGTGAGGAGTATCTGTGCTTTAGCTCAAGGGGCCAGACTGCAAGATGACGTCATATCGGCTCCCACTGGCAGACGGATATATAAAACCCCGGCACCAACTCAAAAACACCACAACACTCAAGAGCAGACTTTGTTAAAATCCAGCATTTTTAATGAATATTACAAAAAACAGTTTTGTTTAAAAGTACTTGTTTTTTTTTCCACTCTCTCTCTCTCTCTCACTCTTTTTTTTTGAACATTTGGTAGCAGTAAGGCAGAAGTAGTTTCCCAAAAACAATTTTTACATCAAGAAAATTTGCAACCACATGTATAAATATTATAAAACAACTTCGATGCTACAGTGAGCCTCTGCTCCCTTGGATTGAATCTGGGTGCAGGTTTTAAAAATCGCCCTCACTGAAGAGAAATGTATATTTGTGCCAAGGATCTTCAATATGTCATGTCATACAAAACAGTTATGAAAGCAAATTTGCGTCAGGATTACTGAGAGCAGATCGCGAAGGAAAAAAAAGATCCTGATGTGCCATGAGGAACACAAACAGTTTAGTTGACTCTTTTCTAATACACGTTCTAACTAAAATACTCTGCTCTTAATAATACTGACACAAATTTACCATCATATTTATGATTCTGGTAAGTAGTGTTGATGTTACTGTGGTTTCTGTTTCGCTTGTGCTCATACACTGGATAAAAAGATTTGCTGGAGAAAATGGAGTGAACGAGAAAAGGTCAGATGGATGGATGGACAGTGTCAAATGGAGTGAGAGGATGAGATGACAGAATGATGATCCTTTGTTGAAAAAGCTATAAAAATGTAGTTACCATAAAACCCACTCCTAAAAAAAAAATAAAAAAGAAGAAGGATCCCCATCCGAAGTTGTCTGATCACAAAAACAAAACAGTTATCAAAATGAAAAACATTCATTTGTAATGCCAGGCTATGCTCAGTTAGTTCACTCTTACATTTGTGTTTCACATTTCATTGTCTTTACAAGGGCAAGTGAGGTTGAAATATTCCTAGCAAAGGAAAATAAAACATCTCATTTGTTTCCATCTTTCAAAGGCAAGCACTGCGTACCCTCTAAAAGTACACACGTGACCTCAGCGATAGCTCTCTGATTAGACCGGAAACAGGAAATGAGATCATTACTGAGTAATGAGTGCAATGGTATGAGCAGATACAGTATAATTATTGTCAGCCACCAAACATCAGTTAGTCTTATTTAACGAATATCGAACCTCAGAAATGCTTATGTTTCTGCAGCTTTAAACCTTTTTTTCGTTACAGTCCACCACAACTTCCAAAGAATGAGAAGAACTTTCCAACGGACTAACATTTGTACACATACATCAGTGCTGTATGTAAATAATAATATATTACTAAAGGCCTTAAAATTTGTCCTCTTCAGGTGCTCCTTAAAAGTCACAGTTCACTTCAGTCAAACTTAGACGGCCACAAACAAACCTGTGTAAGAGAAAGATGAAAACAAAGAGGTTGATTTCACATCTAAAGCACTTTCGGTAAGAATGTGCTTCGTCAATTATCCAAAAAACACGTTGTGACAAAAAAAAGTCGTGCAAACAAATAAACAGACATTGTACAAAGCCCTGATGAATGAAGCACTGCGGCAGAGCCAGTGAAAGGTTTTGTAAGAAAGAGGGATGATACATATTTCCTACTGGAATTAAATGGCTTATGGTTACACTGATCCTAACTGAATCATCAGTCATGATCTAATGAAGTATGATTATGCTGCTTATAAGTCCTCCTGAGAAGATAAGTGCTCGAAAGCCATAACCAAGATGTTGGGTGTGGGTTCAAGTGATCTGCGTCAGAATAAAAAGGACATGGCAACTGCATCTCTCTGTTTTAGCGCTAGTGGAATTCAAGAAAGAACAGAAGATGTGCATTATGTACACAGAACAAGTTTCTTGTTCTTTTAAATATTTACCTTTATCTTTACCTGATATAAACTACACAACACGTACAAACCTAATTAATCTGTTCAAAACATCATGTTTGAAGTTGGATCAAAATTCAAGAATATTTACTAGGTTTGGGAGAGCAGTGTTTTCTTTGCCCACAAAAAGTTTTCTTGTCGCTTCTTAAAATTACGGTTGAAGCACTGATGTCATGTGGACTGTTTTAACAATGTCCTTACTCTTTTTGAATGTGCCAGTTGCGTTGCTGTCTACGCAGGGTCAGAAAGCTCTCGGATTTCATCAAAAATGTCGTAATTCCTGTTTCGAAGATGAATGAAGGTCTTATGGGTTTGGAACAACATGAGAGTGAGCAATTTATGACAGAATTTTCATTTTTGGGTGAACTATCCCAAGCAGCACAACTGTTTTCAACATTAATAATAAATACAGTGATTACCGGGGTTCAAGCGTTTTAAGGCATTTAAGCACATATAAAAAAAAAAAGACATTTAGCAAGCCTGTAACCACCTAAATCAATTATTTAAAAAAGCATTTTTGGCAAATCCGGGTTATTTAACGTAGAAATTGTTACCATAGAAAATGTTTTTTAATGTTTATGACTGTTATAGCACCAACTGTGGTTCGATCTCCTTAAAACTTGTTTAGAATCACTTGTCTCATGTGCTCACCAGGTTTTGTGAAGTTTTTGAACTTTCTGGAGTTTTGAGGCTTTATAGGATTTTGGGCAAATTTGGACAGGTCCTTTTTCTAAACGACCCTGTTATAGCCTTCCAAAGGCTAAATTTCTATTTTTTTTTGACAATTATTTACCTAGAGAGTCCAGTGTACTGCAGTGTTTTTTTTTCCAGAAAAACCTAGGACTAGTTCGCAGTAAGTTTTTGACATCGTCTCAATCATTTAACAAACAAATTGATTGACGGCAGTGGTTCTAAAGGGAAAGTTGTCCGGAATGAGGAGTTCTATCACAGGATTCGAATATCACGCACGTGTGCGAAAAACCGCAATCGTTTACTCACTTGAAAAATGCAATATCGCCCAGTTTCTTTCAAATTTCTCTCAAACCTTTAGGGGTGTGAGTCGAACAGGCCCACCGAATTTCGTTCCGATTGGCCTCCCCTAACCATGTTTTTTTTGACATACGCAAATGTCCTTATAGACACTTGTGGCACCATGTGCATACCAGTTCCCATGCTGAAAGGACAAACGGTTGCGCAGTTATAGCCATTTGTATGTTTTCCCCTTTAACAATGCCACCAAGTGGCCAAGCTCCACAATTTTTTTCCTGTGACTTCAGATTGAGCTCTTACATACATGTTCCGAGTTTGACGAATATATCTCATTCCGTTCAGGAGTTAAAGGCATTTTACTAAAAGTGGCCCTGCCCCTTTTGAACGTTTTGTTGTCCCTTTGCGACGGCGAGTCGAAAGCTCAACTTTTTTTTTTAATAACTACTGATATTCACTCTCCAGAGAATCTTTCTGCACTGCTTTGGTTCCGATCGGGCGAAAAAGTAAAACTAGTTTTACCTACGCAAAAGTAGGTTTTTAACAAAATGCGAAAATTTCGCCAGTCTCACGATTGAATCGGAGGCGTGCATTTTGTCCGCCATGAGCCTAGGATTCCAAGAACATAATGCACTGCGACGGACGGTTTAGGAGTTATGAGCGATTTCATACTTTTGTTCACTGTAGCGCCCCCGTCAGGCCAATTGGGGCACGCTTTGGTCATGTTGTAGGTGGTGTGAGAACTACCATCCCTCCAAGTTTCAAGTCTCTACAACTTACGGTTTGGTCTGCACAATCAGTTTTATGTGGAGATTGCTGATCAGTGACCATTCTAACAATTACAATAGGGTTTTAGCACTACGTGCATGAACCCCTAATGATAAATAATTCTTTAGCACCAAATCAGCATTTGGACCACATAAAATAAATACTATATAAACTGGGCAAAGAATATTTTCCAACTGGTTTACGACATTGTAAAGGTGTTCATACAAGTACTGGTAAGACCTGAAGGCAGCTTTAGATTCCACAGGGAAGAATAGATGTGACACACTCACACTCAGAGATACAGTGAGAACAGACAGGTGGCACAAACAGTAGAGTTTAGAAGAGACAGATGCTAAATTTACCATTTTAATTAATCCTCCTTTTTCTCACTGCCTCTTTTTCGAGGCACGAAGACCTTGCGGAGGTATGGCAGGATGAGAAAGGCAACGAAGAAAAAGATGTGACCACAGAAATATATAGAGGAGTAAACCTGGAAAACAAAAACATTCATAATGTAAATGACACTAGCAAACACTTTACAATATGGATGGATACAGCAGGTAAGGATCGTGAATATACCACTTTCAACATCAGATTTATGATTAAGGAACCCCTGAGGAGTAAGTACACACCTTGAGCCACTTGTCATAAGTGAAGAGGCAGAATGGCACCAGAGGGTATCCCATAAATAGCCAGTGAATTAACTGCTGTACTACATATGCAAATGGATACAGAGGACTCTGAGCAATAGATGTCAGCAGAGGGCTGTCCCGCACCAGTGACTGAGCCTGCAAAAAGATATACAAAACAGCTTTATTACTTTTAGCCACTTCATAGAGCTTTTGTCTAATGGCACGTGTCCACCTGCACGGAGGAAATGCTCAATATTCGAGTTGTAAAATTTAACTTATTACGAATTAAAGGGATAGTTTACCCAAAAATGAAAACGTTGTCATTAATTACTCACCCTCATGTCGTTCTAAACCCGTAAGACCTTTGTTCATCTTTGGAACACAAATTAAAATACTTTTGATGAAATCAGAGAGCTTTCTGACCCTGCAAAGACAGCAAAGCAACTGACACGTTCAAGATCCGGAAAGGTAGTAAGGACATCATTAAAATAGTCCATGTAACATCAGTGGTTCAACCGTAATTTTAGAAAGCAAAGAGAATATTTGTGTAATTTGTGTTCTGAAGATGAATGAAGGTCTTACAGGTTTGGAACAACATGAGGGTGAGTAATTAACGACAGAATTTTCATGTTTGGGTGAACTATCCCTTTAAAAATACACATGAATAAGCAATGAACAACTGTGTATTTATAAATGCATTAACTAGTTCCATGTAATTTAATGCCAAGGTAAGAAACACAAAGTATAGTGTTATAAATGTACAATACAATTTTTGAAATAAAAATATGAAAAAGCTTGTTGAAACATCATCACAGTCTATAAAAAGGGTCCTTTAACATTAACCTTGATTAATAAATGCTGTTAGAAAATGTTGCTTGCTTTGCTCCTTTGTCATTTTTCCTGTATGAGCCTGTCACTTGGTTCCCATAAAAATGAAGTGAAAACACTTTGCTCCACTCACTCCGCACCGGTGGACACGTACCGCAAGTAAACACACACAATGTTTCAATCTCGCCTAGAGCCAGAGTTCACTGAACAATATTACATTTCAACTTGTTTTCTTTTTCTCCTGAGAAGGTTAATGATCAAGCCGTACCATCAGCATTCATCAAAAAATGTGTTTCGGCTCAGACAAGAAATGTCATCTGTAAATATTCTATTGACTTCCTTTTAATGTCTACTGATATCTCACATTTCCTGATGTGAGCACTATTTGTCATTTTCAAAATACGGCTACAAAGATTGCATTTTACAAGCTAACTACTTGCAACAACCATTCTTAAGTACCACACTGTCATTGCCAGCTGAATCTCGCCATCTGTTTTTAAATGGGATAATGCAGTTTAGTACCTCAATCAGTCATCTCAATTAATCTGTACGGTTTTTATATATATATACTGTTGTTCAAAAGTTCGGTGTCAGTAAGATTTTTTTTTGTTAAGAAGTTAACATTTTTATTCAGAAAGATTTCTTTAAAGGGATAGCTCCCTCAAAATGAAAATTCTGTCATTAATTACTCACCCTCATGTCGTTCCAAACCTGTTAGAACTTCGGAACACAAATTAGGAAATTTTTGATGAAATTCAAGAGCTTTCTGAACCTGCATAGACAGTAACGCAACCGACACGTTCAAGATCCGGAAAGGTAGTAAGGACATCATTAAAATAGCCCATGTGACATCAGTGGAAATACTTTTTGTGCACAAAAAAAAAAAAACTAAATTAAAGACTTTATTCTACAATTTCTTCTCTTCCATGTCAGTCATTGACACACGTTCAGTAAAGTCGTTATTTTTGTTTTCTTTGCGCACAAACAGTATTCTCGTAGCTTTATTGGACTGCTGTCTATGCAGGGTCAGAAAGCTCGGATTTCATCAAAAACATCTCAATTTGTGTTCTGAAGATGAACGAATTTCTTGCAGGTTTGGAATGACATGAAGGTAAGTAATTAAAGGGTTAGTTCACCCAAAAATGAAAATTAGCCTATTATTTACTCACCCTCCAGGCATCCTAGGTGTATATGACTTCCTTCTTTCAGATAAATGTAATCGGAGATATATCAAAAAATTATTCTGGCTCTCCCAAGCTCGATCATGGCAATGGGTGGGTGTTTCTTTTCAACAGTCCAAAACAAGTCCAATAAAGTGCATCCATCCATACTAAAAAAAAGTGCCTCACATGGTTCAGAGGGGTGGATGAAGATCTCCTGTAGCGAATCGATGGGTTTTTACAAGAAAAATATCCATTTTTAAAATGAAATAATCACTTTAATCTAGCTTGCGCGAACTTGTACACAGAAGCCGTCCCAAGCAGATGATGTACCACAGGACGTCGGCTCTGTGCATGCTCCGCTCAGAAGTGATAAACGTGAATGCAGTGGAGAGAGGTAAACAAAGCACTGGTCACGAATTAGAGTACAAATCAAGGATTAGTAAAGAAAAATATCAGAGGATTTTGATATAAGCCAAGAGGAGAATGGTTTCCTTTGCCAAAGTAAGGAAACCTTGCGGTAACACTTTGGAATACTGTTCCATCATTAATGAACAGCTACACAGGAACAAATGACTAATGCACTCTTAACATTAAAGTAACTACTATTAACTAACAAGATACTCTGATAAACAAATCAGTAAGTAATAGTTCAGTTGAAAGTGGTGGTTCACTATTAGCTAATCAGCAACTACTATTTTTTTCATATCTCCTGGAGAACTACTAAGAACTACTATATACAGGTTCATAATTAATGTGACTGATGCAAAATGTATAATTAATTTTAAAGTAAAGGTCATGGTCACCTACTAGTAATGACTCAAGAATTACCAAATCCTTCAGAAGGGATTACTACTTATTTGGATCAGTATTCTAAAGTGAAGATCATGGTAACCCACTAGTAAAGACTCAAGTGTTAGCAAATCCATCGGAAGTATTACTATTCAGAACCTTACAAAAACCTCAAACGTTTACAATGACTTTAGTCATTACTCAAAAATTATCATGATCTTCACTTTAGAATATGGAACCAAAAAATTTGCAATTCCTTCTAACAGATTTGGTAATACCTGACTCATTACTAGTGGGTTACCATAAACTTCACTTTAGAATTAACCATACATTTTGCATCATTCACTTTAATTATGAACCTGTAGTGAACTACCACTTTCAACTGAGGACTATTACTATTACTATTACGATTTGTTCATCAGAGCTTCTTGTTAGTTAATAGTTGTTACTATAATGTTAAGAGTGCATTAGTCATTTGTTCCTGTGCAGTTATTCATTAATGACGGAACAGTATTCTATTGCTCCTGTAAACAAACGTTGGTTTTCACAAGACTCACAAGCGCATGCGCAACACCAATGTCTTACGTCATTCGCCCAGAGCTGTTTCCATGTACAACTGTTATTGGAAGCTAAAGAAAAGCGATTACTACATTTTAAATATGGATATTTTTCTTATAAAAACGCATCAATTCACTACAGTAGGCCTTTATTCACTCTCAGTTTTTTTTATGGATGGATGCACTTTATCGGACTTGTTTTGGACTGATGAAGAGAAACACCCGCCCATTGCCATTATAGAGCTTGGAAGTGCCAGGATAATTTTTAATATTACTCCGACTGGATACGCCTGAAAGAAGGAAGTCACAAACACCTACGATGCCTTCAGGATGAGTAAATAATGGGCTAATTTTCATTTTTGGGTGAACCATCCCTTTAAATTTATCACCAAAGTGACAGTTAAGACAGTTATAATGGCAATATTTTATAATATTTTAAATTTGTTGTTCTTCTGAACTTTCATCAAAGAATACTAAATAAAAATGTAGCATGGTTTCCATAGAAATATTAAAAAGCACAAGTATTTTCAAAATTGAGAATAATGTTTCTTGAGCAGCAAATCAGCATATTAGAATGATTTCTGAAGGACCATGTGACATTGAAGACAGGAGTAATGATGCTGAAAATTCAGCTTTGCCATTACAGAAATAAATTAAATTTCACAATATATTAAAACAGAAAACAGTTATTTTAAATTGTAATAATATTTCACAACACTATTGTTTTACTGTATATTTGACAAACTAAACATAGTTTAGTGAGCATAACAGACTACTTTCTTTAAAAATCTTTCCACTTATGAAAAGTAGTGTGTGTGTGTTACTCCGTGTAAGCTGTTAAAGATGCATTTAATATTTGATAACCTTACAATTGATCTATCAGGATTCTAGAATGCAGTTCATTTTGCTCCTCCACTTTCAGAAAGTGCAACACTATGATTTCAAATAAATTCTCAGCGAGTTACTAAACTCAGAAACGCTGTATCTTCAAAGCTGCAAACTTTCAGATCTGCCTTCGGTTGGCATGAAAGTAAGTGACTCAAAGACTTTAGTCATCTTGATTCTAAACAACTTCACGCCTCATGTCTGGTATAGCGATGTTGCCATGGTTACCTGCTTCTCCACATTGACAATGATGAACTCCAAGGAGAAGCAGATGAGGTACCCTGAGTGCAAGCCGTGCCAGATCGCCAGGAATAACAATGTGAACATTTGAGATAACAACTTGTTACCCAAAAACTTCAACCTCTTAAACACATGCCTGCAATCGAAGAAGGGGGTGGAAAGAAACGAGAAATTGAGAGAAAAATGAATTGACGCATACCTTTAAAAAAAAAAAAAAAAACAAAACAAAAAAAAACATACAAGACATACCTGGCCACCCAAGCATTTGTGTTGATGTTGAAGGAATTGATGGTGCCTGTGAAAAGAGGCGTGGTCTCAAATAGCCACACCCTCACATTTGCGCAGGCATCCCATTGGTGCTCCCCTTTTTCGTTCTTCCCATTGTAGCCCAGCCCAGAGAGTATACACACACCTTCCTAAGTATCATAAAACAGCAATTAAGATTTTAATTTAAATGGCAAGACAAGTTTGACTTGTTTAGGTCACTGAAAAACAATTCTAGGAAAATGAAAGGACTGTAACACTGGGGACTATGCAAGCACACCTACAAATCACAATCTATTGACAGTTTTAAGCCTGAAAACCTGTTCAGCGTCCCCTCAACCTGAACAGGTGTGGCTAGCTTTGCAGATCTAGTCGTCAGATTCACATCCTCAGCTAGAAAAAGAAGGCCACGTCTGGTTTGCAATTGCCTTGTTACGCAGCTAACACCTCTCTAAGAAGATAATAAAGATCCACTGACAGGGTTCACAGCATGAAATGTAATGACACTCAATAACCGTAACCATGCTCTTAATGGGGGATTGTAGTTGTGCTGTTTACTCACCGTGATTAGCCAGCAGCTGATGTACTTATACAGGTTTATTTTCACCCACAGTAGGATGTACACACACTTGTACCAGAACGGATGTGCCTGAATCACAGATTAAAACAAACGATAAGAAGAAATGAATCGCTTCTGATGAATTATGAAAAGTCAAGTCAAGTTCATTTCAAACATGATTTTCTCTTACAAAAATGCTTTCATTTTAAATTACACCCTGGGGTTGGGTTCACAAAAATCTTAAGAATGAACTTAAGAAATTCTAAGACATTTAAAATAAGATCAACTCCAAGAGCTTCATAAGGAAGTGCAAAATAATCAAATAGTGTTGCAGGTGTTGGTGTTTATCTTATTGTATGGTGGTTATTGTCTGAAGATTACCTTCATAAACATAAGAGACTGTTGCGAGAATTGTTTTTTTTTTAATTTGCCATGTATTTTGATTTATTTATTTTTTTATTTATTTGATTTAGTTATTTTTAAACAGCCCATCTCTAAAGGTTTTTATACCTATGAAAAGAATAAATAAGCTTTCCACTGATGTATGGCTTGTTAGGATAGGGCAATATTTAGCTGAGATACAACTATTTGAAAATCTGGAATCTGAGGGTGCAAAAAAAACTGTTTGCCATAATATCACGGTGGTACATTGAAAATGATTAAGCAGTGTGATTTTTCCATATGTTTGGCTGACTGTATTTTATTATGATAATGGATAGGCTGCATTGTCAAGTTAACAATGCTTAAACTGTGTGTGCGTGCGGTGCAGGTGCAATCACTTAATTTTTTTTCCTTTTAACAGTGGAAACGGCTTTATTTGTGTACACTCACAATAAAACAAATCTTTGCGCTTTTGTAAGCACATTTCAGCTGTCGGTTAGGAAAAATAACTGAAATGAACATCCCTAACTCATACAATGTATTGTTGGCTATTGCTACAAATATACCTGTGCTACTTAAGACTGGTTTTGTGGTCCAGGGTCACATATATGCTGAAATGCCGTTGAAAGTTGTGTTATAATTTTAAAACTAGAAAACTGTTTTTGTTGTTACTGATTTGCAAATTCAGTAAAGAGTCAATTCAATACATAATCATGACCAATCATTGTTACCCATCCCTAGTAGTAATATGTATCAGTGTTATGTTGCAATGTTTACTTAACAATTCATTATAAACCAATATAAGCCAATTAATTAATTAAACAGCTTATTTTTTGGGATTGAAGATAAATTGGGAGTTTTAAGACACTGAGGAAAGCATTTCAGGATTTTTCTCCATATAATGGATTTCATTAGTGCCCCAATTTTGAACTTCCAAAATGTAGTTTAAATGAAGCTAAACGATCCCAGCCGAGGAAGAAGGGTCTTATCTAGTGAAACGATAATTTTTTTCAGAAAATAAAAATTTGTATACTTTTTAAGCACAAAAGCTTGTGTAGCACAGGCTCTGGGATGCGCGTTCACAATGCTACAAATTAGTGATGGGTCGTTCTTGAACGATTTGTTTATTTTGAACAAAGCAGTAGATCTGTTAGGAAAGTTTTGCTAAAATGAACGAAATGACTCAAAAAAAGATTCGTTCATTTTGCTGAACGAGACTCAAAGGTCAGACTCAGTAAAATGATCCGAACTTCCCATCACTACTACGAATCACATTCAAGTTCATCGTCTGTGTACTCCGGCTCAAAAAAGTAGAGTATGGCGAAAAACTCCATCTTATTTTCTCCTACAACTTAAGAATCGTCCAACATCGTTGTACCTTTTTGTTTGTAAACAGCGTTTGACTTACTTGCACTTTTTTAGTCTTTGCGTGTTCACTTTGTAAACACTGGGTCTGTAGTTCCGCCTACGTTCCGTGTGGCCTTTCGACGTGATTCAATGGTACGTCACGTTGTGAACGTGCATACCAGAGCCTGTGCTACAGGAGCTTTTGTGCTTAAAAAGTATACAAATTTTTATTTTCCGAAAAAAATTCACTAGATAAGACCGTTCTTCCTCAGCTGGGATCATTTAGAGCCCTTTGAAGCTGCATTTAAACTACATTTTGGAAGTTCAAAATTGGGGCACCAATGAAGTCCATTATATGGAGAAAAATCCTGAAATGCTTTCCTCAAAAACCATAATTTCTTCACGACTGAAGACAGAAAGACATGAACATCTTGGATAACGGGGGTGAGTAAATTATTTGTGAATTGTTGTTCTGGAAGTGGAGTTCTCCTTTAAGAAGTTGTTTTCCATTTCCTAGAACATATAAACAGCTGCCAAGACTGTAAATGACAGACTTAAAGAGCGCTCTCATTCAGACTGGGAGGTTTAAGAAGTACTTTTGGGAATACAAGTTTTTTTCCTCAAGCAGGAAAAGAAGAAAATAGCAGTTGAGAAGTATGATAATGTTTTGTGAATCTGGTCCCTGATCAGTAAACATATTCCTGTGAGTGTCTGGAGAAAGAGGCTCAATAACGACAATGAATATGGATGTCGAACACTTTTCATAGTTGTTTGTCATTCAAAATAACGACTGGTTAAATGATCAATTAAACACGATGATCTCCTTGCAAGGAGCCTCCCTTCTTAAGACAAAGAAAATATGTATACATATTTGGTATAAAGACCCATTAATGTCTGAGAAAAATAGTGTGATATTACTGTATAATAATGTTTGTTCAATTCAAAATTTGAAAACATGATTTAAGAAAACAATTAAAATTAGTGCTGTTCAAACAATTAAATCGCGATTAATCATACATACTGCATATATTTTAAAAATATTTACATGTATTTACATATATATTTATATTCATATAATTTATGTTATATATAAATATATTTAACATATAAACTGACATTTTTCTTAAATATATACATGCATGTGTGTGTATTTATATACATAATTAATACACACAGTCCAGACACATATATTATGTATAAAAAAACTTATTTTGGATGTGATTAATCGCAATTAATCACAATTAATTGTTGGCCAGCACTAATTAAAACATATAATTGTATGTAATGTGTTTATGTTGACTAATGATATTCTCATTGTACAAAAGTCATTCGAAATTATTAAAATATTATTTGAGAGATAATTTAAATCAACAGCATAGGTTTCCTACTGAGTATTATAGTAATGTAAATGTTCAGTAATGTAAGGTTCAGTTTAGTATAAACGTAATTAGTTGAGCCCATTATTTTATTTTCATGAATGAAAATGGTTATTGAAAACACAGATAGCTCATTAGCTAATAAAACTTTATTGTAGGGTTTGTGAACTAGGTCAAATTATAGCATGCAATGAGAGTGTTGACTGTTCAACACACTTTCATAGTGTTTACAGTGGATGTACGTTGTGAAATGTTTCCACACACGATTACGTCATGATGGTTACATATTTACAAGGAAAGAGTGCATAAGTGAAGCAATCTATATAGAGGTGACGTGCAGTGCAAGATACAGTTTTAGCTCAGTGCTTGAATGATTAATCTAAACAGATTAAATTAATTCAAATGAGTTTCAGTTATATACAAACACCCGTAACAATGAATCATTTTCGACATTTTTCACTTATAGTGTGAGCTCATTTTGAACTCCCTCCTCTGCAGCAGTCAAAATGCAGTTATTTGACTCGCAGCGACTGTTTTCCATTTCCTAGAAAATAGCTGCCAAGACTGTAAGTGACAGGCTTAAAAAGCGCTCTCGTTCAGATTGGGAGGTTTTCGTGACACCAGGACCACACTGAAAAGCTCCCAGAACAAAAACAAGTGGCAGCTCTTGAGATTCAGGTAAGGGTGTTAACAACCTAAATACTAAACCTTGATTTTGTGACTCTGTGAAGGTTCAGTCACAATCCACTGATTCACTTACCTCAAACTCATCTGTTAAATAGTAGCTATCCGAGTAATGTGGCCCACCTATTGTAAAGATGGATAGGGTGATCAGACCTAAACCAAATCGCTTCATTGACGGAACCACACTGCAAAAGAAGGAAACACTTGTTAGATTAAATATGTCTTAACAGTATTGGTTAAGTTGTGGTTAAAATTGTGTTGCCTAAACTGACAGTAACTTGCATTTGAGATCAAACATATTCATTTTAAATTTCAAATGCTATGTGTGTGCCAGCAATTCAACAAAGTAGAGAAAAGCTCAACTTTATGCAAATGAGCAGACACGCTATGAGGCGACTAACAATGGGAGCAAAGACAGTGTTATTTTTCTGCAATGAATGGTTTCACTGTTCTATACGATTTGTCTCTGCTCACATACAGGGAGGGATATAACAATAAAAATGATGTCTGGAAAAGCATGTCAAAAACTGTTTGCATTTTGATTGACTTTTCATGCATTGATAATCATTTATCTTCCTCATGATGTGATGCATTACGCACTGCTGCAATTCATACACAAACAATAAAATACACAATGTTCATTTTCAGATGTAAGTAAAACTAATTTCTTTTCTAAATGAAATATCTTACGTCTATGAGAAATATATCTCATTTGTAATTAGATTTTCTAACTGGACTAGTTGTGCAGCCAGCCAATAACACCAGAGCATCCAGCGCCTATATGAATGTCTAGCTTAAAGGAACACTCCACCTTTTTTTGAAAATAAGCTCATTGTCCAACTCCCCTAGAGTTAAACAGTTGAGTTTTACCGTTTTCGAATCCATTCAGTCGATCTCTGGGTCTGGCGGTAGCTTAGCACAGATCATTGAATCTGATTAGACCGATAGCATCTCGCTCAAAAATTACCATACATAATGACAATATTTTTCCTATTTTTACCCATGGTACGGCAGCAAAGTCCCTTGATTATTACGCCAAAATGAGAGTATAGTTCCTAGCCATATCGACCTAGAAAATTGCAACTTTTCATTTTTCGTCCGTCTTTGTACACAACGTAACTACAGAAGAGTCAAGTTTTAAATAGGAAAAATATCGAAACTCTTTAGTCATTTTTGAGCGAGAGGCTAACGGTCTAATCGGATTCAATGATCTATGCTAAGCTATGCTAAAAGTGCTACCGCCAGACCCGGAGATCGACTGAATGGATTTCAAAACGCTAAAACTCAACTGTTTTACTCTAGGGGAGTTGGACAATCAGCCTATTTTCAAAAAAAGTGGAGTGTTCCTTTAATGGATAAACATAAAAATAGGTTAGTAATTTGTATTCTAAAGATGAATGAAGGTCTTACACGTTTGGAACGACAAGAGGGTGAGTAATTAGTCACAGAATTTTCATTTTTGGTTAAACTATTCCTTTAAGCATGTTGCAAGAACAAGCGAGTTACAAAGACTTGTTCATTATAACAGTGCCCTTGAGCAAGTAACAAAAGTCACAAGACAGGAACTGTCCTTGTAATGAACAAATGAATCCTGCAAAGCACTTTGAATGAAAAGCGCCCACTAAATTGTAAGAAACAACTGTTTACAGGAGGTAAAATCATTAGTTTAATAGAATCTGGCTCGGCTGGGATTGTTAGAATGTGAAATTTCCTGCACCTACCTATTGGGTGGTTGTCCGGGGACATCGGTCATCTCTTGAGACACCAGCTTCTGGTAGTTTCGCAGTGTGAACTGAGGCCCTACAAGGAATCCTCCATAGAAGTATGAGAAACCAAAGACCTCCAACAAAGATGGCGTAGAGCTGACGGCAGACTTCTTCTGGTCTGCGCTCAACTGAAACTGTTAGATAAAGAAAATGAGTCAATGGATTAAAAGAGAAATTAGATCTGGCTATAGAAGATAAATTGCAAAAATGTCTGACATTTAAAAAGATAACAGATATCATATAAAAGTTTGGCGTCGGTAAGATTTTTTCGTTTTTGAAAGAAGTCTCTTAACGCTACACGACTGTCAGAGAGTTCAAAAGATCAGCATTTTTTAAATAAAAATCTTTTGTAACACCACAAATAATAAATGTCTTTACTTTCACTTTTGATTACATTAATATGCATCCTTGCTAAACTAAATAAAAAATAATAATAATTACTGACCCCAAACTTTTGTACAGTAGTGTTATTCAAACATTTTGTTCTCCAGAACTACTTATGCAAAAAAGTGGGATTCATTACAGGCAAAATGCTTTCGATTTGAATGTGCTATTGTCATGCTAATAAACAAAGCAGAGTGTACAAACCTGTTTACACCTGGTTCAAAGATCTGTATCAAGTGATTAGATCACAAGCACCCTGTGCTAAATCCAGGGTCCAAAACATTTAGCGATTTTTTTTTTTCCCCCACTTAAACCTCATTCGAGATTGAAACATCACATTTGTGGTTCAATTCAATTCAAGTATATTTGGGAGAAACAGTGCAGCTTCACATTTTTGCTCTTTTATGAGCATGCAATAAGTGACATCGTGTTTCTCCTTTGACCAGATGTGACACTACCATCTGATCACTTGTGACTGAATCACCTCAGACGGATGTTATTACTATGTGTAAACAGGGTCTATTTTCGGTCATCCGGTGATCTTTACACCCTCAATAAAACATTGCTTTAAGATGAGTAACAAACAGCTTTCTATGATGGCTACAGTAATTGACACAGAGGGAGAGATCAACAGAGTATAACTGCTTACACACCACCACATGAAGAAGCCAACTGCATCAAGCCACGGCTACTATTATTATTTAGATGCGTTTCACCTGAGCCACAGATGAGCTGACTGCAGTGTGGAGCTAACAGATTACACAATTACATCTCAGGGAACTTTCACTACACTTCACCTTGCCAGGCATCATTACACTGATCCATAATAGTCATTTAGCAGAACGGCTGCTACACAACTGAAGATGATACTTTGGGGTTCTCCATCAGTTCCTTGTGCTCAAATCATGCATACAAATGCAAAGAGTGATGCAGGAAGAGGAAAAGGAATGAGATAATGATAGGAGGATGACAGCTGAACAAACACAGCAAAGGAAGACAGTAATAGCGGAAGTTATTAGCAGCTCATAAAGTCACACTCACTTGTTCTTTTCCACCGTCATAGTAATCAAACGCCAAACCTGCAATGAGAAAATGAAATTATCATCAGTGCTGGCATGACATGAGCTGTACAAGTGACAGACACTGTATAAAGTAATCAAACATATACAGGGCTCTAGAGTGCGACCTAATTTCTCAATGGTGCGACTAAAAAAAAAATCTGAGGTCGCACTGGTGCGACCAGCCGTTCGAGGGCAAAAAAGTCTCTGCGACTGTGTTTCAGCAGACACACAGGCCCATATCATGGTCTAAACCAATCAGAGATAGTGAAGTCAATTTTGCCTTTTCAAATCATCACGACTTGCCTAAAATAAAAGCACATCACAATGTTATTTTAGACGTTTAACTTAGATAAATGCACGCTATTACAATACACGCATACAATCGTTTGTTGCAGAGGGGAAGCTAAATATGCTTTGCAGGACACGGAGGCGCCAGCGCAATCACTTGCAAAAAATTAAAATACGCCATAGTCTTTGCTCATAAAGGTAAGCGTAATATATCACCCGGAACTGTAAAGGGTCTAATTTTATTTGCGTGCACTCACAATATCAACAAAATGTTGTGCTTTTATAAAAAAATAAAGAAAACAAACAAGATGCGCGTTTTGGTGTCTCTGTGTTTTACAGGAGCGCTGCACAAAAACAAAACAAAACGCAGCGAATACTTGCCTTACAGTCAGGATAAATATATCTATAGAAAGCTTTAAATTATTACTTTACTGCTTTAAAAATAAAAAATTCAAATCGAAAACAAAAACTCTTTCATTATAAAATCCGTAGAGATGCATTTCTCTCTAAAGGCGCGTCCAATAAGCAAATGGCGAGTCAGGATCATCATCTTTGCGACACTGGCTCAGAAAGCACTAGTTTATTAATAATTCATTCGAGTATCTCCTTATTTCCCCCGACACATTCACAGTGATTACTTTTCCCGGAGCTTTGCAAGCTTTAGCCTATTGTGTGCGTTTGAACACGGATCTCTTCCAGCAGCTGCGAAGGCACTTGTGCTCGCTGCTGCTGCTGGTGGGGACACTAAACACGGCCACGGCAGAAAAATTGTTGCAGAAACACTGTATTTTATGCTTGTTATAGATTGTGTGACGTCACGTGCAGAACTGTCGGCGGCAACCGACGACCGCGGTTGTCATTGCGACCGTCACAGCCCTATCATTTACAAGTCAATATTGCCTACATGGAGAGCGTTTAAAAAAAAGTGAATCTGTAAAGCTGTGGTGTTAAATGCGATGCGGTCGAAAATTTGGGTGTACCTAACTTTTGTGCTGGTGCGCCTATGAAAAAAAGTTAAGCGCACCAGTGCAACCAGTGCAAAAAGTTAGTCTAGAGCCCTAATATAATGACACCGCACTTCACTGTGTAAATTAAATATATATGTATGAGATTTTCTCTCTTTTGTTGTTTGATTAGCATGAATGACAGACAGCAGGAATATTAGACTGCCGTCACTTTAAGAGCTGCCCGGATTCAACATACAGTTACACGTGCTTTCTTTCTCAGCAGTTTACATTCAATTAAATTGCTGTGTTTACAAGGATACTTGCAAAGACAGGCATTTCGACACATACAAGTGTGTGTATTTAACCATTCAAGCCTATAAAACGGCAGAAATAACCATCTTCACATTTGGCCAAATTATATATTTTACTGTTGAATGTTTCAATGGCTTAAAATCACTTGTTTTTAAACCGCAATGCTTAAAAACTCATACAAACGATACGTTTTCGTGACCACGTAGCACAGCAACTAGGGCTGTCACTAACGATTATTTTGGTAATCGAGTAATCTGTCGATTATTCTGACGATTAATCGAGTGATCGGAAAATTATAAATAATTTTTTATTTCATGAATTTTTTAATTCATTTATAATTAATTATTTAAAAAAAAATTGTAGTAATAAAAGTAGATCTAAGTAAACAATAGCCTTTAGAATTACTAAATACATATGTAATAGCAATGAGGCAATAATAATTAGTTCAAAGTATCAAAACCAAGAAATCATATGGTTTTATTAAACAAAACTGTTAATAATGTATTATAAACAATAGAGCTAATGTACATTATGCAATATAACAAATGCCTGCAGAGGGCAGCAACAGCCTGACGATTGTTTTTACACTTTACTGCGTGATAGTATTGACTCAACAACATTTAATTAAAATGTCCACTTAATCTTTAATATTTGGCCATTTCTTAATGACAGAAAAGCTACAGCCACTGCAATTTCTTGAATATGTGGACATCAAAATGTATAAAACGTATAAGAGTGAGGGTGCGACTGACCCAATCAGCATATCTGTGTTTGCGCTGAGAGGAGCTTCAAAGGTTTCTACGTGTTTTTGCAATGGTGAGTAATGTATCAGACACATCTCACAAATCCTGTCATAAACAAAGTGTAGAGAGAGTGTAAATAAAAGATTAATTGTGCAGTGTAGAGAGCTTCGTTGATTATAATCGAACTTTGTGAGATCGCGATGAACTAACTTTTTGCTATTTCGTTGTCAAAAATAGTTTGAAACAAGTCTGTGCCGCTGCACATCTCCATTTAAACACTGCGGTGTTTTGTTTATGAATGAACGTGCGTTTTTAAACGAATCTAGTGAGTCAATGATTCAATTTCCCATTTATAAAGATTCACTTGTTTATTCCTGAATGAAACAGCCATTCGAGCGAATCAAATGAATGAATGATTCAGTAATTAAATCAGTGACTTGCCGCCACCTACTGGCAGTTTTAGTTTTGTTTTTAAAGTATCTTTTCAGTTTTTTAAATCATTTAATATTTCTGTATTCAAAATTTTATATTTAAAACATTAATCTCAACATGAATTTATGAATTTGATTGCACTCATGCCACCCCTGAGCTTCATTAAAGGAAGAGTCCACTTCCAGAATAAAAATTTACAGACAATGTACTAATCCCCTTGTCATCCAAGATGTTCATGTCTTTTTTTCTTCAGCCGTAAAGAAATTTTGTTTTTTGAGTTAAACATTTCATGGTGCCCCAAGTTTGAACTTCCAAAATGCAGTTTAAATGTGGCTTCAAATGATCCCAAATGCGGTTGTAAACAATCCCAGCCAAGGAAGAAGGGTCTTATCTAGCGAAACAAACGATTATTTTCATTTCAAAAATACAATTTAAATACTTTTTAATCTCAAACGCTCATCTTGTCTTGCTCTCCCTGAACTCTGTGTATTCTGCGTCAAGACAGTTAGGGTATGTCAAAAAACTCCAATCGTATTTTCTCCCTCAACTTCAAAAATCATTTCAAAATCATCCTACATCGCTGCAGAAGTACCGACCCAGTCTTTGCAAAGTGAACATGCAAAGAAGATCAAACACCCTTAACAAAAAGGGTAAAACAGCGACATAAGACGATTTTGAAGTTGAGGGAGAACATGAGATGGGAGTTTTTCAACATACCCTAACTGTCATGAACCGAAACAAAAACAGTCCAGGCAGAGTAAAACAAGACGAGCATTTGACATGAAAAAGTATATAAATTGTACTATTTTTATGAAAATAACCGATCGTTACACTAGATAAGACCCTTCTTTCTCGGTTGGGTATCGTTTACAACTGCATTTTGGAAGTTCAAACTCGGGGCACCATATCAGTCCATTATATGGAGAAAAATCCTGAAATGTTTCCCTCTAAAAACATAATTTCTTTACGACTGAAGAAAGAGAGACATAAACATCTTGGATGACCAGGGGTGAGTACATTATCTGTCAGTTTTTAATCTAGAAGTGGACTTTTCCTTTAACCCTTGTATGGTGTTCAGCCAGTGTTCATGGGTCTGGTGGACCCGCTGCATTTTTGGGTTTATAATTCAACACAATTTAAAAAATTATGTTAAAATACTTAACAGATGTTTACTTCATCCCAATTACAAGCTATATAAACAGCATTTGGGCTGATATTTGTCCTTTTCCTTTGTTAGATCACATTCATAAATTAAAGCACTACAACCTTGTGTGGGAATGAGAGGGGCAGAAGCACACAACTCACACTTACACTCACACTCTCACAGACTCTGTCTGTCACATATATTCACACATACACACACAGAAACATACATACACATGCTAATAGCAGGCCCAAACAATAGAGGGACAGAGTGAAGTTACACAGGACCTAAAATTTCCAGTGGACCCGAACATCCTGTATGTAACATAAGTGTGTAGGGGGTGTGTACAGTGTGTGGTCATTGAAAATTTGTTCTGATATATGTTCTTCAGAGAAAATGAGCCGAGGCCAATGAGTATGAGTTTTAAAAAATAATTATTCATAGAATTTTTCTTTTGACAAAAAGTGAAAACGGGTCCCACAGAGCTAACCGAACACCATACAAGGGTTAAACATATGAAAATACACCTACAAGCCACTTTTGTATTCTTCTGTGCCACCTCTGTAGTACAAATTAATTTTGTTACTGATTTCATTTGATTAGTAACATTCTTATTCTACTTGTTCTTATTCTGTTTTTTAATGAGAAATTTTAAAAAGCTTATAAAATATATATTTTTTTGTTTTAATTTGACATAAACGATGACATACTTTTAATAAAGTTAAAAATGCCATTACAAAGATAAAAACTAAATTTCCCTATAAATCACTTTAAGGAGTCAAATATCATCTCGTAATGGGAAGGCTAATTTTTGATCAGATTTATTGATTATTGATCAGAAGGTGCTCCTAAAATTCTGACTTCTACATTTTTTATGTTAGGATACAAGTTAGGAGCCCTGTCTAATTGAAATCTCTACCGGTTGACACATTTCCACCAGTTAATCGCGTCTACCTGTATATCGCCCACTCCTAATTCATACTATATGACCATTATTGCACCAAGGTATTTTATAAGTGTTTGCAGCCATATGTTGATTTACCTTCAGTGCCTTGTGATAAATATTTCAAAAGAATCAATTTGTAAATATATAAATTCTGAGGAGTAACAGATGAATTAAAAAGAGGTATCATACCGATGAGTTTGAGCGTGAGGACACAGTGAGGCATGGTCCACTTGATGTCATACTCCTCTGTAGCTGTGTAGTAATAACCCATCAAGAGATATATCTGCCACACAAAAACACAAAAAACACCCTCAGGTTCTGTTGAGAATAAAACAGTTAAATCAATATCAGGGGTCAAAGTGACCCTAAAGATATACATGTCAACCTTATAATTAAGCTCTTATTTTCCCTTCATATTCTTTTAGGTTGTTCTTACCTAATCAAACCTCAATTAGCACATATATTATGGTAAATCACTCTGTTTTACCACAATAGACATGCGCTTTTCAGAAATATGACTGCTAGACATTCCAGTAACGTTGTTACCGCTTGGGTCAGTTTGACCTTGGTACAAATACACAATTACAAAACCGAAATAGCAAACTGGCAAGAGTACACCAGTCAGAAAATCTTATCATGCGAATTTAATCACGTTTTACACGGGAGGTCTGCGTGACCCTGACATAAAATTTTATTTTTTCATAGAGAATGGCTGAAGCGTCATTGTAAAAAGTTGTAAAGTACCAATCTGATACTTGAGTGTTCAGCATGTTTTAACTATTAAAATGAGGGTTAAATATATGATCTAATACAGTACTGATAAGCTTGTAACATTTCATGCACTAGATCATATCAAGAGCACAAGAACAGATAAAGAGATTGTGTGTGTGTGTGTGTGAGAGAGAGAGAGAATGTATGCGTTGTCTCACCATCTGAAAGATAAAGCTACTCAAAACGCATGTGACTGTCCTTCCCATCAGCCTCAGCAACAGGAACTGAATGAGTATGCATAAGAGGGAGTGATAGACCTGAGACCCTGAGAGAAGGACATGGAAAGATGGTGTTATTACATTCCAGTACCACCTGACAAAGAATCAGAACTGAACAGAATACTTCAGCCAAAATGACAGTGCTTTTAACATTTACTCAACATCACGTTATTTCAAACAAATATGACTTTCTTTCTTCTGTGGAACACAAAAGGAGATTTTTTTTTTACTGAATGAGAGATGACCTTTTTGAAGGTCTCTCTTCTCCATATATGAAACTGAATGAGTACATACGTCAAACTGCAAAATAACAAAAACACCATTAAAAGTACAAGAAAAGAGCACTATATTCTACGTTTTCTAAAACCATATGACAGTTTTCCACTAGGTACAGATTAAAATTTTAAATTTATTCACTGACAAATCTTTGACATTAATAAGTCTTGCTCATGAGACACATGAGAACTAATGGTGTTTGATGTAATATTCTTAAAGTCTGCATGACTTTTTTGAACATTGTAGAGCAATGAGAGGATGAAAGAAAGATTATCAGTGAAAAACTATGCAATATGTGGCATGTTCATTGCACAAGCATGCTGTGTGATTTCAGTAGGACTGAAATATAGTGCACAAGTTGCATAGACTACACTAATGAAACTTTAATTATATTTTCGTGGTGCATTTCTTTAACATTTTGAAGCCTGTCAGTCCCATTTTCCATTCACATTCATTGGTTTATAAGATTTCCGCGATGCGGACGGAATCACAGAATCCAGTCATAAAAATGGAATTTACTGTATGCTGCGGAACGTCACGGAATTTGCCATATTTTCGATAAATAAAGCAAAATGCGATATGGACTAGTGTCTGCGAATGGTTTTGTTTACTACCCACACACTGAAGTGCGTGATGCTCACAATGTTTTCAGCCTTTGCCTCAATATATGTGTACATGAACATAAATATAAAGTCACTTGATGACCATTTTACAGTTTCTTTTGAGAAAAGCTGTATACAAACAGAAACTTAAAGGTTTTCGCAGCAACCTGTCAAAATAAAAGTTTGGTTTAACTTAAAGAAACTGTGACAGAAATATATTACTTAAAGGAGAAGTCCACTTCCAAAACAAAGACTTACATAAAATGTACTCACCCCCTTGTCATGCAAGATGTTCAGACCCAGTCTTTGCAAAGTAAACATGCAAAGAAGATCAAACACCCTTAACAAAAAAGGTAAAACAGCGATATAGGACGATTTTGGAGTTAAGGGAGAACATGAGATGGGAGTTTTTCAACATACCCCAACTGTCATGAACCAGAAAAAAACTGACCAGGCAGAGTAAGACAAGATGAGCGTTTGACATTAAAAAGTATATAAAATTGTATTATTTTTATGAAAATAACCGATCGTTACGTTAGATACGATCTTTCTCTGCTGGGATCGTTTACAACCGCATTTGGGATCGTTTGAAGCCGCATTTAAAATCGGGGCACCATATCAGTCCATTATATGGAGAAAAATGCTGAAATGTTTTCTTCAAAAAACATAATTTCTTTACAACTGAAGAAAGAATGACATGAACATCTTGGATGACAAGGGGGTGAGTACATTATATGTGAATCTTGGAAGTGGAAGTGGACTTCTCCTTTAATGTAATGATAGTACTACTACTACTAATAATTATTTTTATTAAAACCTTTTTTTTTTTAATGGAAATCATGATTTCCATTAATCTTTTTTTTTTTTTTTTATTAAACCATTAAAACAGAGTGTAGAAAAATTAAACAAACAAAAAAACCCAGAATACAGACAAAAAAACACAATTAAGAAAAAAAAAAAAAACGGAATTGGGGAAAAAATAAAATGGATTTCATAGGGCCCTACATTATATGGTGAGGAAAATAAAGTCTGGAACATTCTTTGAAAATTCCTCTTTTTTGATCTACAAAAGAAAACTCATAGGAGTTTGCAACAACATGATGGTAAGTGAATGACAAAGAGAAAGAGAGTATTGTCATTTTTGGCTGAACTATCCCTTAAAAAAAATAATGAAAAGAGAGGAAAAAAAGTTTTTTTTTTAAACAAACATAAGTAAAATATACTATATAAAGACAAAGAGAGACAGACCTGCTGTTAGATCCAAATGCAGCAAGAAAGAAATCAGATACACAGAATACAAGCAACAAGTTAATTATCACATTTCCCAGCACAACACTCATTGGTTTTCATTAGCTTGCTTTTCAACCTGCCACTCATATTCTCATTAACTACATTCTGACCACCAGGGGTTATCGCCATGGCAACAAAACCTCATGGCTCTCTGTCACAATCTTCTTTATGTCAAAGCCACAGTAACCAGGAAATCATTACCACAGACTACAGAGCAGTTAGTCAGGATATCCTTCATTTTTCCCTCCATCATTCTCAAGGACACTAAGTAGACAATAACTTTTGAGCACAGAAATCTATCTTCAGTCTTCAAAAAAAAAAAGGGAACATTATCCAAGAGAAAGTCCGGCAGAGGCCAAAGCACTTCCACTGAATGTCTAACATAGTACCATAAAAAATTTAAATAATTAACCCTCAATGACATGCGTGTTTATCAACTTTATGAGTAATGCACATTACCGTTTTTCCCCCCTGAAAGAAACTTATTGTGTATAATTATTGTATTGTGTATAATTATTGTATAACTTTTATCAAGGATTATTGTGTTCAAATGCAGCCTTGATGAGTATGAGACTTCATTCAAAAGCATCTTTTAAAAAAAATCTTTTAAACAGTAGTGTACTATTTTAGAGTAACTGTTTTCAAATTAGAAAAATGAGAAGCAACATTTTAAAATATCCGCTTAAGATCATATCTTTGATCAAATCAACCACACAGCAAAAAAAAAAGTAGAACTGCATAACTGTGATATAGCATAACAAATATTCATAAGCTTCTCTTTTAAGACTCCCATTCAGTGAGAAGTTGCTTTTTGAACTTTGGCACAAATTTACAGATCGTATTCGAGAAGATGACTGGCGAGAAAAAAGAACCAGTTATGAAAATGCTCAACACTTTTGTGTCCTTTGATAAGACACAAATGAATATGCGTGACCAGAGCAAGTTCAAGATTAGGGAAACTAGGCGAGCTGAACTACAGCTCCAGTCTAAACATGGACCAACAGCCGCTAACTGTGGGCCGCCGAGCACTAGCTGACGAGCCCTGGCATAGATCACAAGACCGACATCCGTGTAATCATGACCAGTAGCATGTTGCTAAAAAAAACCTAGCACGTCTGACTTAAACATGTTACAGTTGTAACGACACTAGATATCAGATCTTTCAGTTCTTCACTCTTTCTCTGCTTTCTTCTCTCTCTCACCAAAATTAAACGTGGCCAGTGCAAGCCCGGAGAATGTGTGGAAGAGATGAACAACTGTTGCAGACTGATGAAAGAAAAAACACCGGTACACCAGTGCAAAGGGATAACCTACAGGGAAAACAGAGAGAAACAGATTAGGCACATGACATGATGCAATTGTAGATAAATGCTCTCTGAACCCTAAAGGTGATGTTACATGGGGCAACTTTTTGAGCAATGTTGCTGGCAGCCAGGTTACACGACTGATCTAAAGTATCCAGATAGAAATCTGTTGCTCATTCTTAATAGCCCAACATTCCTAAAAAGGTGCCCCGTGTATCAACAGCCTGACAGTCAAATTAATGTGTATTATGGTGCATAACAATTGTCTTCTGAGGGTGCGACAGTGTAGAGAAAGGACAGGAATGTCAAAGATCTGTTTTGAAGGTGTGGTCAGTTAAACGTCAAGCAAGAATATAAAACATATATAAAGCACATCTGAACACACCTTTGTGATTCTTAATGGATGCCTACAGCAGTGTGATCTTGAGTAAAGAATTAGGGATGTACAATATTAAAATTATGAAAGACACTGAAAAGTCGATGATTATTCTCATATTCTCTGTATGACCATTAACTGACCCATATTAGGAGACTATAACATTCTGTTTAAAAATAACAAACAACAAACAGTAGAAATAAAAGTAATATGGTTTAATACAACGGGTGAAGTTAGGCAATGATGTTAAGTTAAGATGTTATGATGTTAAGTATGATCAAATTTATTTTAATACATCCTAAAGAGTACATTAAACAGATACATTTAGTGTTATTAAAGATTACTTACACTGTCAGTCAAAAGTTTTTGAACAGCGTTTTAAAAGTCTCTTCTGCTCACCAAGCCTGCATTTATTTGATCCAAAGTACAAATAGTAAAATATTTTTACTATTTAAAATAACTGCTTTCTATTTTAAATATAGTTTAAAATGTTTTTTTTCCCTGTGATCAAAGCTAAATTTCCAGCATCATTACTCCAGTCTTCAGTGTCACATGATCCTTCAGAAATCATTCTAATATGATGATTTGCTGCTCAAAAAACTTTTATTATTATTATTTGAAAAAAAATTATACTGACTCTAAGCTTTTGAATGGTATAGAGTATAATGTTACAAAAGCTTTTTATTTCAGATAAATGCTGATCTTTGAATCTTCCTAATTCATCAGAGAATCCTGAAAAAAAAGTACTCAACTGTTTTAAGTATTGATAATACTACTACTAATAAATGTTTCTTGAACAGCAAATCAGCATATAAGAACGATTTCTGAAGGATCATGTGACACTGAAGACTTTGAGCTGAAAATTGAGATTTGATCACAGGAATAAATTACATTATAAAATATATTCAAATAGAAAGCAGTTATTTTAAAATGTAAAAATATTTCACAATATTACTGCTTTTGCTGTACTTTGGATGAAATAAAATGGCTTGGTGAGCAGAAGAGGCAAAAATCTTACTGTTCAAAAACTTTTGACTGGTAGTGCATATATATTTGCTTTGATTTTTAGTTATTCAGGTTTCATTTTTAGTCATTTTATTATGTGTTTTGTTTTTTTTATTATTTCTATTTAGTGTTAATTTATTTCGGTTTTAGTCATTTTAGCACTTTAACCTTAACTTATGTTCAGTTAGTTGTCAAGTCAACATTTTTAATTTTCATTTAGTTTTTTTTTTTTTTTAAGTTTTTAATTTAATGTTTTTAATAGTTTGTAGTTTTATTCAACAATAACAACTCTGCCTTAAGTGACTATTAGTTGAAGGTAGTCTAAACGTAAAAATATATTGTGCATCCCTGGTAAAGGTTCAAATGTTTTTTTCTCTGTGTATAACATGCTATTCTCATTGAAATCAGTATATTTTTCAGTATTTTCTGATGCCTTTTAACTCTAGTATATGGGAAGTCCTCATTCTCCAGCACATAGTTCTGCACTTCATTATTTGCCATATGTAAATGAATGAATATTAAAACAATTCAGGGTTTTATTCAGTACAGTGTGTCTAACAGAAATTGACCTGGAAAATCAGCATAATTTTAGTAGTCATTTTGATGCTACATAGATCCATATGGTTGACTTCACTGATACTTTATACATTGCAGACACATTAAACACACAGTAATGTAACAGTCTTTGCGCTGAAATCATGCAAATAATCACACAAGCGCCTTTGTCCACGTTTAGTTGCCCCATATGTCAGTCATCTGGTTGCAATGGTTAAGCAGTTCACTAGAATGCACCTGACCAAAGTACAGAGAACCCTACTATCTGCTCTCACACCCCTATTCTTATCAACGTGTAACCTGAAACCTAGAAACCCAACTTCATTTGCATTGAAACGTTACAATGAATTGTAGGTCAAACAACTAAAACACAGTAGCAAAATAAAAAGACAGCTGTCAGATGAAGGTCTTAACGAGTCTGTAACTAGTTGCAGTCAGAGGATTCATGGCAGTTGTGTGCAATTAACCATGAAATCTCGCCTGACATGTAGGTCACCCTTGTCGACCTTTAATTTTTGGCTAGAGTCTGTTTGAATGGAGAGAATTGGTGCTGGTACCGTGTCTTTAGTGCTGCTGGGAGCATGGTGGACAGCTGTGTGACTTAAGCACACTTCTACTACAACTACAACTACAACTACATAACTGTCCACGTTTTTAAAGACTCCTAATGACGTTCGTTATTATCTCTCAGCAGAGCATAAAAAGAATTGCTTGTGCGCCGTTCGCTTACCTGATAAGATTGACAAAATCAATCGAACCGCCGGTTCGGGAGAACCTAAATATTCGGCTAATTTCTCCATGAAGGGAGCCGCCATCTTTAGTGTGGGCGGAAGTAGCTGCGGTTGAGTTTCCGTGAGTATGTGGAGCTCATGAGATCTCCACGGACTCCTTAACTCTGTCCTGCTTACTCCTCCTCTCGCCACCTCTCACACGATTCACAGTGAACTGCGCTCTCGACCTTTACTTTTGCAAACTCTTGCGCAATATCTGTGCCATTTCAGTTCAAAGCACCTAAATAATCCGCAAAATGAGGATGGAATGATTCATTGAGAATAATGGAAAAAATAGTAGTCCGTGAGTTTGGGTTTGGATAAAAAAGCACCAAATGTAATGAATAAGATGCATGCAATAAACTGAATTTATTGAGATTATTGTCCATTTATTTTATGATTGTATTGTACAAAACTATTTTGGTGTGATTTGGCTTTTTTTTTTTTTTTTTGGTTGAAAAAATACTAAGATTAAATTGCAACTCAAAGAAAAGGATGTTTTTTTTTTTTTGTTTTTGTTTTTGTTTTTTTTTATGAGTATACTGTTAACTTCAAAATTTGGTACACTACCAGTCAAAAGTTTTTGAAAAGTAAGATTTTTTATTAATTTTTTTTACAGTCTCTCTATTTGATCTAAAATACAGCAAAAGCAGCATATTGTGAATTATTTTTACTTTTTAAAATAACTGCTTCCTATTTGAATATATTTTAAAATGTAATTTATTCCTGTAACCAAGGCTAAATTTTCAGCATCAGTAGTCCAGTCTTCAGTGTCACTGTATTATTATTATTATTATTATTATTATTATTATTATTATTATTATTATTATTATTATTATTATCAATATTTGATACAGTAGAGTACATTTTTTGGATTCTTTGATAAAAAAGAAAGATCCAAAGATCAGCATTTATCTGAAATCTAAAAAAGCTTTTGTAACATTATACACTATACTATTCAAAAGCTTAAATTAGCATTTATCAGCATTTATATATATATATATATATATATATATATATATATATATATATATATATATATTCTGAAGGATCATGTGACTGGAGTAATAATGCTAAAAATTCAGTTTTGAAATCACAGGACAAAAAATACATTTTAAATTATATTCAAATAGAAAACAGCTATATTAAATAGTAAAAACATTTCAAAATTTTACTGTTTTATTTTTTTGCTGTACTTTGGATCAAATAAATGCAGGTTTGATAAGCATAAGAGACTTCATTAAAAAACATTAAAAATCTTACTGTTCAAAAACATTTGACTGGTAGTGTTTATGAAAAATTCTTTACCCATAAATCTGTAAATGGGCATTGAAAAAAAAAACCTAGTTTTACTCATTTTAAAATAGAAATAGGTCACTACGTGTACACATTAAAAGAAGCATGACATAATTAAGTGAAAAAAAAAAATCCATTCTTTGAATAATTTGTAACTATTTTGTATTTGTTTATGGACGTGATTTTCTTGCTTTCCTTACTTTTATTTATTTTTTATTATTATTGTTTTTGCTTATTATTGTATTTCTTTTGATGTCATTTATATGTTATTTCCCTTGTATGTTTATGGTTCTAAAAATTGCAATTATAAAAAAAACTGAAGTTCTGATTTTTTTCATTTTGACAATGAAGATTGTTGAAGATTGTTGAAGATTGTCTTCATATAAATGACATAACAACATCACAATACTGCCCTCTAGTGTTTGTTAAAGCAAACAAGAATCTTACTGTAAAATTTGGCATTCATGTCCATAAAAACATGATTCTGCACTAATCCTGTTGCACATGCTCTGTATCCTAGAAATTGTTTGTTTCGTTTCCAGCTCAGAGTTTAGCATTTCTTAAAGTTCGGGTATTTTTAAAAAAAAAAAAGTTTTTACATTTTTATTTCAATCCTTAAAGCAGCTGAAAATAAAGAATGTCTTCAAACGCTCTAAATTACTTACAGTATATCGCTTAAACCCTTTACGTTTACATTATTTACTTTTATTTGTGTCGATATTTATTATATGTAGGTATTTGTATGTATGTAACGGAATACTAAAATCGTATTAAATGTAACAAATTAATACTAGTAATAGTTTCAGCTATATTAGTTATTAATATTATGCGACTTACGCACCTTTCATAAAACAATTATACTAACATTCTCTTCTCCACCAAAAATTTTTACGATAGCAAATTTGTTACCCCACACACTCCCTACACCACACAACAACGTTCTGTTTTCGAAACCATTAAAGGTGGGCTTCCTTTTAAAGGAAACCTTCTAGACAAATACTAAAAGAGCAAATTTCCACTAGATCATTTGCAACTTATTGTAGTCTCTACTTTGGACAGGCATATCGATTATGGTGACTACAAAATGTGAGTCAAAAGAGGTGATTAAGAAATCCGAAGAGAAATTTAAATTGAAACATTTTTTTTAAATTTATAAATATTTGTGAATTCCATGAAACACTTTTCTTAAAATATATTAAAAATGATGGAAAACATCTTTATATATTTGACGCAGCGAAAAGCATTGTGGGTATGCAAATTTAGTCCCACCTCCAAAATCATCTCTGCCACTAAAGACATGTCGCCCTCCACCGGCCTCCATTAAATATAGCAGATTTGTTTCTGCTTTTTCCCCCAGTAGTTGGGTGTTTGAAGTTACAGATTGTTAATGCAACTGTGCAATTAAGAAGAAAAATTATTTTGAAAATATTCTGAATTGCCCACATACCGGACGTGATTCTTTTTCATTTCTGCTAAACACACCGCAGCATATTACAGAAAGCAAACGCATATATATTTTTACTACTTTTATTATTATTATTATTATTATTATTATTATTATTTTACAGATACACCCAGGGGTACATCATGATAATCATACAATAAATAAATAAATATAATTAATTATTAATTATAAATAAATATTTCGCCCGTATTTATATTTATGTAGATAAAATGTAGATAATAGAAGTAGCATAACATCATAAATGGAAAAAATGAATGAAGCATTATCAAACCACAGCTGAGAGCTGAGCATTATGTGATCCTTAAAAAAAAAAAAATAGAAATGAACTGTGTTGTGAATATAACCACTATGATCGAAGGACATTTATTTTCGCAGGCGTGCTGTCTTGAGCCAATCGCAAGCACCGGGGGGCGGAGCTTACTAGCCAACAGTATATAAACTCAAGCGGACTGAATTTCCTCGCTGTCTCTTCGACCGGAGGTTGTCTGTTTGTTTCTCATACCAAGTATTTTCTGGTGAAAGTAACATTTTGCAACCATGACTGGCAGGAAGTTTTTCGTCGGTGGCAACTGGAAAATGAACGGCGACAAGAAGAGCATTGAAGAGCTCGCCAATACGCTGAATAACGCCAAACTCAACCCAGACACCGGTGCGTATTTCATTCAGTTTCCTCATCACTTGGCACTAGCAAACACAGGCCTTTCAGGGCTGTGCAGCCCACTGCATTGACCCTGAGATGACATTCATGCGGGACTTTTGACAGGTCGCATCGCATTTAAGCTCATCGTTTAGAGGCTCTCTCTCGTTGTATTTATCAGGTCAGCGTAAATCAGTCTATAGCTCGTTACCACCTAGATTAATCAGTAACAGGAAGCAGTATCCAGCACAAATTGTGTCCTAACATTTGAAGCAGTTTCTTTCATCAATGCAGAGTCGATATAAAGTTATATTCGCTTTATAAAGGAGTCGACTGACGTGTTTTGTGAATGAATGAATGAAGGATGCTCTTCCTGTGTCGTGATTCAAGGGTTAAAGCTTGTAACGCCTGTGTGATTTCCAGCACGTAGTCACAGTGTGCGTGTTCAAGGCCTGTCAAATCAAATGACAGGATGATCAATATGCTCGGTTTATCAGCAAAACTGTGCTGGATTAGCTTATGCTGTGTCTTAAAAGTAATAATATTAAAAACAAGATCGATACTGGCTACAATAACGCATTTTTGAGCGATTGCGTTCCACGCGGTTACCACTATATTCACTGTGACGTAAATCTGCATCCCTGTCCGAGTTTCCTCACGTCTTTATTTGAGAATACAGACAGGTTGATCTGTCAATAGCACAACGGTGGACTTTGAATCGGTAAAGTCCAAAAGTCACGCTGCTTGTGCGTCGTCCGTTTCATTCAAGTGTTGAAACCCGAGAGAAGCGCTTAGCGCGCAAAGGTCATGGGTCAGATGTCAAATCTCGGACTGGCTTTTGCCTTTTTACTTTACTTCATGGCCTCTGTAGTATGCTGTCATATGAGAAACTTTTCCTTTGACCTTTTATCAAGGGGGATGAAGTGCCAGAAATGTGTGCCCTTTACAGTGAGTTTAAATTAGGCTGACCCAAGATAATTTTACAGTATAAATGCCACCTCCAGTGGTAATACAGCAACGCCTTCAAAGTTATTTTAACCCTTAAATAAGAAGTGACATGTAATAATAGTCAGGTGTGTTTTTGTAATGGAATAGCTTATTGAACTCTGTTTCGTATCATATTGTTCACATTTGAAGAGGTAAAAAGTGCAGACGCTGTTTATATGGCCAAAATGTAAGATGAGCTCTGACAGCTTGTAATGTAAATCTGATTTTTATATCAGTATAACAGACATATCAGCTGTTACCTAATATCTCCCGGTATTATGTTTTAGTAAGACACATAATTCAATGCAGTACAATAATGATTGGAAGATGAACAAATTTGTTGTTCAAAAGCATGTTGTGTCAGATTTGATACATTTTAACATATTTTGCTTCAAACCATTAAATGTTCATCTTGAAATATCTGTAACAATATAAATAAGTTATTCTGTTATTGCTTCTTACTTAATAAAATCAGAAAGACACATGCAATAGAGTTAGATGACAGAAGCTATGTAAAAGATTTGTAGCAAATTTTTGGTGTTTATAATTTAGAGACTTTAGAAATTTACAAATCAAATATTATATAGTAGGCTGGAGGAAGAAGAAAAATAATTATCCATTTGTCTATGCTTGTCTCAACCTTTCAATAGATTGCTTCTTTAAAATAATATTATAATGTTAGAAGTTCCTTTTTTGACATAAGTTCACAAAATTATGTCTATCTTGCATTGTTCTCAATCAAAATGTCCTGTCAGCAGTCTGAATGGTTAAATATCTTCTGTTTGTTAATGACATACAAGCAGGGCTTTGCTTGGGTGGTCTATCTCGTTAAAGAAACACTTTTCCTGTGGTGGTTTAACATGTCTGTATATTTTGTTTCACAGAGGTTGTGTGTGGCGCTCCATCCATCTACCTTGACTATGCCAGGTCCAAGCTGAATCCTAACATTGATGTAGCTGCACAGAACTGCTACAAGGTTGCAAAGGGAGCCTTCACTGGAGAGATCAGGTACATATCAACCAATTTACAGTCCTGAAAAACAGGAGTAATTAAAATATATTTATTTCAGTTAATTCACATTTTACTCATAAATATCGCTATAAATAATTTGTCTTATTCTTTCAGCCCTGCGATGATTAAGGACTGTGGTGTAAAATGGGTTATTCTGGGACACTCTGAGAGACGCCATGTGTTTGGAGAGAGTGATGAGGTAACTGGGTGCTTTACGCATTATATGAAACCCTATTTCATAATAGAGTAAATAAGCAGCTGTTGTAGAGTGAATATAGTCCTCTATGTGTTTTCTGTAGTTCATTAGCAAGATTTTTATTTTTTTCACATACTTCATTATTTAACAAAATATTAAGTTAAATTATGCATTCATTATTTCAATATAGTTGATGTCAGTATAATGTGTTGACCCTGGAAAAACTACACTGAAACTGTTTTACTGCCCTCTAGTGTGTAAATTGATTTATAGCAGTTGTACCATTCTGTGCATGTAAATTATCAAGTTCATACTGAAGCTGCATCACCTACTGTTACTCTTTAGCTTAAACCCAAATTTTCAGATACTTATGACATTACTAAATGCCAATTTTAGTCCTATCGGTCTTATTTAAATTAGTTTGCAAATCATGAAATGTGAAGTGTTTCCTTTTTGGATTTGGGGAGCATGTTTACATAAGCAAAAAGATGAAATAACACCACACATAGAGCTATGACATTTTTTTGTCATAAATTATCAAGCCAACAGTTAAACAGAAGTATTTCAGCATATCCTTTTTTTTTTAACAGTCTTGAAAGGGCTTCCTTTTAAAGAAAACCTACTAGACAAATACTGAAAGAATTTTTCAGTTAAGCCTTTTGAAATGAATCCCACTCACTTTTGAGTGAGTATCTCACTCATTGTAGCTAGAGTAAATCTAAGGTGTATAGAAGTTTAACACTTAAAATGCATTATGCAAATTTGAACACGTCCCTAATAATGTCATTGCTAAATAGGCATGCTGTTTTTGGACAAACATGTTTACATAAGTAAAGAGACAAGACCAGGGCACATATAGAACTATGACATTATTTTGTCATAAATTATCAAGTTAAAAGTATTTCAGTATATCTTTTTTTAACAGTTTTGAAAGGGCTTCCCTTTAAAGGAAACCTACTAGACAAATACTAAAAGAGCAAATTTTCAGCTAAACCTTTCGCAGTGAATCCCACCCATCGTTTTGAGTGAGTATCTCACTCATGGTAACTGAAGTAAATCTAAGGTGTATAGAAATTTAACACACAAAATGTATTATGCAAATTTGAACACGTCCCCAATAATGTCATTGCTAATTAGGCATGCTGTTTTTGGACAAGCATGTTTACATAAGCATAGAAATAAAATAACATCACACATATAACAGAGCTATAACACTATTTTATCATAAATGATCAAGTTAAAAAGAATTAAACAGAAATATTTCAGCATATCTTTTTTAACAGTCTTGAAGGGGTTTTCTGCTGTTTTTGGACAAGCATGTTTACGTAAGTAAAGAGATAAAACAAGGGCACATATAGAGCTATGACATTATTTTGTCATAAATTATCAAGTCAAAAGTTAAGCAGAAATATTTCCATATATATATATATATATATATCTTTTTAAGTTTTGAAAGGGATTCCTCTTAAAGAAAACCTACTAGACAAATACTAAAAGAGCAAATTTTCAGCAAAACATTTCGCAGTAAATCCCACCCATCCTTTTGAGTGAGTATCTCACTCATTGTAGCTTAAGTAAATCTAAGGTGCATAGAAGTTTAATACGTAAAATGTATTATGCAAATTTGAACATGCTGTTTTTGGACAAGCATGTTTACAGAAGCAAAGAGCTATAATACAATTTCATCATATATTATCAAGGTAAAAATTAAGAAAGAATTTCAGTATATCTTTTTTTTAACAGTCTTGAAAGGGCTTCCTTTTAAAGGAAACCTACTGGACAAATACTAAAAGAGCAAATTTTCAACTAAACCATTCTCAGTGAATCCCACCCATCCTTTTGAGTGAGAGTCTCACTTATGGTAACTGAAGTAAATCCAAGGTGTATAGAAGTCTAATACATAAAATGTATTATGCAAATTTGAATACATCCCCAATAATGTCATTGCTAATTAGGCATGCTGTTTTTGGACAAGCATGTTTACATAAGCATAGAAATAAAATAACATCACACACAGAGCTATGACACTATTTTATCAAGTGTTTTTATCATTTTAAATGATCAAGTTAAAGAAAATTAAACAGAGATATTTCAACATTTCTTTTTTAACAGTCTTGAAAGGGCTCCCTTTTAAAGGAAACCTACTAGACAAATACTAAAAGAGCAAAATTTTAACTAAGCCTTTTGCAGTGAATACCACCAATCCTTTGAGTGAGTATCTCACTCATGGTAACTGAAGTAAATCTAAGGTGTATTGAAGTTTAACACTTAAAATGCATTATGCAAATTTGAACATGTCCCTAATAATGTCAATGCTAAATAGGCATGCTGTTTTTGGACAAACATGTTTACATAAGTAAAGAGACAAGACAAGGGCACATATAGGGCTATGACATTATTTTGTCATAAATTATCAAGTTAAAAGTATTTCAGTATATCTTTTTTTAACAGTTTTGAAAGGGCTTCCCTTTAAAGGAAACCTACTAGACAAATACTAAAAGAGCAAATTTTCAGCTAAACCTTTCGCAGTGAATCCCACCCATCGTTCTGAGTGAGTATCTCACTCATGGTAACTGAAGTAAATCTAAGGTGTATAGAAATTTAACACACAAAATGTATTATGCAAATTTGAACACGTCCCCAATAATGTCATTGCTAATTAGGCGTGCTGTTTTTGGACAAGCATGTTTACATAAGCATAGAAATAAAATAACATCACACATAGAGCTATAACACCATTTTATCATAAATGATCAAGTTAAAAAGAATTAAACAGAAATATTTCAGCATATCTTTTTTAACAGTCTTGAAGGGGTTTTCTGCTGTTTTTGGACAAGCATGTTTACGTAAGTAAAGAGATAAAACAAGGGCACATATAGAGCTATGACATTATTTTGTCATAAATTATCAAGTCAAAAGTTAAGCAGAAATATTTCCATATATATATATATATATATATATATCTTTTTAAGTTTTGAAAGGGATTCCTCTTAAAGAAAACCTACTAGACAAATACTAAAAGAGCAAATTTTCAGCAAAACATTTCGCAGTAAATCCCACCCATCCTTTTAAGTGAGTATCTCACTCATTGTAGCTTAAGTAAATCTAAGGTGCATAGAAGTTTAATACGTAAAATGTATTATGCAAATTTGAACATGCTGTTTTTGGACAAGCATGTTTACAGAAGCAAAGAGCTATAATACAATTTCATCATATATTATCAAGGTAAAAATTAAGAAAGAATTTCAGTATATCTTTTTTTTAACAGTCTTGAAAGGGCTTCCTTTTAAAGGAAACCTACTGGACAAATACTAAAAGAGCAAATTTTCAACTAAACCATTCTCAGTGAATCCCACCCATCCTTTTGAGTGAGAGTCTCACTTATGGTAACTGAAGTAAATCCAAGGTGTATAGAAGTCTAATACATAAAATGTATTATGCAAATTTGAATACATCCCCAATAATGTCATTGCTAATTAGGCATGCTGTTTTTGGACAAGCATGTTTACATAAGCATAGAAATAAAATAACATCACACACAGAGCTATGACACTATTTTATCAAGTGTTTTTATCATTTTAAATGATCAAGTTAAAGAAAATTAAACAGAGATATTTCAACATTTCTTTTTTAACAGTCTTGAAAGGGCTCCCTTTTAAAGGAAACCTACTAGACAAATACTAAAAGAGCAAAATTTTAACTAAGCCTTTTGCAGTGAATACCACCAATCCTTTGAGTGAGTATCTCACTCATGGTAACTGAAGTAAATCTAAGGTGTATTGAAGTTTAACACTTAAAATGCATTATGCAAATTTGAACATGTCCCTAATAATGTCAATGCTAAATAGGCATGCTGTTTTTGGACAAACATGTTTACATAAGTAAAGAGACAAGACAAGGGCACATATAGGGCTATGACATTATTTTGTCATAAATTATCAAGTTAAAAGTATTTCAGTATATCTTTTTTTAACAGTTTTGAAAGGGCTTCCCTTTAAAGGAAACCTACTAGACAAATAATAAAAGAGCAAATTTTCAGCTAAACCTTTCGCAGTGAATCCCACCCATCGTTTTGAGTGAGTATCTCACTCATGGTAACTGAAGTAAATCTAAGGTATATAGAAGTTCAACACTTAAAATGCATTATGCGCATTTGAACACGTCCCCAATAATGTCATTGCTAATTAGGCATGCTGTTTTTGGACAAGCATGTTTACGTAAGTAAAGAGATAAAACAAGGGCACATATAGAGCTATGACATTATTTTGTCATAAATTATCAAGTTAAAAATTACACAAAGTATCTCAGCATATCTTTTTTTTTTTAACAGTTTTGAAAGGGCTTTCCTTTAAAGAAAACCTACTGGACAAATACTAAAAGAGCAAATTTTCAATTAAGCCTTTTGCAGTGAATCCCACCCATCGTTTTGAGTGAGTATCTCACTCATGGTAACTGAAGTAAACCTAAGGTGTATAGAAGTTTGATACGTAAAATGTATTATACAAATTTGAACACTTCCCTAATAATGTCATTGCTAAATAGGCATGCTGTTTTTGGACAAGCATGTTTACATGAACAAAAAGATAAAATAACACCACACATAAAGCTATAACACTATTGTATCATAAATTATCAAGTTAAACAAAAGTATTTCAGCATATCTTTTTTTTTAACAGTTTTGAAAGGGCTTCCCTTTAAAGGAAACCTACTGGACAAATACTAAAAGAGCAAATTTTCAACAATTTTTCACAGTGAATCCCACCCATCCTTTTGAGTGAGTATCTCACTCATGGTAACTAAAGTAAATCTAAGGCATATAGACGTTTAACACATAATGTATTATGCAAATTTGAACATGTCCCCATATTGTCATTGCTAATTAGGCGTGCTGTTTTTGGACAAGCATGTTTACATAATCAAAGAGATAAAATAACACCACACATAGAGCTATGACACCATGTTATCACGCATGATTTAGTGTTTTAACAAAAACATTTTTGCATTTTTGGCACATCTTTTTTTTAATAGTCTTGAATTTTTTTTTTTTTTTTTAAATGAAAACCTACTGGGCAAACACTAAAAGAACAAATTTCAAACTAAACACCGTGCAGTGAACCTCTCCCATTATTTTGAAAGGGTACCTCACTGGTTATGAACAAAAATGAGATAGAAGTAGCACTATTGAGGTTTGAGGTTGATTTTCTTATAGTTTTTAGTAGATTTATTGTAGTAACATTAACAGGAAAATTACAAAGACATTCTTGTGGTTTAATTTTATTACTCAAGCGAATAAAATATCAAGGCAATTAGGGTTATGTAAATTTGCCAAGATCAAAAATAAAATGCATGTTTGGGTATAAAAGTATATAACAGTATGACATAATCAGTGATAATCAGTCACAATTTCTCTTAATAAATCATGCATTGTTCTCACTCTTTGGATTTATTTTTCTCAATAGTTGATTGGGCAGAAGGTTGCTCATGCTCTTGAGAACGGTTTGGGCGTGATCGCCTGCATTGGTGAGAAGCTGGATGAGAGAGAGGCCGGAATCACAGAGAAAGTTGTTTTTGCACAGACCAAGTTCATCGCAGGTATCTTTCAATTTAGTGAAGCCTATATGTGTATATTATAATAAAACATTCCTTGTGTTTGATATAAGACTGTATCATCTCTTTTAGATAACGTGAAGGACTGGAGCAAAGTGGTCCTTGCTTATGAGCCTGTGTGGGCCATCGGTACTGGAAAAACCGCATCACCCCAGCAGGTAGAGACGATCCGTTTGAATTAGAACATGTTCCCAAGTTTCACCTCAGTGAATTGATCTGCATCTACCGTTCTTACAGGCTCAGGAGGTACATGACAAACTCAGGCAATGGGTAAAGGGTAATGTCTCAGAGGCTGTCGCTAACTCTGTCAGGATCATTTACGGAGGTCAGTCTTTTTGATGTTTTAAAAGCACACATGACTACCTAGTGCATATCCTTCTTTTTACATTTACAGAAGAGTTTGCTTTTAAAGAAAACCTACTAGATAAATATTAAACAAGCACAATTCTGATAGCACACATCCAGTAAAACTCTCATCACTTTCAGTAGGTACATCAGCCATGGTGACTAAACTAAGTTAACATTTTTGTAACTTAAACCAACTTGTTTATTAAATTATATATTGGCTAAACAAGTTAAATCAAACTGGTATTAGGCAAATCAAATTTTGCAAAAGTATCTAAAACTTACTTTAGAAAGGCGTTGTGTGTATGCACCTTTAGACACACCCCTTTTAATGTTGTCACTGCCCACCTGCTGCTCTTTAAAAATAAGAAACATGTAAAAATATAAAGAAATTGATAATTTAAGATGGACTATTCTGTAAATGCATACACATGCTAGTGTTAGTGTTGTGTGTTACTGTAAACACTGGTAAGCCAGTGGTTACTTTATGGTTGCTTTGGGAAGATTTACAGTTCATGCTTGTCTATATTAGCTGCAGTATGTTTATATAAAACATTATGTATAGATTTATTACAATCATACCACACAACTACATAAACACATGAAACTATGTGCTTAATACACAGGCAAGCCTAAAGTATGCAGTAACAACACTGAGTGGTTTATAATTAAAACTAGCACTATTTATATAAAAATATTTATGGAATAGATATCTTTTCTTTGAACAAGAACAATGGGGCAATTTCCAACTTGCAATCGTGGCCTGATCCTCTCCTGTGACTGTGAGCAACTTCCTCTCTCATGGTGACTAACAAACTTTAAAGAAGTCATGTGACAGCAATGTAGCATGCTACTGCTTCATATAGGAATCATGGAAAAATGTCTACTGATTCATGTATCCAGTAAAAAGCAGTAATGTAGTAGTCCATTCCAAATATGTGACCAAATAGATTTATATCATCATCTGAAACTGAAAAAAATAAGCTTTCCATTGATGTTTGTTAGGATAGGACAATATTTGGCTGAATCATTTTAAATTGGAATCTGAGGGTGCAAAAAAAAATCACCTTTAAAGTTGTTCAAATTAAGCTCTTAGCAATGCATATTACTAATCAAAAATTAAGTTTTAATATATTTATGGTAGGAAATGTACAAAATATGGAACATGGAACATGATCTTTACTTAATATCCTAATGATTTTTGGCACCAAAGAAAACTCGATAATTTTGCCCCATACTATGTATTTTTGGCTACTTCTACAAATATTCCCATGCTACTTGTAACACAGTAACATTTAATGACCATTTAAAGTAAAAGGCATTGTGGGTATGCACATTTAAACACATCCTTTAATGCCATCTATTAGTGATGGAAGAAACAAACCTTTTTATTTATTTTGAGTCTGCATTATATATTTATATATTCTTTGAATGATTTGCATACCTCGTTTAGTTTGTTTTATAGAGAGCTTGGTTAAACAGGCCACTAAGAAACCATTAACTACTACTTTCTTTTTATTATACATATCATTAATACGAGTTCAAATTTCTCAAACGCATTAGATTAATTTATTGTAACTATAAGCATTGGTTTACAGAGATCACTGCTATTGGTGAACCATTGAAAATTTGATTTCAAAATAAACCTTCATTTTTAACAGTCACGTAAGGGTTCTCTTTTAAAAAAAAAACCTACTGGACAAATACTAAAAGAGATGATTTCTAATTAGCAATGGTTTAGCCAGCATCTCCCATGCCTTTGAGTGGGTACTTCACTGGTGGTGACTGAAACACTTATGCTAAATGTGAAAGGCATCATGAGGGGTATGCGAATGAGGCATCTAAACTGGTTTTTCTATGCATTCATAACGCATGCATTTCAACATGACACTAGAATAGAAGAGCTGAGTAGAAGCTAAGTTAAGTACTACTCTTCCTTTTTATTATACATTTATACATATTAAAATGTGTACAAATTTGTGTACAAAACTGAGATTAATTAAAAACTATAAACACTGGTTCACAGGTTCACAGAGTTCACAACCCTGTTGGGTAACCATTTAAAATTTCAAAACATTTCAGAACTGTTATGATGTAACAAAGCCTCATTTGTCATATGACTTTAGCAGTTTGAAACACGCTTCAAAACAAATCATTTGGTTTTAAAGCTTGCTTCCAGATCACTGCATCCATTGTTTTTTTACAAACAATAAATACTATAATTAAATGCAAACACGCATAACGCACTTATGATAGTTGTTTTAACCAAGTTTTTTTTTTTTCTTTTTTTAAACCAAATAAAGGGGTTTCCTTTTAAAGGAAACCTGCTGGACAAATACTAAAAGAGTGAATTTCCAATTAGCCTTTGTGTGGTGAATCCCACCCATCACTTTAAGTGTGTATCTCACTCATGGTGACTGAAACAGACCTAAGGTCAGTGGAAGTTTAACATGTGAATGTATTATTATGCAAATTCAAACATTCCCCAGTGGTATCACCCACTACTAATCAGGACAAGTTTCTGGACAAGCATGTTTTCAGTGTCACGTAAATGATCACAAAATAACACAGCTTGAGCTATAATGTTATTTCAATACAAAACTTTAAGTTACGGCAATATGGTAAGATTTTTTTCCTTTGACAAGGCTGAATATGTTTCTTTTTAAAGAAAACCCACTGGACAAATACTAAAAGAGCAAATTTTAAGATAATTAATGTTCAGTGAACCTCTCCCATCACTTATGGTGAGTAAAGCAAACAATGTGAATGGAAGTTAAACATGAAGTGCACTATTATGCAAATTTGAACACACCCCCAGTGATGTCACCTGTTACTAGCCAGACATACTGTGTTTATGTTAGCATATAAGCAACAGATTAAAGTAACACCACATGTAGAATGCTTTTGAATTATTCCAAAACATATTTTTGTAGAACTTCTTTTTTAAAAGAAACCAATAAACACTAAAATAACAAATTTTTATCTAGTAGCTGTGTGGTAAAGCTCTCCTATCAGTGTGAGTGAGTATCACATTCATGGTGACTGCAGCAAATATTGTCATTATATTAAAAACTATTGGCCAGCATGACAAACACTGCAGCAGTATTACAGTATGAAGTCCTCTGAAGTCATTTTCAATGTAATTGATAATTGAGACAAGCTGGCAGCAACTGCGTTTGTATGAACTAGAGAGTGAGACTGTTGTATGATACGAAAGACTATAAACTAGCAAGCCAGATGTGCGATGTTGAATATTAAAGGACATCTGACTGCTGAATACATTAGAATCAAGCATTTCAAACAACCCTATAATAAACAGAAACTTGCTATCCACCTTATTTTTCAATATGAAAGTAAGCCATTTTTTGCAAATGTGTGAGAATTTTGCTTCAGTTTAGAGATGTTTAGAAGGAAGATTAATTTTCTGCTATAAAAAAAACAGCAGTTTAAATATAAATTCTGTATTTTATTTTAACAATAATGAAGGGATTTCCTTTTAAAGGAAACCTACTGGACAAATACTAAAAGAGTGAATTTCTGGTTAGCCTCTGTGTAGTGAATCCAACCCATCATTTTAAGTGAGTATCTCACTCATGGTGACTGAAACAGACATAAGGTCAATAGAAGTTTAACACGTGAAGTGTATTGTTACGCAAATTGAAACATGCCCCAGTTATGTCACCCACTGCTAATCAGGTATACAGTTTTTAGACAAGCATGTTTTCGATGTTATGTAAACAATCACAAAATAACACAACTTATAGAACAATGCTATTTCAAAACAAAACAACAAGCTTAAAATTTTAAAATATGGTAAAATGTCTGTTTTTAAACAAATCTGAATGGGTTTCCTTTTATAGGAAACCTACTGGACAAATACAAAAAGAGCATATTTTGTCTAATTAACATTCAATGAACCTCTCCAATCACTGTGAGTAAGTATCTCACTCATGGTGATTAAAGCGTTGTAACCCATCAAACAGAAAAATGAACTGTTTTGTACAGCTAAAAATAGCTGGAAGCAAATGACACTGAAATCCAAACACATTACATTTACAATTAATCACACCCACTCTTATAGAAAAAGAAAGGTGAATAATATATTAACTTTTAGCCTTTAAATGACTGAAACAAAAGAGACGGTCTTTCTTTTAACGGTTATGAATGGGTTTTCTTTTAAAAGAAAACTACTCGACAAATACTAAAAGAGCTAATTTCTAGTTTAGTTTTTGTGCAGTGAACCTCTCCCTTCATTTTCAGTATCTCATTCATGCTGACTGAGTCGAAAAAGTACAGTACATTTGTACCAACTGATGATTGTGAAAGTGGTGTACAAGGCATTATGGGTACATCTAGTGCTTTCAACCCTGGTCCACTACCCACACTGTTCCAAGAACTAAGATGTAATTTAGGATAGTTTTTGTTTTCTGTTTTTTAACAATCACGAAGGGTTTTCTTTTAAAGAAAACCTACTAGACAAATACTAAAGAGACAATTTCTGAGTAGCAGTGGTTCAGTCAACATCTCCTATGACTTTGAGTGGATACCTCACTGGTGGTGACTGAAATGCTTATGTAAATCTGAAAGGCGTTATGTCTATGCAAAACAGGCATCTAATTTAATGGTTCCGTGCATTCATAATGCATACACTCCAACATGATACCTGAGTAGTTTATTGCTATAAGCAACTGGTGAAGTTGCTTACATTAGAGCTCTTAGGAAGAAATTTGCTTGACTTTTCTAATGATTTAGAGATGTTTTTCCAATCAACAGCAGGTCCAATTATCATCAACAATTCAAATATTTGTGTGCTGCTCTTTATATATAAAAATAAAATGCATTTTATGGTCCACCATTTTTTAGGATCTGTCACTGGAGGGACCTGCAAGGAGCTTGCTTCTCAGAAAGACGTGGATGGCTTCCTGGTGGGCGGTGCTTCCTTGAAACCAGAGTTTATCGACATTATTAACGCAAAAGCGTAAAGATATGAGGCCATCATCTTACCTAAACCATCTTACCTAAGGTTTAGGTCTGCTCCCAAATCTTGCTCTTCTTTAGAAAGTATTGTGGGTTTGTTGCTGTCGTTTCATTTTTGATGTTTTTTTTTGTATTATTATAAAGGGACAGATTGACATACAAAACACTCAAGGGTTTTATTCCGCTGAAACGCGCACAACCCGAGTGTGTTATGAACCCTCACACTAGTGTAGTGAACTACAGGACTGTAATGAGCACCATCATGGGGCTTAGAGCCCACGCCTTTACTTGAATAATGTTTACCAACATTCTCATCTTCACAGTGTCAAAAATCTAGGATGAAGTCAATCAACCTCAGTGTCTTTTTAATTCAAGTGAAACTACTTTCCATGAATGTGGCTGTCCTGTTGTTTTCCTGTCCCGCAAAGAGAGTTTCTCTGAGTGGCCTATCCTGAAGGTGCTCATATGTAATAACCAGTGTCATTTGGTATAAAGTATAAGACAGAAATATTCTAATAAATGTTTCAGATATGTAGACCTAATTTTACTGTTGTCTCCATTTATTGTTTTGTCAGTTCACTTTTTGCAAGATACAACACAACACTTGTAACATTCACTTTTGAATGTCTCATGCTCACCAAAGCTGCATTTATCTGATCAAATGCATGTGTTTTTCAAAAATATTACAATTCAAAATAACTTACCTGTTTTAAAATCAGGAGCGTTTCCTCCGAGGGGGGGGCAGTGTGTCCTCAAAATATTGGATGAGAAAAAAAAAAATCATAGTACAAAAATAAAACAACAAAAAATAACATTAAAGGTATCATTTGTTTAAAAATCGTTTAAATATCACTCGTTTTTCTCAAGAAACATTGTCCAACAGCAACACCAGCAGGTAAAGTTACAGCGGAGTGACATTATGGCCTCCAAATTGTAATATTTTTATCTTTTGCACAAAGATATAAGTTTTGTACACCTTTGTAATATTTATTTTGAATAGTTTTCCTTTTTTTTTTAATTATGTTTATTTCATAGCACACAAAGGAAGCTCAAATTTAAGCCTTTTTAAGACCTACACAGATAAAATTATTGCCATATGAGCAGGGTAGGGCAGTGTCTACAGCAAAATATTAACTGTAAAATGACTGTAAAAAGCATGATTTACAGTTCATATAGGCCTATAGGTTTTCAAAAATAAAAATGATAAATGATAAAATGATAAACTTCACATTTCAGCCTTTAAATCATTTTTAAGAAAAGAGACAACAGTATTAATGATTATATTTATGGTTTAGTGGTTTATTGGCTGGTTTAATATCAATTATTATATTAAACCAGAAGAAGAGCTGATTAAAAATTCTAATTCATTTTCTGCCAGTAGGTGGCGCTTTTTTCACAAATATAACGGTTTCCCCGGTAATGGCTGTACACAAAGCAGCACAGCACCTCACTTTGAAACGTGCAGCGCTCATATTTATCCAATAAAATCATACCCTTTTTAATTTTAATAATCGTATTACGCTATGTGGCAATACTTGTTTTTTGAAAAAAATAAAATGCATATTATTAATCGTAATTCTCATATTAGGCTGCTGTACTAGAACTACAGTAATGCACAGATCAGTATATTGATACACATGCAATTATTTTCTCAGATGTTTACGTTCGTTTGATACAAAACCAACTGTGTATGTAAACCATGGGTGTTTTGACACAATAGACACTAAAGAGAGTGTAGTTCAGTTCCCGTTGGAACGTGCGTGCCCGTAAGAACATATATTAAAAAGTTTAAACTGGCAAGGCACACATCCGCGTTACTCTTACACAGTTTGAAATTGGTTGAAATGAAAATAAAGGAGTGTACATTGTGTGCGAATAATTTGTAGCGATCTGCTAGAAGAAGCAGTCATTATGAACAGCTGATTTGTACAGAAACATCTGATGACCAAACCACATCGGAAGGGTGTAGAGGGGTCTGAGATCGTTTGGAGTGTTCACATATGGGCCAAAAATCACGCGAACCGTGCTCAGACCCCTCAAAAGGACCAAGTGTGAAAACACCCCGAGTCTCTCACCTCCCGTGAGCCCATTGAGTTTTAACAGACCCCTGAAGCAGTGAGAGGTGGCAACGCCTCCCTCGCGATTAAATATGACTGGTTTTGATCGGCTGTGATTGGTTGATGCGATAAATCCCGCCTCTCGAGTTCGTGCTCGTTTTGCAAATCAGTCAGAATGAACAATATAATGGCGCTAATGGGAAAACTAAGGTTAACTTAAAAAAGAAAAGTGAGCAAACAACACACACACACACACACACACACTTTTGATATAACCAATTGACTTTAAATGTCCTGAATACATGATCTGTGGGAATTTTTTAGTGAGTGGTGAAATTTAAAGTAAATCTTTAAATGTCTGTGACCAATACTTACCGCTTTGATAACATTTGAATAGCTGAACACAAGTTAACAAAATATATTGTTTAAATCGTCAATGCCTTGAGTTATTTTAAAATCCTTAAAGGAACACTCCACTCTTTTGAAAATAGGCTCATTGTCCAACTCCCCTAGAGTTAAAAGTTTTTACCGTTTTCGAATCCATTCAGCCGATCTCCGGGTCTGGCTGTAGCACTTTTAGCATAGATCATTGAACCTGATTAGACTGATAGCATCTCGCTCAAAAATGACCATATATAATGACGATATTTTTCCTATTTAAAACTTGACTCTTCTGTAGTTACATCGTATACTAAGACTGACGGAAAATGAAAAGTTGCGATTTTCTAGGCTGATATGGCTAGGAACTATACGCTCAGCGTAATAATCAAGGAACTTTGCTGCCGTACCATGGGTGCAGCAGGCGCAATGATATTACGCAGAGCCTGAAAGTGACCGGCACTAAGTTTGTGTAGATGCGCAGAGTTGCAAAAGAGTTGACGGCTGCGTAATATCATTGCGCCTGCTGCACTCATGGTACGGCAGCAGTTCCTTGATTATTACGCCGAAATGAGAGTATAGTTCCTAGCCATATCGACCTAGAAAATCGCAACTTTTCATTTTTCGTCCGTCTTTGTACACGACTCTAGGGGAGTTGGAAAATGAGTCTATTTTCAAAAAAAGTGGAGTGTTTCCCTAAAAGCACCAATTTGTTGAGATTCATACTTGGCTTTAATAAATAGAATATTTCACATTGTTAATGTAAAAATACCCTTACGAAAATTAACCATGGTACTTGTAGTAAAGCAATAGTTATGCAAATGGTAATCAATGCGCCAAAAAAAACATGGTTACTACACTTTTACTGTAATAAAATCATGGTTAATTGGTGTGCAATTTTCCTAAGTTTCGTGTTTTAATGTAATTAACGTTTATTTAATCAAGAAAATGTGTCTGGGACATTAACTTTACCCCCTCATTTCAAAACACCACCGTTTATAATTTATTATAAACTACTATATTTCTATACAGCATAAATCACTTCATATATCAAACTTTAAATGATATTCCCTACGGATTACTAGGTTAAAAGAATAACAACTTAAAAGTAACTTAAGAATTAACTTAAAATAATCTTATTTCCTGTATTATGTATTAAAGTGTACAATTCTATACACTTTTGTCATACTTTGCAAACTTAATAGTTTCTACAAGTATTTAAAGAAAGCAACACATCAGACTTAATTCTTTATTTTTCTCTCAAGATAAGAAAGTAGGTACATTATGTACAGATTAGCATCTACAAACGGCAGTATTTTCTTTGTGAACTCCACTGTATATAAACACGGAGCTCTAGATAGGGCAGAGAGACATTAGGGCTTTGAGAGGTTGAGCTGTAAAAGAAGAAACAGTTGCAAGTACAGTCCTATCGAAAATAATACTTACTGCCAAGCACTGACTACATATAAACCAATCACAACATTGCATTACACAACTCAGAAGAAAGAGGGAGACAGAAGAGGAACATGCAGAATTAAAGATGACACAAAGCAAAAAAGTCAATGGCTAAAGTTGAAACAATGTAAGAACACTTAGAGCGGCAAATCTAAACAACAAAATATGATCAGAAAGAAAAGCAGAGCTGATGCAGAGGAAAGAAGTTAAAGAAATGAGATATGCAAGAGGACAGGCAACACGTGAAGAGAGGGATGAGACTGTTAGTAATACTGCTGTGAAAACATTACACAGGGCTAAAAATACATTTCATAAAAGAAAACAGTGGTATCATTTGAGACGATTAACATTGCTTCGGACAATCCTTAAATAATATGCATTATGGGCAGCCAATCAACAATCATCAGAGACCTGAGAGACATTACTGCAAGGATTTTTCTAACCTTCTGCTTAGATATCTAGTTTTTACACGAGTAGAAAATGTTTAATCATCTGTATGTCCAGGTATGTCTAGTATGCAGTTCTACAGCTTACATTAAACCCCAAAGTTAGACATAAGAAACCTCAGTCAAAAACAAAACAGCAGTAAACAGTAATTGCAGCAAAAAGGAAAAAAAAAAAAAGCAGTCAAAACAAAACATCTATAAATATAAAGTAAAAAAGAAAAAAAAGAAAGAAAAAAAAGCAATGTTAAGACAAAAGACAGACCTGAACATACAGCAGCAATTCTACTAAATGGAGCAATTCCTAAAATAAAACCCAGACATAATTTTCAGACTGACATGGTGTTTTTGTCACGTTTTCAAAAAGCTTTAGAGATCGGCATGAAAAACAACATTGCAAACTGAAATCACCAGGCTCTCCTCAAAATGACAAATGCATCAAACAACAGACACAATGAAGAATCTCATTTGGCTGATGTCTGGATTTCTCAATGCCCATTTTCCAGTGTGCCTCTGGATTAGTTTTGCCCTCATCTTTTCATCTCTTGCTTTGCTCCGAATGTGCATGACTGCAAGAAGAGAGAGAGAATCTGGTAATGAAGGAGTGCAAGAGGAGAGAGAGGAGAACAAGGGGCGGGAGGGGTTGAAGGTTGAGGAGGAGAGGAGAACAAAGTCAGTGTGGCAACCAGCAAAGAATACATTTACAAATGTACAACCAAACAAGAAGCTCTAAGGTAAACAAAATGAGCTAAAATTACTGTAATTGATTGTTTATAACCATTCCCAAACTTCCCATCAGTTAAACTGCAAATGATCAGTATCTTGGGGGGAAAAAAACAAACAAAGAGCATTTAAACCAAATCTTTCTCTTACTGTTGAATACTTTTGTCTCTAACAAGTGAATTTTTACAGGTTTGAGAGCAAGAAAAGCTGAATAGGGAAATACGGACATTGACTAACAAAACGGAAGGGTGTAGATTTAAGATGAAAAAAAATAGCATTTTTATCAATTAATGAATCCCTGACTTCTTCATGAGTGTAGATTTGATGTTTCAGTTTCTAACATGTAATTGATGTCAAGGGGAACAAGAAATTTTAGAATTTTAACATGAAAAGTCAATTATTTGCACTAAACCACATATGAATGTGCACATGCTCACCACCCAAAATATATTTAAACTTCTAAAACTGCCAGCAAAATTACTGTATAGTTCAAAACGACACTTACCATTGTACAAACAAACCAAAGTAAGCTATGAAATCAAAGCAACTATAAGAAAAAAGAAATAAATCTCACTTTGCACATTATTTACATGAGAACATATGTACATATTTCACCAATGAAGGTGTTGCTTTCTGCTCGAAGTGACCCTGAGCACATCTGGCAAAAGCACACATATTTCAGACCCATGCTAGATCTTAATAACATTCAATAAACCTGATTACGTCAATAGCAAATGCTCCTTGCTCATTTACAATGAAATTGATAAGTGGCAACTCCAATTTCAAAGAAGTCCGTCAGAAATCAAGGAGCGTTAGATGAACTTTGCAATACTTTGACTACTACAATGCATTTGTGCGTAAACCGACTAGATTAAGACCATGATACCATATCAATCTCTGAGATTTGCTACTGTATCACAGTAATATCCATCTAAAATGAGCAGATCTTTTAGATTTTTTTGTATGGATATTTCAGTGTCAATCTTTCAGATAAGGGGTGCAGCAGGGCTCAGTATTAGGCCTGTTTTAAAATGAGAAATGACAAATTCCCAACCTGTCAGAACGGTTAACAGATACCAAGCCAAATCAACCCAAGCTGAACGAAGATCCACCACGCTTCTCGAAACATCAAGTCCTTCTTACCAGCCATTACCAGTAGACGTGGCCAAAGCTTAAGGAGCCATACAAACCCATGCTTCTCCAAACCCCAGCGGGACAGTGGACGCCTTTGCAGGAGTGGGGTGACTAGTGCAGATCACCATCTGGAGAGAAGACCAAACAGCGGCCAACTTGCTGTGAAGGAAAACTGAGCTTGCTTTTTCTTCTCTGCGTGTTAGGCGTAGGGACCTTCTATGCTTTGTAGGGGACTTTGCTCTTCAGAAGCCGGTGGTGAAATCTAGCGACCGAATGGCTTAAGTGGACGTGGATGACTTTTAAAAGGGCTGGCCCTATTCAGACAGATTGAGTCACTTAGCTGTGCTTCCTGGGTGTTGAGGAACAATTAGGAGGGTATCTATGACTAACAAAGGCCAGCTTCTTGTGTCGATGATCCGCAGGAGACTGTGTGGGAACTTATGTTGTGGAACAAGGCCTAATCTGCATTTCTTAAGGTGGTTGTCTTGACATAGCTCAGTCCAAATATAACAAGCTATCAGCATTTGGATCTTAGAGATGACAGGAGATCTAACAGAGCACCTCCACCCAGTGACTCACTGAAGACATCCTGGGCAAAGAGAAAGATAGGGAATACAAACCATCCTCTTCTTGCTTGAAGGATTGCATTGAAGCTCACTTGGCTTTAAAGTCCATTATAGATGACCAAAACCTCACAGGAGGCGGCTTGATGAGCTGGTACGTTCTTGGTGGAAACTGGCTCACATTATGTTCTGGATTAACCGTGACGTTTTCTGGTCTTGAGCTTTGTGGCTGTTTGCTTGAGAGGAGAGAAACATGAGAACACAACACTGTTAGCTTAATTGCTTTTTGAGCTCTGTGATGTGGGACCTGACATGATCTACTGACCCGACCCCATCAGATCTTTGCCTCTTTTTCTATTGGTGTAGGGGAGAGTGTGCAAGTTAAATCAGATGCTTCACTAAAAGGGGTGTACGAATAAGCTACAGTGGGTCTTGAATATGGCACCTAAGTCCCTGTGTGTGGTGGATGTGTCATCTGTCCATCTGTCAGAAAGTCCATCACTCTACAAGAGTTATAAAATCTGAGATATCTTTCATAAATATAATCAGCACTAGAGTCTGAGTGTGTCTATTATGTAGATATCTGGTCCCTTATCTACAGTCTGTCTTTTTAAGATCTATAAATGAAAATGTTCTGGTCACCCCCACCCTCTTCCCATACTATGAGGTTGTAAGACTGGCTGAGCTAAGTTTACAGTCTATTTTGCTTGGGTCAGACGGGGTGAATGTAACCCCAAGCTCTGTTAGAAATGCTAAACATGAGTCTAAATCTGGGAAGGCCAAGCTGGACTGCACATACTCCACCGGCACAGAGGGTCTGAACCTGCAACAGAGAACGGGAAAAAATAAAACTTTAGACTGCAAAAATAGTCAAAAGCACAATTTTTCGTAAGCAATGGCATCTGCACTCACGTTTTAAGAATGGCCCTCAACGCTATATTTCTTTCACGCTCCACAAACTTATCGATAAGGTAAGCAGCCATACGTGGAGCACTCTGATAGAGTTTAAAGAACCGGTGGAAGTTTCCAAGCGCCCAGGCAGTACGGAGCTCAAGAGCATGAGCTACACACGGATCAGCACGGAGCTCAGGGGTCAGGTACACAAGCTCAGTTGTCAGGTCTAAGAAAAATTTTGCATGGGTATTAAAGACTTGATGTGAGATTGAGAAAGTATGAAATTGACTGAAACAAAAGGCTATTCATACCTCCAGAATTTTTAGTAAAGATGTAGTAGATAAGTCTGTAGGCAGTGAATTCTCCCACGTTGTCCGATGGGCAGTCTTTATACAGCGCCTTCAGCTGGGTCTGGCACTGGTTGAACTCCTCGTGGTCGCCCTGATAGCAGTTAAGATGTGAGTTTAGTACCAATGAAAGCAAGCCTTTTAATTAGAGCTAACTTTATACGCACATACCTTTTCCAGAGCGATGCGAGCATGTGTCTCATACACCTCCACGGTGAAGTCTGTACGCACACCTTGAACCTTGAATGACAAGAATTCAAAATAAGACATTAGAAGATAACAATGTGAGGCAGGTTAAGTGGTACCAGTAATTGTTACTCACAGTGAGATCCTGTCGTATTGACTTCATTTGTTCACATGCGTACAAGTAATCCTGATTGGTTTTCCAATGAGATTTAACTGCAATCAGGGACTTACGCAACACCTAAAACACAACAGAAGATTCAATACAAATCCTCCAACGTTGACCAGATAAGCAACACTGAGAAATACTCACAGATACGGGTCTGACGGTTGCAGGGTCAGGGGCACAGGTCAGGCGCAGGTAGTTTTTGGTGATGTCTTGGCAGGTGCCAACTATGGGGCATTCATCCCAACTCAGCCCCTCCTGGGTGCCATTGGGAAGGTCAAAAACATTGATGTTTAACACCAGAGGCTCAGTGCGCAGTTTAGTGTGGAAGCGTGCTGCACGGCTTTGCTTCTTCGCTTCACGATTTGGGTCGTGAAAGTCAAGCCCTGCGTTGCCTCCTTTCCGCTTTTTACCAATACCGCTGCCGAGGTCTTCCATATTCCTGATGGAAGTTAGAAAAGTAGGTTATTGAGTAGGGATGTAACAATATTATCATTATCGTGTTATCACGATAGCAGCGGTTTAAATGGGTAACGTTACTGCAAAATATCTCTTTCAAATGTAGAAATTAAGAAAGTATTGTAATTTCCCTACTGTAGTGTAAAGCAAAAATAATATACCTATAAAATATTCATTTATTTTGCAGTGCAATTGTTTTACAATATATGGCTATTATTGTCATTGTTGTTATTCTAATATTCTAATTTGTTTGGCTTCCTAAAACACCAATGTGAATGTAAATCAGACTGAGACGGTATATCACAAATAAAAAGAGGGTTGAGTTCCCTTTAAAGTTCAGGTACAAGTCAATTCATTGACTTTTGTCTGACTCAAGTTTTCTTAGTTAAGAACATGGGCTGGAGCTCTTATTTTGAACTGTCAAATTGCATTAGATAAAATAATTTATCTTTAAAATGTAATTTTTCATTGTTTTTTTTGTTTTTTTTTTTTAAATATCATATCGTGGACTTGTTGCGATATTATTGTATTGTGAAATTGATATTGTTACACCCCTATTAATGAAGCCACTAGAACGTGGCTCCATTGTCATACAGACCAAAATGTGATGAAAACATTCCCTACAGTTTGGTAATGCCATTTAATTTTGATATACAAATAATGATATCTCACCTCCGCCCTCTGTTTGCTTTGCCTCTTCCTCTGCCTCTCTCTCCCACAGCTCCTCTACCTCGATCCCTTTCTGCCCCACGACCTCGGCCAGCCTTTTGTTGCCGCCGGGACAGTGGAAGTCGAGGATCACTTGACATGCTGCTGTCTGACTGAGAGCCAGAGTCACTAAAGGAGGAGGACAATCACCTGTCAAACCCTGCTCATCTCCAATTCCTTTGATATTTATACTGATGACTTAAAGTGAGTGCAACCCTGTCCATTACCTGCGATGATGTCTACTCCTGTCCCTGTGTCGGCCGTGAGGTGTCGGGGATCTTGACGAGGACCGGGATGAGCGGGAGGAGCTGGATGAGGGGCTTCTTTGAGAAAAGACATTTCTGTAGTTACCCAATCTGGCCCCGCCCCTGCCACGGGTGGCTCCACCTCTTCCAATAGCATTCTCCTGAGAACGCTGAGGAACTGCCTCCCAACGAGACTGCTTTGGCTTCAAACTGATAAAGCAAGTGGTTGTTTAGTGCCAGTATTTAATAGTTTGATATGACAGATCTGATGTGAAGTGAACCAAGGTTAGAAAGTTACAGAACAGAGATGCAACTCACTCTGGCAGTGGTTCTCTGGTCCAGTCAATGGTGTAAGCAGAGCCATCCTGTAGTCTAGACTGCAGAAGGTCTTTCAGCACTTTTTCTGTTCGGTCCTTATCCTCTTCAGATTCGCAGGCTGTGAAGCAGCGCTGTACATACTCTTTCATGGCCTGTGGCCAGTCCTGAGGCCTACAGGAAAATAAACATTTCATTGTAGCTAATATGTGAACCTGAACTACAAAACCAGTCATAACGGTCAATTTTTCGAAATGGAGATTTATACAATTATACATTCAGCTGAATAAATAAGCTTTTTATTGATATATGGTTTGTTAGGATAGGACCATATTGGGCCAAGATACAAGTATTTGAAAACCTGGAATCTGAGGTTGCAAAAAAAAAAAAAAAAAATTGAGAACAACTGCCAAATTAAGTTCTTAGCAATGCATTTTACTAATCAAAAATTAAGTTTTGATTTATTTACGGTAGGAAATGTACAAAATATCATCATGGAACATGATCTTTACTTAATCTTTTCTCCTAATGATTTTTGGCATAAAAGAAAAATCGATCATTTTAACCCACACAATGTATTGCTGGCCATTGCTACAAATATACCTGTGCTACTTAGGACTAGTTTTGAGGTCCAGGGTCACAAAAGGATGATACCTTGCATTAAAATTAGCGTAGATCTAATGATTTACCACAACTTAAATATTTCCCAGTATGCTTACCGAGTTTGAGCGCTTCCTGTGGAAGTGGTAGAGGTTGTAGCAACAGTCCCAGGTGGTGGATTTGCAGTGGGGGAAGCCAATCCAGGGACCTGATCACCTGAAGAAAAGTTTTGATTGGCCATGACGTATGGGCGTTTTTGTATATTAAATTTGACAGCACCAGCTCCAGGAGCCTCTGTTAAAAAAAAGAAAGAGAACATTAGACACATATAGGAGGATATAATTAAAAGCACATGCTGTAACCGCGTAAAAACAGAGACACGTACGTTTCATGCGTTGCCACAACTGCTGGCCACCTTTGTTCATATTGTTATTATTAGGTTTCTTAGCATCAACCCTGCCTGGGCCTCCATACGGGCCCTGTCCTGGAGCCTGCTGCTGAGGAGGCTGATATGATGGAGTTTGGTAACCCTGGTACCCTGGCCGAATCTGTCCTGAATTGTAGCCTTGCATCATAGGGTTTGAATCAGTGGGGCTGTATGGTAGGGTACCATTAGGGCTGTAGGGGGTCTGGGATGGTGGAGGGGGGTACTGGGCATTGGGTGGGGGAGGTATGGGGGGTGGAGGAGGGGGCGGGGGCTGGTCAGTGGATGTAGGACTCTGAGGGGGTGGCTGAGGGGTTGCAGGAGGAGGGGGCTGGGAGGGATAGTTGGAGGACTGATCTTCCATCATAGGCATGGCAGGGGCCTGAAAAAGAAAGGGAGGGATAATCAGTAAAATACTTAAAACTTAACACGTGATATACATGGCCAGCACAAATTCAAAATTATATTTGGCGGTCTATACCTGTCCAGTGGGGGTAGTTGGTGTCTGGTAGCCTCCTGGAACACCATACTGTCCTGGAGGATATGGTCCTCCATACTGGATGGGGGGAAAAAAATAAATCAATATTGAAACTGTAAAAAAAAAAAGAGGATACCTGTAATGCCACTAGCTTTTGATTAAACAGATTAAAAAAAAAAAAAAAAAAAAAACCTAGGTAGCATAAACTTACAGCATACTAATCCTACTTTTTTAGTTACAGAGAAATATACTAAATGACTGATCATCACACACTAGATTTCAGTTATTTCCAAACACAACTAATTAATACAATTAAAATTAACAGTTTTTGTTCATATTCAACTGCAGAGATCTTATTAAAGGCTCTAATGTTATCCAGCCAAAGCCATTTGATTTCTTTTGTCAGTATTATTTGGTGAATATTAATAACACAGCAGCAGATCTACTAGGATTAATTTACAAAGCAAGGTGTGTTTTGACATATTCTGATCACATATTCAGAGCACTATGATACTGCAAAAAGACTATTACACTTGCATTTTATTTTAGTATCAAAGCAACAAGGCTACACATTTTTTGAAATATACTTAGAATTGTGAGTTCTTGCAGCAAACATATATAGGAATACACCACCAATCAAAAGTTTTTGAACAGTATGATTTTTAATGTTTTTTTAAAAAAGTTTCTTCTGCTCATCAAGCTTGCATTTACTTGATCCAAAGAACAGCAAAAACAGTCAAATTTTGAAATATTTTTATTATTTAAAAAAACTGTTTTCTATTTAAATATAATTTAAAATGTAATTTATTCTTGTCATTTCAAAGCTGAATTTTTAGCATCATTACTCCAGTCACATGATCATTCAGAAATCATTCTAACATTCTGATTTGCTGCTCAAAAAAAAACATTATCATTACGTTGAAAACAGCAGAGTAAACTTTTTTCAGGTTTCTTTGATGAATAGTGTCTTGAACAGCAAATTAGCATATTGGAATGATTTCTGAAGGATCATGTGACACCGAAGAATGAAGTAATGATGCTGACAATTTAGCTTTGATCACAGGAATAAATTATATATATTTTAAATATATTCAAATAGAAAACAGTTATTTTAAACAGATCAAATATTTCACAAAATTACTGCTTTTGCTGTATTATGGACTCTTTAAAAAAACATTAAAATCTTACTGTTCAAAAACTTTTGACTGGTTGTGTATGCTGTAAGAATATGAAGAAGTGCATTTATTTACCGAAGGCATGGGGTAGTAGTAGTTGTAGGGATATGGGTAACCAGGATACTGTTGTTGGTTCTGTTGATACCACTGTTGATAGTATTGCTGTTGTTGCTGCTGCATTGCAGAAGAGTCTGAGGCCTGATAAGGTCCGGCCTAACAGAAAACAGCACAGAATCAACCATTTACCCACAACAAAATGAGCACAGACAAGTAATGCAACTAAAAACCGCCTTCATTCATAAAAAACACTGACCTGTTGGTTAGTGCGATTGGTTGGTGATGTCTTGGTAGAGTTCTGACTTTTACTGATGGAGGCTAGAGCCTGTCGGGCTTTTTCCCATTCTGGGTTCTCATGTACTTGGCCTTCTCCACTTGAATTACTACCATACGGCCTGTGGATGACAAGGTAAATTTGACTTTAGGTTAGGTTACACTATAGCCAGAAATTTCCTGTACATTTTCAGGCATCTAACATTACACAAGGTGGTGATCCATGTTATAATAAGTGCACACTCATGAGTTATTAGACATACCGTGCCTAGATAATAATAATGAAAAAAAGCGTTGGCTAAATGCCATAAACATTTTACAATCTAGACTAGTTGGGCAGTAATGAGGCCTTTAATAATCAGGCCAAACAGAAGAAAAGGCTTTCGCTGTCGCAATTCAAATTCCAACGTGCAATAACTTTTCAAATGTCATTTGAACTAAAATGTTAATGTTAACAACGACGTCTTTAATCTAAAAAAAATAACTGAAAGACGACAGAATAGCTGCATATCTGCAAAGTAAAGCGGATATGCTTGCGAAAGCTAAAACCCGATGGACATTTACACCAACCTGTATATCATACATGTTTGGTAAAGGCTTCCACTTACAGAAAACAGTTTTTCAATAGTCAAAATAATGTAGCAAAAGATATGCGTTGTGAATAGAAGGATTTATAAACTCTAGAAATCTTACCAGTTTGGGGTCGGAGCTTGCTGTGCCGCGTTCGCCGCCATTTTGCCGGAGCTAACGTTTTAGCCACTCGTTAGCTCGTCCAAAATTTCTACGCAAATTTGAGGAAAATAACAGTTCTAACGTTTAATATAGGATGTTTTGTATGAAATCGCGTAAGAAAATTCGCTTAACAACTGATTATACCGAATACCTTAATAAACTAAGTTCCAGTTGATTTTAGGATTATACCGTAGCCCATATCAAGTAGTTCGCCGAACTCAGCAGTTGAATGTCAACACCTCTAACAAAATGGCTGAAGATGATGATGATGATGGTGGTGGTGGTGGTGGTGACACCGGAAATTCTGCCGCCTTCTCCTATTGGACGACAGAATGTTCTGCATACCAACAGCCAGATAAGGGAAAAAACAGGCCTTTCTAGACATAAAAAAACACTCCAGAATAAACTGACATTGAGACACAATTCTGATCAGCCTAAAACATTTCTAAAAATATTAATCTATTTTTTTTTTTAGAATCAGCCCCAAAATGTTTTCTAACTACAATATACAATACAATAATACAAATTATTAAAAAAGCTCATTACAAAAATAAAACAATAATATACACAGAATATATGGAAATAAATAAAAACAATATTAAATACAGAAATGTACTCAAACACATTCATAAGTCTTATTGTAAAACTTCCCCTCAAATCTTTGATTTTCCTAACTATTATTGTAAAACGTTCTCTTTGATACCGACATGAGGATTATTGTGTAGCAATAATTAATTGCTCCTTCATGCATCACCTGTGTGTGTCCTGTGTGCATTTCTTTCTGGGTCACTCTGTTCTCACTGCTGTGTCACTGCATAAAAAAGCTTGGCATCTAATTCCATTAGACAGACCTCATGGTCTGTATGACATGATTATTGAAAACAGATCACTTCACTTAGCAGTATATTGTTGTAAACAACTCTAAACTCTTTGGTGCAAACTGCTGTCCCACAACCAAATAAGCATTTAAGTATTCAAATGTTTAATCAGATCCTTTTATTATCTATTGAAACCCACAATAACATTCAAAATATCAGTAAGCTTAATATATATAAAATCATTATTTAGTGGGTACTTGCATTTGGGAGGTGGCTGTCCTGAACCCTAACCCCTAAATTTCAACTTATGGGAATATTGAAATAATTTTTGAATTTTATTCCATTGCTGTTTTTAAAATATCTTTTTGATTTTTTTAAAAAAAAGTGAAGTAAAAAAAAAAAAAAGAAAGAAAGAATGTATTTTATATTTTCCTTGTAAATTATAAAACTTTATGTAAAAAATGTGTCCCGCATTTTCATGTCACTACCGAAACAGTGTATGTTTTAGTCCATTGGCTGAAACTGATTTGAACTACATTTATGATCAGGAAATATTCATGTTTTCCTCTTTCTAATAGCAACATGGTAAGCAGATCATCATTCTGAGGTAAATGTGCTCAGAAGTTTGAGAAATATTTGTGTAACTACCGAACACCACTGTTATATAATTAAGCACACTTTTTTGGGAGTTATTCCATAACATTTAGTTTTCAAATGTGTACCACTGTTCAGAACTGTGTTAGCTAACATGTGCTGATTACCATCTTTGAGCTAGCTTCAAAACTGTCTAAAATTGCCACTACCAAAACAGTAATGAAGTGACTGAAGTTTTGGTAGTGACATCTTTGTTTTTTTGGGTGTTACCCCATAAAATTGTCACTACTGTAACAGTAACGACTGAAACATGTCATCATTGTTTCAGTAGTGACAAAGGGGAACACATAATCCTTTATTTGGGGGAAATAAACAAAATGTTAGCACAGTTATGCAATTTATTTTATTTTTTTTCTGTTTTATTAGTGTTTTAGTATGTGGGTTTAAATACTGTAATGCAGTGTTTCTCAACTCCAGATCTTGGGACCCACTGCTCTGCACATTTTGTACGTCTCCCTCATTTAATGCACCTGATTCAGATAATCAGCTTGTTAGGAGAAAGATCCATGAACTGAACTGAGTGTGTTAGATTCAGAAACATACAAAATGTGCAGAGCAGTGCGCCCCGAGGACTGCAGTTGAGAACCACTGACGTATTGGGATCAAAACATTACTGTCACTACCAAAATGTGCAATGTTTTGTCAAAATTAGATGAAATTTGAAATGATAGTGTTTGGTTCAATGTATATTCCATCTAATAAATCCTTAAGTTTGAAATTAGTATGATCAACTTTTTGCCTTTTACAACAAAAAAATGGATTCAAAATACAATAAATCTCATAAATCACAATTGAAATATTGATAAAATTGTAGCTTGTGATCTATATCGCTCATTCTGTAGAATGGCCCATTTACTGTATTATTGTACTGCAACCCACTTTTGTTGCTTTATTGTTGCTAAAAGCCTAGCACTTAACTTTCTCTTTTTCGATTTCTTTGTTTGCAGAAAGTGCATTTAGGACGTTAAAAACAAATGGCACTATGTAAACAAAACTTAAGAAAAACGTGCTATCTCTGTCCTGAGTTGCTTCCAGAATCACATGCTGGCTACGCCAAGATAAGGACACGTCAGGCACGTAACACAGATACACTGTAGAGCTTCTTTCATTGGCCTAATTTTCCTTTATTTTCATTGGTTCCACCGACCTAGAGGACACATGAGTGACAGTACACTCTGGCCAATAGAAGCACTGTAAACATCTTTAAATCCCGCCTCTCGTCTCTCCTAACTCGTTAGACGTTATGTCAGTCTATTTTTAGAATTTTCATTGGTCAGTTCCCAGAATAAGGCGGTACATTATTTGTTGTTGTTTTAGTAGAAGTGGACCAGTCGACATCTTCAACATAGCAGGCGATTTTTATTATATAAAGTGATTGAGTTTTGAAAATCAACATTTTAATTGTGCTGATTCGGCTATCTGATATTCGTCCAAGTGGGGAAGACGGGCGTTGTACTTCACTTTTTCCTGAATCCATCAGAACCCATACAAGGTATGTTTCGTGTTTACCACAACGATCAGTAAACCCAGTTAGCGACTGTGGCTAAGCGTAGTTTCATGCTGGAAACGAACGGGAATGTGTGGTGAATCAAAGGTTCAAACACCAACCCGCGGTTACCCGCATCAAGTTCACTTTTGTTCCCTGAACAAGGATTTTGCGGAATAGCAGGTCTTGTCATGTGAGCTTGCGGCCTTACGTCATCTGCAGTTAATATTGGTACCGTTATCTTACATTACGATGTTCTTTCTGACGACAGCACATTGTTATTGTTTATTTTTAAATGCTGAGTTTGTGGAAATTGTTCAGGGAGGCTTCCCGGAGCGGGCAGTTCTCTGGAGGACGTGTTTTCGCATTGCAGCACTCCTTGTTGCAACTTGTCATCATAAATCACAAGCCCGCTGTCTTCTCAGAAGTTTTTAGATAAAGTCAAGAGTTAGAAAAATACCGTAGGGTGATATAGTGATATTACATATTTCTAAGCTAATGAATATTTGCTAATATTATATGCCATGGTATTTACACTAGTGCATTGAAAATGTACAAAAAAATGAACACACAAATACACAAATGCATGTTTGTTAGGAATACAGTGCATAAAGCAAACTGCAGTGATCTTCTGCTCAGTAAAACCTGCTATTTAGAGCACAGAAAAAAGACACCTACAGGCCGGAGTCATTTTTGGCCTATGTGATCTGCCACAGTATTGGTTGCATTTTCTGTTATGGTTTTGCACACTCAGCTATTCAGATGCCAAAGTAAGTGGGAATAAATGCAAAAAATGTCACATGACACATTTGTGCATGTATGTGACTCTATTACGTAATGTCTCTCGGCAGGGCATGAGAGGCTGTAGTGAATGGTTGGGTGAACATAAACAAAACAGGCATTGCAGTCAGTCTAGTTTCACTGTAATAAAAAATATTAAAGCATTATCCACAGCCTTTGATAAAATGGCATTAAAAATCTGTAAAGTAGCTAGTGCGGAAAAAATGCTTTATATTTATTATAAAATTGCTTATTTTAGCTTTTTATTGTGACAGGCCTCTAGAAATGTACATTTGGTATGAATTTGAACATATGGCAGGGTATATGTCAACAACATCTGGACTGAGGGGTAAAGGAGAGGAAGAGCTCATGGTGAGATGGCAGAAGGCCTAGAGACTTTGATGGAAAATTCATTTGTTACCTCTAAAATCTATGATTGACTCATTTGGGGAGTAAATAGCCTATGTTTCTATTAATGATCATAATGATCTGACAGTCAGTGTTTGTTTCTGTCCATGTTTGAATGATGATATAACAAATGAGGATGAGTAAGCCTGAGATGTTTTTTGTTTGTGATATTGTAATGTTGATGTTTTTGTTAATGTGTGTTTGGCCCTCAGATGTCTAGCCAGTATCAGCGAAGTGTTCCACTGGAGGTCAGGAGAGCGGAAGGGGAGAGAGTCCGCGCCAAACATCCGGATAAAATCCCCGTCAGTCTCGCAGTTGGGAACTATGATAACAAACAATAATGCATTTCTCTTATCGTAATAAAAATAAAAATTCAGTGATTAATTATTCACTTTCATGTCATTCCAAATCTGTAAGATTTTCGTTCTTCTGCAGAACATAAAAGAAGATATTTTGAAGAACGTTTGTAACCAAACAGCTTTGGTGACTGTTCAGTTTTTTTTAAATATCTTCTATTATGTTTCACAGATGAAAGAAAGTCAAACAGGTTTGGAATTATGTGAGAGTGAGAAAATGACTGAATCTTAATTTTCTGAATTTTCAGCTAATATTATATTGGGTATTTATTTTTATTTTTTTTTTGTTTTTTTGTCTCCTTAGATAATTGTGGAAAGAGCTACTAGGTCACGAGCTCCTGAGCTTGACAAAAAGAAATACCTTGTTCCTTCAGACCTCACAGGTGACAACTCTTATTTTCTTATTTCTTTCTTTTTTCTTTTTTTTTTTTTTTTTAAGAATTATCTTCTGCTCACCAAGCCTGCATTTATTTGTAATAAAAAGCTTTTGTAACATTATACACTATACCATTTAAAAGCTTGGAGTCAGTATAATATTTTTTGGGGGGAAAGAAATTATAGAAATGAATACTTTTATTTAGCAAGGATGCTTTGAGTTGATCAAAAGTGATGATAAAGACATTTATAATGTTACAAAACATTTCCATTTCTTTCTATTCATCAAAGAAACCTGAAAAAAATTCTACTCAGCTGTTTTCAACAATAATAATAATAATAATCATAATAATAAATGTTTTTTGAGGAGCAAATCAGAATATTAGAATGAATTCTAAAGGATCATGTGACACTGAAGACTGGAGTAATGATGCCGAAAATTCAGCTTTGAAATCACAGGAATAAATGAAAATGTTTAATATATTAAAATAGAAAGCAGTTATTTTAAATAGTAAAAATATTTCACAGTTTTACAATTTTTTTTTTTTTTTTTTTTTTTTGTACTTTGATTCAAATAAATGCAGGCTTGGTGAGCGGAAGAGTCTTTAAAAAAACATTAAAAATCATACTGTTCAAAAACTTTTGATTGGTGGTGTATTCCTATATATGTTTGCCCCAAGAACTCGCAATTATAAGTATATTTCATGAAATGTATGGTCTTGTTGCTTTGATACTAAAATAAAATGCAAGCGAAAGCAAAAACTTTTGACGGGTAGTGTAGCATGTAAAATTGTCATAATACCAGATCTGGTTCTCGTAACAAAAGCTACATTACTTATATACTTAAATTTAATCACATTTGTTTTTATTTATGTAGTGCATGTAATCATATTGTTTAATCATACTGTTCAAAAACTTTTGACTGGTAGCACATGCTCCCAAGATATTATTGATATAGAATAACTTCTGTAAATTTACAGAGGAAATCATGAACTCAACTCATGATTGTCCATAATAAGCATTGCTAAATTGTATGCTGGGATATTAAAGCCTTGAGACTGTCTGGCCCTACACTTCCCCATTCCTTTTTGTCTTTCTGAGAAAGAAATGAAACTGTTTAGAAACCATTAAGGTTTTATCTGACTGAGTTTCTCTCCACACCCCCCCTCTTTTTCTTCCAGTCGGTCAGCTCTGCTTCCTGATTAGGCAGCGGGTGTCTATGAGACCAGAAGAAGCGCTCTTTTTTTTTGTTAAAAATTCCCTCCCTCCATCCAGTTCCCCCCTGTCTGCAGTGTATGAGGTAACTCAAGCACCCTTCCTCTCCATTACTGCTGAGTAAGACATTCAACTCTTTTTTTAGCCCAGGGTGTTCAAAAACAAATTTGTTTTTAAGTGCTAAAGTACTTTCAAGTAAGATGATTAATAAATAATTCATGTTTACTTAAAAACTTAAAAACTTAAAGAGATAGCTCACCCAAAAATTCTGCCAGTAATTACTCTCCCTCATGTTGTTCCAAACCCTTCGTTCATCTTCGGAACACAAATTACGATATTTTTGATGAAATCCAAGAGCTTTTTGACCCTGCATAGACAGAAATGCAACTGACATGTTCAAGGCCCAGAAAGGTAGTAAGAACATCATTAAAATAGTCCATGAGACATCAGTGGTTCAACCCTAATGTTATGAAGCTACAATAATACTTTTGAACTGTTTATACAGTTTTTACTTGTATATTTTAATCATAAAGTAATGAAATTAAAAATAATTCTGATAAATTGTTTGACTTAAATGTATCCTCCCTGTCTGTGTTTTTAGGAACACCATGAGGAAGACCTGTTCCTGTACATGACATACAGTAATGAAAGTGTTTACGGTGCCTGAGACGAAGGATGAATAGACTGGAGAGAAGAAATGGAGAAAGAGAGAGAAAGATGAATCATTATTTACCACTATTATCCCATGCTCAATACATGGTACCTACACTGGGCATTGCTCATAATGGGGACTAAAGGGTGCTATTTGTATTTATCAGTATTTAGGGGAACTACAAAGCGATTCATTAAACAAATTATTGCCAGTAAAGCATTGGGACTTGAAAACTTAGAGACACTAAACAGAAAATGGAAAGTCAAAAACAAAAATAGAGATATATTTCAAAACCCAGTAGTACAGTAAGCAAGTATTCATTTCGTCTTTCTCTCCCAGGAGTGCATCATTTGTATTTAATGCAAATAGGTTTTTGTTCTTGTTTTTCTTTTTTGTAAAGTATTATCAATAACTTTGTGCATATAATAAAAATCTTTAAAATGTTTGCGCCTCTTTTTTTGTATAAGTTTGTGCATAGCATTTTAGCATAAATGAGGTTGAAATTGTTGGTATTATTTATACCAGGGGTGCTCAACCCTGTTCCTGGAGATCTACCTTCCTGCAGAGTTCAGCTCCAACCCTGATCAAACACACCTGAACCAACTAATTAGGATCTGACGGAGCATTTGATACACCAACCAAAATTATAAATGCAACACTTTTGTTTTTGCCCCCATTTTTCATGAGCTAAACTTAAAGATCTATGTACACAAAAGGCCTATTTCTCTCAAATATTGTTCACAAATCTGTTCCGAAAACCAGTCAGTATCTGGTAAGACCACCATTTGCCTCACGCAGTGCAACACGTCTCCTTCACATAGAGTTGATCAGGTTGTTGATTGTGGCCTGTGGAATGTTGGTCCACTCCTCTTCAATAGCTGTGCGAAGTTGCTGGATATTGGCAGTAACTGGAACACGCTGTCGTATACGTCGATCCAGAGCATTCCAAACATGCTCAATGGGTGACATGTCCGGTGATTATGCTGGCCATGCAAGAACTGGGATGTTTTCAGCTTCCAGGAATTGTGTACAGATCCTTGAAACATGGGGCCGTGCATTATCATGCTGCAACATGAGCTGATGGTCGTGCATTAATGGCACAACAGTGGGCCTCAGGATCTCATCACGGTATCTCAAAATGCCATCAATAAAATATGCACCTGTGTTCGTTGTCCATAACATACACCTGCCAATACCATAACCCCACCACCATGGGCCACTCGATCCACAACGTTGACATCGCAAACCGCTCACCCACACGACACCATACACGCTGTCTGCCATCTGCCCTGTACAATGAAAACCGGGATTCATCCGTGAAGAGAACACCTCTCTCCAAAGTGCCAGACGCCATCGAATGTGAGCATTTGCCCACTCAAGTCAGTTACGACGACAAACTGCAATCAGGTCGAGACGCCGATGAGGACGACGAGCATGCAGATAAGCTAAGAGTTTGTGCAGAAATTCTTTGGTTATGCAAACCCATTGTTGCAGCAGCTGTCCGTGTGGCTGGTCTCAGATGATCTTGGAGCTGAAGATGTTGGATGTGGAGGTCATGGGCTGGTGTGGTTACACGTGGTCTGCGGTTGTGAGGCCGGTTGGATGTACTGCCAAAATCTCTGAAACAACTTTGGAGAAGGGTTATGGTGGAGAAATCAACATTCAATTCACGGGCAACAGCTCTGGTGGACATTCCTGCAGTCAGCATGCCAATTGCACGTTCCCTCAAAACTTGCGACATCTGTGGCATTGTGCTGTGAGATAAAATGCACATTTTAGAGTGGCCTTTTATTGTGGCCAGGCTAAGGCTCACCTGTGCAATAATCAGCATCTTGATATGCCACACCTGTGAGGTGGATGGATTATCTCGGCAAAGGAGAAGTGCTCACTAACACAGATTTAGACAGATTTGTGAACAATATTTGAGAGAAATAAGCCTTGTGTACATAGAAAATGTCTTAAATCTTTGAGTTCAGCTCATGAAGAATGGGGGCAAAAACAAAAGTGTTGCATTTATAATTTTGGTCAGTGTAATTACAGACAGGTGTGTTTGATCAGGGTTGGAACTAAATTCTGCAGGAAGGTACACTGTAAAAAATTTATGGTAAAAAACTGGCAGCTGTGGTTGCCAGAATTTTACCGTAAAAAATACGGTAGCAACATTTTGTGTTTTGCGGTTTTCACTTAAATTTACAGGTAAATACCGTAATTTCTGATTATAATGTTAATGTACCAACCTATTGAAGTACTGAAATCTTTTTTGTACCTTTGTAATACACTGGTAACCTCCAAAAGTAGGTGGTGATGAGAAAGTCAAATGATGAACCAAAGCTCATCACAAACAGCTTTTAAAAATTAACATATACAGAAGGTGCACAGTGTCATTCACACAAACACTAAACACCATCATGGTAACAGACATGAAACTGAAATAATGCATAAACATTAATTTAACAACATTAGATGCAACATAGAACCCTAATGTACAAAACAGCTAAGAAAAATCTAAGAAGAAAGGGTTATTTCAACAAAAAAAACATCAAATTTAAAAAAAATTTAACACAGGGAATTCTGGGAATGTCAGTTTACAGTCAATTTCACTGTTCACTGTAAATTTTACGGCCTTTTACCGTTAACCATTTAACAGGTTTTTACTGTAGCATTTTTACAGTATTTTTACCGTTAAATTCACGGTCATTTTTTACAGTGTAGAACTATTGGCATTCTTTATACTATTCAGCAATTTTTTTAGAATACTTAAACATTTAACACTTCACCATTGGGAAAGTGTTTGATATGTTTGAATTACTTTTCCTTCAGGATAAGACAGGACTAGTTGTCGGATTAATTCTGACCGTATGAAAAAGAGAGAAGTGAAGGATATTGTGGCGATGTGCCGGACTGTAATGAGGAAGTTGCGGGAAAACAACTGATCATGTGTGATGCTCAGAATGAGAATTAGCATCAGATCAGCATAATTGCATGTGTGAAGCTTTAATGTCTCATTCTTCCGCCAATCAGTTGTCTGGCACAATAGTTCATTAAACCAGCTTTGCTAAAGGGTTTGCACCTACTGGGAGCTCTGACACGTTTGTCAGGAAAAAGAAACTCAAGGGAATTAGCAGACAGGAAAAAAAGCAATGGAAAGCAAGAAAATAGAAGTGGAGTTGGAAGAGATTGCAACGGTCAAGGAGGGTAAGGAGAAGGAAGATCAAGAGAAAGGGGAGACAAAAGGTAAAATGATTCATAAAATCTTTATAAGTAGTAAAAAAGATAATTCTGTTGAAGTTTAAAAGAGGACTCCTCCCTTTAGTTTGGGAGAGGTTGGATTATGTGAGTGGAAAATTTCTGTATTAAGTCATTATATATATATACATCAGTTTTCTTTTCATATCTAATCATTCTTCTTTTCAACTGCATTGTCTTCAGCTGCCGTTGCAGAAGAGGCTGTATATGAAGGGAATATTTATTCCAGTCTCACCAATCCATGTGAGCATGAATATGGTGTGCCCTCTTTAACTCGCTCATTGACGGTCAATAAAGGTAACATACTTTTTATACATATCAAGACAAATTTTCATATCACTGCACATTTCAGGTCAATAAACAGCTGTTAAAGTGAATAAAAACACTCATTTAATAATACAAATGCCTAGAGTTTGATTTGTGCACAAGTTTAAAATATGAAGAAGAATTTGGCGCATTCAAAACAATGGTTTCAACCTGGTGTTTTCACAGTGATGCCATAGGAGGACCATTCTGGGTTCCCTAAAGAACCTTTCGATTAAACAGAAAAGTTTTAGTGTAAAGAACATTTTACTAATCTAAAGAACCTTTTGTGCAATGGAAAGTTAAGAAACTTTATTTTTAAGAGTGTATATATATAAATTTTAAATATATATATATATATATATATATATATATATATATATATATATATATATATAAAATTTTTTTTTGTGCATATTCATTGTGTGATATAAAAATGTGTGATATAGGATCCAGCTGTTTCTGGTCTAAAACAGGACAAGTGAAAATGGACAGAAAGAGGAACAAAAACAGATGGAGAAAAAAAACAACTGATGCAATGGTCAGTGAGTTAGAGCAAAGTATCAAACAAAACAAACATTATTTCTGATCTCAAGATAAAAAGGTGTTAAATTAATTAAATAATTTATGTTACGAGAACCAAATCTGATATTATGATAATGTTACATGCTACACTATACCAGTCAAAAGTTTTGATGTTGATTTTTTTCTCTTCTGCTCACCAAGCCTATATTTATTTGATCCAAAATACAGCAAAAGCAGTAATAAATTTTCAGCATCTTTACTCCAGTCTTCAGTCACATGATCCTTCAGAAATCATTCTAATATGCAAACTTGCTGTTCAAAAAACATTTACTGTTTTTATTATTATCATCATTTAATACAGTTGAGTACATTTTTTAAAAGATGAAATAGAAAATGAACAGAAAGATAAAAGATCCAAAGATCAGCGTTTATCTTAAATAAAAAAATGACTTTTATATAAATGCTGTACTTCTGAACTTTCTATTCATCAGAGAAACCTGGAAAAAAAATCTACTCAGTTGTTTTCATTAATAATAATAATAATAATAATAATAATAATAATAATGTTTTTGAGCAGAAAATCAGAATATTAGAATGATTTCTGAAGGATCATGTGACTGGAGTAATGATGCTAAAAATTCAACTTTGAAATCACAGGAATAAATTACATTTTAAAATATATTCAAATAGAAAACAGTTGTTTTAAATAACAACTAAATAAATGCATGCTTGGCGAACAGGAGAGACTTTTTTAAAAAACAAAAATAATGGAAATCACTTTAAACAAAAAAAAAAGTTAAAAAAAGGAATCCCCTTTTTTCTAGTTGAATCAAGAATTTTTCATTTGCTCGTAAAATGTTTGCATGCCCCCATGAAATTGCATTCACTCTTTCCTTTACAAAAATTCCGTGCTTCCTCATAAAAAGTCTGTTTTAGCTCTTAAAACTTTTGAGTTCTTTTTTGTCCAAGGGAACTCGATGCTTTTTTCTTTGGGGAACGCAAAACTTTGCAAACTACTGTTAACTATTTTGGGAGAACGCAAAGCACGTATCATTTTTAGATAATTCTATCATTTTTCCTCCTACCTAATCATTTTTTTCATCGCACGTCCTTTTAGGGGCTCCATATATTGCCAGTTAACCAATTAGGGTTTTTACAGAAACATATTCTTTACCTTTAAAATGACTAAAATTGTAAGTTGTTGTGGTAGTGCTTAGCATAATATTAAACAGTTTACTCTTATATAGAAGCATTTCTATCCATTATAGTTAAGCCGAATGGTTCTCGTTTGAAATGTGCTACCACAGCCCGCATAAATTATAGGTTGCTGTAAAAGCTGCAAAAGAGTCTTTTGTATGACCATAGCTCACAGTGTAAAAAGCATATCTGGGACACAGCTGCATATTTTGTTCTCTCGAGGACAGCGGGTATCTTATTTTGTCCAGAGAGAGCGCTTCAAGGTTTCAGAAGGGCATACGAGGACACAGCCGATATTGTGTCACGACGCGTCGTCGTCAGACTGTGCGTTTCTACGGGTGAACGTCTTCAAAGCCCTTGCGTGCGGTCGAAACCCCCCCTCGTAGTGTGTTAGTGGGCACATAAAGAGCCAGTCAACTGCGCACTAGATTACAAAAGCTTGCAGATTATTACTTGAACTTCGTCGAACCGAGCAACAAACGGTTTTGCATTAGCAGAAAAAATGTACGTAAAACTGTGCAATTTCGGCAAGTACACAGACGCCAAGTCTAAACCGAAACAGCTGGAGCCCGATTCAGGTGATTAATGTTGTGACGGCACATATCTTGACTTCCGTCATCTTACGGTTCATGTAAGGACAAATGTATAATGTTTTTCTCCAGATACATCAGTCGATATTCACCGGAGGCTCCGGGTTTACCGCATCGTTTCGCTGGTTCTTTTTGTCATCGCCGTCCTGTTGCTGATTGTGGTCATTGTGCTGTTTATGAAGTGTAAGTATGACCATCTTTTATATGTAACGTTAAAGGTTGAAACCTAAAACATAGTATTGTGTTCATTTAACCCTTTTCTTTTTTGGTCAAAATACGCTGTAAATACCACATTGTTTTTGATATTGGCTTTGTGCCAACAATATCCAAACAAGCAAAATATAAACTAATTTACGGTTTATAATAAGGTTTATAATTCCAATAATAATAATAATTTGTAATAACATTTATCAGTGCTGGGAAGTAACTAGTTACTTGGAAATGCGTTACGTAATTTAATGACAAAATCCATTAAAGTTACTGAGAGAAAAAAAAAAGTTACAGTTCCTTAAGAAATGTTAACGAGGTTTCATTAGAAAATAATGAACACAGCTCGGGTGTATGATAATTCAGTGGACCGTCGTCAGTTATTCCTTACATTGTCCTAATTCAAGTGATGAAGACTTTGAAGTCTGACAGTAATCAATGTTGAGTACTACTGTAAGGTTAACCCTGCCTGCTTTAAATGTTTGAAAATTAGTATGAAAAACAATATAGTGTTCACCTTAAAGAAAATGGGATCAAAAAAAGAAAATTACGCTACCAGTCAAAAGTTTTTGAACAGTAAGATTATTCATGTTTTTTTTTTTTTTTTTAAGAAGTCTCTTCTGCTCACCAAGCCTGCATTTATTTGATCCGAAGTACACCAAAAACAGTCAAATTTAGAAATATATGTTACTGTTTAAAATAACTGCTTTCTATTTGAATATATTTTAAAATGTAATTTATTCCTGTGATTTCAAAGCTGAATTTTAGCATCATTACTCCAGTCACATGATCCTTCAGAAATCATTCTAATATTCTGATTTGCTGCTCAAAAACATTTATTATGTTGAAAACAGCTGAGTAAAATTTTTCATGTTTCTTTGATGAATAGAAAGTTCAGAAGAACAGCATTTATCTGAAATAGAAATCTTTGGTAACATTATAAATGACTTTATCATCACTTTTGATCAATTTAAAGCAGCCTTGCTAAATAAAAGTATTAATTTCTTTCCTTAAAAAAAGGGGGAAAATTATATTGACTTAAAGCTTTTGAATGGTATATAGTGTATAATGTTACAAAAGCTTTTTTATTTCAGATCTTTGGATCTTTCTATTTATCAAAGAATCCTAAAAAAATTACCCTATTGTTTTAAATATTGATAATAATAAAAAAAAAAAAAAAAAAAAAAAAAGTTTCTTGAGCAGCAAATCAGCATATTAGAATGATTTCCGAAGGATCATGTGACACTGAAGACTGGAGTAATGATGCTGAAAATTAGCTTTGATCACAGGAATAAATTACATTTTAAAATAGATTCAAATAGAAAGCAGTTTTTTAAAATAGTAAATACTTCACAATATTACTAATTTTGCTTTATTTTGGATCAAATAAATGCAGGCTTGGTGAGCAGAAGAGACCTCTTTAAAAAAAACATTAAAAAACAGTGTAAACTAAAAGAGAAAGATTCTGAAAACTTGTTTCAAGGTCTCCATGCTACTTTATTATGGCTCCACAGTAAAATAACTGTAGTAACTACGGTATTTTGTTGGAAATGGTGATTGTCATGGCAATTGGTTTTTTAGAGTATACACTGTTTTGCTATATTCTGAACAGTGACTGGGGCGCAGCCATGTCAAGCGGTCGAGCAGCCTGAAGGATCTCCACCGGAACAGACATGCGACTTGAAGAAATGCCAAGTGGTTAACCAGGAGCCTTGTGAGTTTGTGAACAACAGACATACATTTATCTAAAGATTTTATTGTTTTTTTATTCCCCTAACTTATTTTTACTTCACTTCAATGTTGTCTTGTTTCACCACCTAAATGTTGGTGTTCAGTGCGTCTGTGCACGGAATGTGGCAAGGGCTGGCTGAGGTTTGAGAATACTTGTTATTTCCTGTCCCGTAATCGTCTCACTTGGCAGCAGAGCAGGCAGGACTGCCAGAGGAGGGGAGGAGATCTGGCCGTCATTACTAATGAACGTGTACAGGTCAGTAAATCTGGTAATGGGTAAATTAAACCAGAACTGATTCACATATTAATGTATTCATATGCTTTTTGACAATATCTAATCTCTGCAGATGTATCTGAGTAAGAAAAAAGGGAATTTGCACTACTGGATTGGACTAAGTCATTTGGGGACAGATGATTGGACATGGATTAACAACACTGTATTGACCGTGAGGTGAGAAAATAATTATGATTCAAAAGTGGCTAGTTGAAAATTGCTGGGCCTGTTTACTACATTATTTTTAAGCTGTCTGGAATCATAAAAATGAGCAAATACATTTGAAGTCAAAAGTTTACATACACCTTGCAGAATCTGCAAAATGTTAATTATTTTACCAAAATAAAAAGGATTATATAAAATGCATGTTATTTTTTATTTAGTACTGACCTGAATAAGATATTTCACATAAAAGATGTTTACATATTACTCCACAAGAGAAAATAATAGTTGAATTTATAAAAAATGGCGCTGTTCAAAAGTTTACATACACTTGATTCTTAATACTGTGTTGTTACCTTAATGATCCACAGCACACGTTTGTTTAGCGATAGTTGAAGTTTACATACACCCTGCAGGATTTTCAAAATGTTAATTATTTTACCAAAATAAGAGGGATCATACAAAATGCATGTTATTTTTAATTTAGTACTGATTTGAATAAGATATATTTTACATAAAAGATGTTTACATATAGTTAGTAATAATTGAATTTATAAAAATGACCCCATTCAAAACTTTACATACACTTGATTCTTAATACTGTGTTGTTACCTGAATGATCCACAGCTGTGTTTTTTTGTTGTTGTTTAGTGATAGTTGTTCATGAGTACCTTGTTTGTCCTGAACAGTTAAACAGCCCACAAATTCTTGGTTTTTCAGCGTTTTCAGCATCATGTGCTACTATTACAGAAGGTTCAAACGCTCACTGATGCGCCAGAAAGAACCACAATGCATTAAGCCGGGGAGTGAAAACTTTTTAAATTTGAAGATCAGGGTAAATTTTACTTATTTTGTCTTCTGGAAACTATGTAAATATCTTCTGTAGCTTCTGAAGGGCAGTACTAAATTAAGAAAGAAAAAATGATATTTAGGCAAAATAAGAAAAATGTACACATCTTCATTCTGTTCATAAGTTCTCACCCCCTGGCTCTTAATGCTTTGTTTTTCCTTCTGAAGCATCAGTGAGTGTTTGAACCTTCTGTAACAGTTGTATATGAGTCCCTCAGTTGTCCTCAGTGTTAAAAGATGGATCTCAAAATCATACACTCGTTGCTGGAAAGGGTTCAAATTAGGGATGCCACAATACTCAATATAATATCGAACCGTTCTGTAGGACATCCACGGTTCAATACGCGCTTGTGAATTGCGGTTTTTCAGTTTTGCATTTAAATAACTTCCTTGTTTTAGTTCTCTCGGAATTCGCTGTATGTGTACCCACAAATTTACATTCTGAAATGAGGAAACGCTTCCCCGCTTATATTTGAAAAAGCAACACACGCAGAGCATCTTTCATTCTAATGATATGTACTGATGAGCCTTTCTAAACCTGTTGTCCAACAAAAGAGTTATAAAAACAAAAGTTATAAAAATCATTATAACTTGTTTTTAATTCACAACATCAGTTGAGTGTTTGAAATAACTTCCTTATGTGATCTGATGTGGATTCTTATCACAGAATGAGGCAGACAATAAATTCTATACTCATATTCAATGTATGTTGATTAGCATTGGCTTATGAAAATACACGAGATGGCTTGAAGAACACAGATAAACTCTATATTACTGCAGACGAGTGTTTATTGTCCTTGCATTTCATCATTCAAAACGTTTGACGTTATGTCTTGTTTTTATTCAGTTACAGCAATAACGATGCCTTTATCCATAATAGAGGAGCTGGAACAGAACGTGTCAGTGCTGCTATTTTAACGCATGTGTGGATTTTTTTTTTTTTTTTTTGCACGAGAGCGCCCTCTTGCGTCCAGTATGAATGAAACCCATTCTATTTTGTGTAAAAATTGAAAAAATAATTACTCTTTCAAAAGAAAAATTAAGCAGACATATATTAAACCACGCTTTTACCCGTGTACAGAGGTTTATGGGAGTATTTTGTTAATTTGTTGAAAAAAAAAAAAAAAACCTCACATTGAATAGGCAAGATACCAGAACCGAACCGAAAACGGTGGTTAAAAACTGAGGTACGTATTGAACTGTGGACTAACTGTATTGTTGCACCCCTAGTTCAAATACACAAAAATGCTGAAAAACACAGGATTTGTAGGACCTGAAGGATTTTTCTGAAAAACAGCAGGCAGTTTAACTGTTCAGGACAAACAAGGGACTCATGAACAACTATCACTAAACAAAAAACACAGCTGTGGATCATTCAGGTAACAATGCAGTAATAAGAATCAAGTGTATGTAAAGTTTTGAACGGGGTAATTTTTATAAATTCCACTATTATTGACTATATGTAAACATCTTTTATGTAAAATATATCTTATTTAAATCAGTACTAAATTAAAAATAACATGCATTTTGTATGATCCTTCTTATTTTGGTAAAATAATTAACATTTTGCAAATTCTGCAGGGTGTATGTATTACTTTTGACTTCAACTGTATTTTTCAAAGATATTTCACTTTTTTGCAATTGTCCACTTTTTTTTTCTTATATATATATTTTTAAATGATTGGTTTGTTTTTAGACAAAAAAGTCATACTTTTTTTTTATACTTCTCATTCAAAACAAAAACAAAAACAAAATAATGAAATTATTTTTAAAATGAAAACGGTGAAATATTTTTGCCTAGTTTTTGTTGCTACAGCAGAAAAATATAAATAAAATAGGTAATAAACTCAGGGAGGCACTTGCAAGTAAATAAATAAATAAAATTCAATTCAATGCCATTGAAGCCTCCATAAATCACATGGTACATACAAACATAAATACAAACAAGTATTATATAATGAAAATATTTGTTTAAATGTAGTTTAGTAGCTGCTGACTTGACTATGGTTTTTATGCATGCACATAGATATTGGGGAGATCGTTCCTTTCCTGGAGAGTGTGCCATCCTGGATGGAAATGAACCACCTGAGCGGAGCTGGCGCCCATCGACCTGCACTTTATACTTACAGTACATCTGTCAGAAGATGTAGATGTCCAAACATCATCTACACCTACTGAAATCACCTATATATCTAGAAATCATAACTCAACAAATACTCAAGATAATCATCAGGACATATGGTCAATCAACATAACGCAAAGCTTTTTAGTACAATGCGCATTATGAAGCATTATAGGTGCAGAATGTTTTTTTTTTTTTTTTTTAGAAAATATCCCGTTTATTTGTTATAATTGCACTCATTTCTAACTGTACTGATCATTTATACAAAGCTCGTTTATTTGCACTAAATATATCTAATTGTCACACGAAAATGTTTTGTATTGCTCATACTTTCTCTGAAATGTCTTTTTGCACTGTTTAATTAAACTTCCACCTTTACGTAACAATATTAATGGTGCACAGTTCAGCTTTGTCTACCTAATACAACACATATATATTTTTCCATATTATAAAACACTAAATAACTTAACATATCATATCACCCAAACGTTGCTACTTGATTTTGAGGCATTTTCAGATATATTTGATATCTGCGGAATCCACATTTTCTTCCTTTTCACCTTCTATACTCTGCCGAATGAGCTGCCAGCATTTTATTGGTCTCCTTTGGATTCTAGGCCTGCTTTTCACAACTGAATTGGCCTCCGGTGGAACATTGTCAGGGTCAGGCTTGCTTGTTTCCTCCTTCTCCTTAGGTGGTTCTCCTTCCTTTGAGAATGCAGTAATGTAGCGCCTCATCTTTTGCACCAGCGGGTCATTGCGATCCTCCACTCTGGAATCGTGAGATGTTGCGAATGAGTAAGACTCATCAACACGTGAGTGTTTAGTAATGCTTTTGTATTGGAATTGTCATTCCTTACCGGAGGTACCAGCGTTCTCCAAGGCCAAAGGCCAAACCACAGACGCCCAGTCTCGGCCACAGGCGCAACGGTAACCTCCGTTCGAGCATCAGAGTAGTGGCCACCACCTTCGATCAGAGAAACCGATTTTCACCCAACATGCTTCCAAAATAATTGCTGTGGGGTTGTACTAGCTTCGGTACTAACCTGGGTCCTCCAGAGTTCGTCACGCTCCTGGGTGACCCTCCACTGCGTGTCGCTCATCATGGCGATCAGGAGGTTGAACAGGAGGATGTAAGAGATCACGCTGAAGCAGATGTGGACACAGTGCACGACTGGATGGGTGTAGAGCGTATGGTCCACTGGCAAGTCTATCAGACCGATGCTCAGCTCAAACTGAGTGAAGACGGTGATGGGGAACGAGCGGTATTGCGGTACAGCTAAAGATTCTTGAGTCATGTAATACATCCATACGGCTGAGGAAGGAGACAAGGAAACCGTTATTTACGTTACAAATTCACATATAATACCAGCGTCCTGTATTTGAACTAACCAGCAGAGAATCCGATGAGGAAAATGAGGGACAGCCACATGAACTTCGTCATATCTCCAAATATCGTCTGCAAAAGAACAACCATGCGTCTATGTTATAAAGCTATACTAGGTCTATGAACCGACAAGAATGAGCGGCTGCCTTAGCTAAACACTCCACCTTCTGAATCACAATGACGTAGGGTCCCAGCATCTCGAAACCTCGGGCAAAGTACATAACATTGGACCAGCCAAGAACCAAAGCCCAAGAAATCGGCACGAGCTCCTCTGCCATTCCGGTGGTCCGCAGCACACACAGAATCACAACCAGAGTTGCGTAACCAATTCTGCCACAGAAATACAAGGAAATAGTTTGCGTGAAATCAAACTTTTTTTATTTAACATGATAATGCAGGTTTCAAATGTTTGCGAGGAACCTCCTTTTTTCTGTATTATATTTTCTCTGATTTTCTTGATACAGAAAACCGGCATAAAATCCAGGCATAAAATAGAATTAGCTAAATTCTGGATGAATAAATCAAATTTAGGTCAGTACACAATAACAACGCAATATGGACCAGTGTTTGTGAATATTAATACTATTTAAACATGAATCCTGCATGTTCTGCGTGTCTCTGTGTGAATGAATGGTGCAGACGCACAGTTTAGTTTATTACACACAAGTGTGTGTGACGCACTTCATATGCATTTTACCGTTTCTTGTGAGAAAAACCAAAACTACCATTGTCATACTGATGCAAAATCGAATCCACGTCTGACGGTGGGTTGAAGAAGTAACAAATTTATTGACAAATTTACCATATGCAAATTAGGCAACTGAAATTAATGATAAATTAAAACTGAGAAATTACAATTGAGTTTCAATATGAAAAGTCAAACCAATCATTTCAAGAAAAAAAATTGTATATAAAACCGATTTGATCAAAGTTACTCTTAATCAATCTGAAAATAAAGCAAGTTAATCTTGAACCTCAAAGTCTTACAAATCTGAGAAAATTAAGTCTGAAGAGGAGAGTCAAGGGCTAGCCCAGAAGTGTCAGAGAAAAAGAAGAAGAGCTATAGTTCCTTGTCTGCAGGTGCATTTATACTCTGTATTCTCAAGGGGTTTGAAACCACCCAAAAGGAGCAATCATCATGTGACAACTATGATATATTGAAGGTCAATAATGACGGTATGTTCTCATGATGTCTGAAAAAGGATAATTATACCCTGTGGTTTTTAGCACTATCTTTAATTTGATCAAAAATCTGCTGAGACTCAGACATGTGTAGTCTCTGAATATCAAAGATAACAAACCTATGCACCAAATATATATTTGGCCGGAATTAAAACTAGACATAGATAACCACAAGGACATAGGCTAAGTACAAACTGTACGGGTCATATCATGCACGTGCCAAAACTGATGCAAAGAGCTCTTTAGGTTCGTTCAGTTCATCTAGTATATGATTCTTTGTTAATAGAGAATATTACAAGAATTATGAGTTGTTAATACTTCATAAACATTTGCATAATTAATTAAAAAAGCATAACTTTTGCATAATTGTTTCATAAAGCATAACTCATATGAATATGTACATTTTCAAAAATCCCAACACATCGCATATACATTGTTTTTAAGGAATATTTTCAAGAAAAATTATTTACCAGAATTAATTAATTTATTTAATTATTATTTTTTTTTTTTTTTTAAATAAAAATCAATTATTTAAAGATACCTTTGTTTATTAAGATTTAATGAATTCACTGAAATGGAATTCAGATATTTTGTAAAAATAAAAGTCAATTTGAGGAAAAAAATACAATGTATTTCATAGGGCCTTAAAAAAGTAATTATTATTCAGCTTTTAATAAATTGCTGGTAAATTGTGTAAGTTTCATGATTTCAATTAATTAGACATGCTTTTTGATTAATACAATTTAATTTAACCATTGAAACAGAGTCTAGAAAAATTTAAATGGAAAAAAAACGAAATCCAGAAACATGAAAAAGGAAAAAATGGAATTTGGGAAAGCTTATTTCATGTATTAAAAAACGACATATATTGTCAAATTGTAAAAAATAATAATAATAATAATATATATATATATATTTACTTTTTATTAATTTGACAGCATATGAGACCATATATCAACAACAACGCATTAAATTAATCAAATAAAAACATTTAAATAACTTTCTATTCATCAAAGAAACTAGAAAAAATTTATGAAACGAATGTTTCATGAGCACCAAGTCAGCATATTAGAATGATTTCTGAAGAATTATGTGATACTCAAGACTTGTGCTTAACAAAGCCCTTCAGTTGTGACTTTTGAACCTTATTGCTTATGTATTATATATATTGTATATAACAATATGAACTTACAAAGTCACATGGAAGGGTCCTCCAAGGGCAGACTGGCCAAAATAGCGTTTAGCCCCCACTCTCAAAATACTGGGAATCTGAAAACAATACAAAATAAGAAGTGTGAAGGTGTAACACCAAAAATATTTTATATGTTATTACATAATATTTCTAATTTTGCTGACCTCTATCAGCAGAATAACAATGGCTCCTATGACACTGATAATTTCTCCAATTAAACGCAGGTGATCTTTATAGGTCCGATAGCTTTCCTAAACATACAAAAAGTCAATAAGTTCTTGCAGACATATATAAAGTTGCTCTGACGTACAGAAACGGAAAACTAAAAACTCTTCACACCGTAAAGCTCTTCTGCACTTTTATGGTTCGGTCATTTTCTGCTTTGGTGTAATTCTCAGGAATGTCCTGCAGGGGGCGGTTTATACAGCACAGAGTGAATATGCTGATATACAGCAGGTACACCAGCATCAATATCCTGCAAACAGATCAACAGAGCAACATCAGCAATGTGGCGGAAATCATGAACTTTGTTTCTTATTTTTGTAAGGCGTCATAGCACGTCACTGTTATTAAAGTAAAAATAGAATGAGAAAAAATGCTGAATATGTGGAAAAAGTTAAAGCTGATGAACAGTCAGCTAAAGAAAAACAGGCACAACAGGGACAACATAATGTAATGTTCCTTTAAACTTCCGTATGTCTAATCTATGATCTAATCTAATCTAATCTAATCAAATATAATATAATTAGGGCTGTCAGTTGATTCAAATTTTTAATCTAAATAATCACAAAATAAATATGACTGTGAAAATACCCACAAAAGATTATTGTATCAAGTATCAAGTAGACATTACCAATTGTAGCTTTAGAAAGAAATATCTGATTTAATTCAACATAAAATTTATTACACATAAACATTTAGGCTGCAACAGCCATCAAAGATCATTTGAGAAGAATCTCAGGATTTTTTCTTCATACAATAAAAGTCACTAGTACCCAAAACAGCTTTGCTACCAACAAGTTTTCAAAATACCTTCTTTCATGTTCCACAACAGAAAGGTTTGAAAAGACATGAGGATGAGTAAAAAATGACAGAATGTACTAGTTCAGAATGAACTATCCCTTTAATGTTTTTATTTTTGTTATTATTATTATTTTTGGAATGAAATGACACTCTAAATAAGAAACTAAATCTGCAAGCAGGTGGTGGCAAATGTCTTTATAAGTCATTCATTCTCTGCAAAATTGAACAAAAACACATAATATTAAAATATCTAACATAATATCAACTTTTTATTTACTGAACTGTTTTATAAAATTACATTTAAGCTTGTGATAGATCGGGACAAAATCAGCAGTCATGTCATATTGCTCTTGCTGGCCTTTTGATATTGTGCGACATGTGATATATAGATATGAGACAAAACACATTTTTTGCACCAATATCCTGAATTTTACAGCATAACTGCATTTATGGATTTGTTGCCCTGCATCATATTTGTCAACAGTCAACTGTATGAAAATAAGATGACGTACAGGTCTGGGGGCTGGGCCAGCGCGTTAACTGGGTTAAAATATTTTAATTGTGTTATTTTTTCATAACTAATTAATTAACGCATTAAACTGACAGCCCTAAATCTAATATAATGTAATATAATATAATATAATATAATATAACATTATATAATATAATATAATATAATATGTACAAGAAACAGTAAAGCACAGTGCTGCCAATGCCAAGGACATGGGTTTAATTTACTGATCTATATAACTGATATCTATTATAATATTATATATCAGTGGTTATTATTCCCAAGGAATAAAATAATATAATATAATATAATATAATATAATATAATATAATATAATATTTTTTCACCATAACATTTCTTTGATTGACCTAAAATAGACAAACCAGTTGCCCTAACATTTTCTTTTTGATCTTATTTTTAATAAACACACAAAAAATCTGAATTCTGTGAATTCTTAAGTCCAAGACATTTAAGTAATGTATATATATATCAGTAGTTTACCTGACTGAAACTAGTAAAAATTACAAAAAAAAAAGTGTTTAATTTTAAACAGCTCCACATATTAATAGTTTATTAATGAAATAAAAATAACAACTTAGTAAATGCTGTTTTTTTATAGTGTGTGATAGTAAGGCACCTGAAGTAATGCTTCCCATACAGATTCCACTTCAGTCTGACGAGCTGTCGAACTGGAGTCAATTCAAGAATCCTTCTGGCCTGACACGAGAGAGGATACACAAAGCGCTTTGTTAAGAGATTAACTAAATATAGCCCAGCTACAGGAGTTTGATTTAGTCTGTTACCACTGGTAATTTTTAGACAAGTATATAGTTTTTCTGGTTCTGTTTGATACGCCATATTGTGTCCTGCACACATTTACACACCTCTCTTTTCTGACTGCTGACAATGATCTCAAGCACTGAGAGGTCATCCTCCCTGGAGTCGATTTCAGTGAGGTCATAAAGGTTGGAGGACAACGGTCCCAGACTCCACTGAATAATCCGCCTGCGGTTAACCAAGTGCTGGAAGACCTGCGTAACATCACAAAAACATTACCCAGCGTTTTTTAAATGCTGCAAAATGCTACAATGCAATTGTAAAGCATTCTAGATACATGCTTTAGGAAGTGATCTCTCTTACCACAAGATTGCCCTCCTTCGCAGCGAGTTTAAACGGTGTGAGGCCTCTGTAGTTGGGTACCATGTCTAGAGGAATAGTGGGGTCCAGATCTGCATCTTGTGACATAAGCAGATCAAAAACCTGACACGCCGTTGTTTTATTGGGCTGCAGAACCAACAGATGAAGGATGCTGTTACCTGTTCATGAGAGACAACAGCAGATGCAAATATAAATATCACATTGTAAATAAAAGAACTAATTAGGCCAGAAGGATATTTTCTCTTACCCATAGAATCCTGGGCCCGGATATTAGCCCCAGCTTTTATCAGCATGGATATAATTTCGTCATTACCCACACAGCTCGCAAATGCCAGGATGTGTTCACCTACAGTCACACAATTTATGCACGCAATTTTTGTAACAGTCAAGAAAAAGTACAACCTATCTACAACTTACGACCAAATTTAATTCCAAAAACTGAATACTAGAATACAAACATCTATCTCACCAAAGTACAGAAGTCCTCCTCTTCTTTTGCGAAAGTACATGCCTGTGACTCTGGGTGTTGCCACATCACCTCCTCTTTTTATCAGCTCCTGGACTAAGTTAACATTCTGGTTAACAGCGGCAATGTGAAGGGCCGTTAAACCTGTCAATCAGAGCATGCATTCATGAGATAGTTATCAAACTGCATTAAATGTTTGAAGAAGTTTTTGCTCCTTAAATAAAGACCTTGGTAGAGTTCAGACGTCATGGGCTCGTTGATGAGCTCCGGCGCTCCGTCCATTAACGCCAGAGCCGCATTAAGATTATCATTCATCGCAGCAACATGCAGAGCCGTTTCTCCAAGTTCACCTAGAATGAACGCCCAATGTCAGATCCACATTAAACTTTGTTTTTGTCATTCAGTGTGCAAGGCAAACAAGTGTGGTTTACCTCTCTCAAAGATATTTGTAGATGAACAATCAAGCAGTTTCTTTATACAGGCCGCATTATTCTCCTTAGTGGCGGAAAACAGGGGAATGTCATGTACTCTGTAGAACGTAAAGAAACGTGACTACAACTGCAGGTGTGAGCTGAAATCAGGATGTTTTCATTGATTTATGATATTAGACTGAACTTAAATTTCCCTTTAAATAAAACTGTTAAAATATTACACTGCAAAGTTGGCACAGAAGCAGCCATATACAATTTTAAAGGAATAGTTCACCCAAAAATGAAAACATTGTCATTAGCTTTGTTTGCATCACCCTGTTTTGAAGTATCGCATCAGAAACAAGAAATCCGGAAAAAGTTTTTACGCTCGCTTGAGGTGATTTTTGACTTGTGCGGAAAAGGGTTAATGTGGATAATGGTAGATGGGAAACGCATTTCGCCATGCACACCAATAAAGTCGTGTGACTTTGCGCTATAGGACGGGATAACCTGACTAACCAGCGGACTGATTATCAGGAAGTGACGATTTTGTTCTTTTGGATTCATTGGATGCAAAATGTTTTTTCGCAAATGCTTTTTTTTAAGATTTATTTTTTGGCATTTTTGCCTTTATTACGACAGGACAGATCAGAAGTGACACAAGGCTATTGGCGCCAACATTTGCAAATGTTTTTATGCGATATTCCAATTTTGCGCACAAGTCAAATTTGCAATTTTGGATGGAAACCCGGCTATTGATTACTCACCCTCATGTCGTTTCAAACCAATAAGACCTTCGTTCATCTTCAAAATGGTCAGAAAGCTCTCGAATTTCATCAAAAATATCTTATTTTGTGCTCCGAAGATGAACGAAGGTCTTACGGGTTTGGAACGACATGAGGGTGAGTAATTAATGACAGAATTTTTTCTTTTTTGGGTGGACTATCCCTTTAAAGCACGGCCAGACAAAATACGATGTGTTTGTTTACACAAAACCTAGTCTAAAAGTCTAAAACCTGAAATTACGAGAGCAATATTGTTTTACTGTCTACCAAGCATTAGCACTGCCTTGTATGAAATGACAATTTAGTTTCTTATTTAATATGTTGATAATAGTTGATTCTTTACTTTTTGTTCTGTGTGAGGAAGGTCTCATCCAACATTTCGTTCCATCCTTTTCTATGCTGAAGGCGGAACTTCAGTTGGCTCCACCAATGGTTTATCTCGCTTGCAGCAGTTCTGGAGATGGCTGGTGACATGGTTTCTGGAGGAGTTTCAGACCAAAAAGACTGACAAGAAGAAATCGACATTGTCAAAATAAGTTAAAGTACAGAAAAAAAAAAAAAATTCTGCACAGTGGTTTTCCTCCTCATCAGCACATTCAACATTTTATTATAAAATCAGTTGGTAGTTTATCATAACTTAAAAGATCCTTTAAAACTTAAATGACCCATTTTTGTACATTCTAGTCTAACCCTTAATTTGCTTTGTTGATGTAACTTAATGAATATATGACTCAGAATATTTAATATATAAATTTATTTTACTATTATTACTACAACTTGTACTATTTTTAGTTTTATTTTGGATGAGGATTTAACATATGAAGCACATTTTAGGTTAACATTATTCTTCTTCTTCCAAAGTTTTTTAAAAATGCAGAAAAACATCCACTTAACCCACTATCCACTTTCATAACATAGCAATCAGTTAATATGCACTTGCTACAATACTGTAGCAAGGATGCCAGCATTCAAAGCAATATTCACCTACCTTGCAAAAATCCTTAATATGTTATTCCAGTGTTTATTTTAGTAATTGATGTGCAGCATGTTTGCTTGACTGTCAGTGGACAATACAAAGGTAAGCAGTCTGACATCAGTATTTATACTTATAGCTGAGTCTGGAAAGGAGGGTGGAGGACGTCACACAGGTGGACAGTAGAAAAGGATGTTTAGGTGCCCAGTAAGTGACCCAATGTAGTTGGGACAGTTGTGTTAAATACTTATTTGTAGTTAGCATAATATAGCCTAAATGTTATTTTAACAACTTAATTAACGTTACTAACTTTGAATCTTACTATTAAAGATGTCTTATTTTCTTTGCATTTCTTTTTTCTTTTTTTTTTAATTGATGGTTGTTTTATTATTTTACTGAAACATAATTTTCGACTGAAGTGGACATAAGTGTTTTTTTTTTTTTTATCACTTTGTACCTCTATAGAGTTGCGAGATTGGTCCGTAGTCCATAATCGGTCCTCACCCATCATCTTTCACTGTGTACCTGAAACAAAACCATATTAGTCAACACTTTTAAAAACACTGTGTCAGATAAACGTACAGCAAACCTGTCCCAAACCAGCTGACGGATACCAGGATGTTCTAGATGATTCCAAACAACCTTCAATGGCCGGAACATTCACCTTTATTGAAGCGCGGTAACGTTAGGTTTTGAGGTCCAAGGCCCAACGTCCGATCAACGAGCGTTTGTTCTCCTTCGCTGAACGGTAACACTGGATCATTCAGTCCCAAATCCGCACAAAATCAAAGGGTCTTTCTCTTTAACAGCCAGCAAACAGACTACAAGGCTACTTCTCTCAGTAATGTGGCGAAGGACTGGTCAGACAGATACCACCACACCAGGTCAAGGGATAAACCGGTTTTCAGGATCATTCCGTAATTGTTTCCACGTCTTTCAACGTAACAGGACTGACCACTTATGTTTTGCCCACTAAAGATCGCCTAATGATGTTTTGCACGTCGTCCCAAGATATTGACTTGTAGTAAACAACTAAAAAAAAAATAAAAATAAAAAATCCGTCAAGCTGTCTGAACGAGCGAAACACGTTAAATCTAGTTTAACGTAAAATACGAAACGACGTTATTAACCGCCAAGTACGTTAGTTTGACGCACTCAGAAAATGTTTGTTTTTCGGTATGTTTTGATCTACCCAATAACATTTGTGACCAAAATTCGTTTTTTTTAGTTCGAGATTCTTTCTTAAATATCTTTAAAAAATTATTTTACACAAAACTGTCCACATAAAATAAAATTTACGGAAACATTTTTTTCTTGACTGTGTAAGCTATGACAATGGCTATATATTCTGACTTCGCCATAACTGCCTTATAGTAATTAACAAACAAATAAATAAAATGTAACATTATTATTTGCAACTTTCTACTGGGTCTTATTAAGCAGTTATCAAGCAGATGAGAAATTAGATTTTTAGAAAAAAAATGCATGCAGCTGCTTACATTGCTGGAAAAAATTAGGGATTAAGAGTACATTAAATGCAATAACAACATCAGAGAGTGGCTGTGTAATATAGGGTAATTTAACTCATAATACATAGTGGTCAAACACCAAAGGCCTAAAAAACAAGGCCTAATTGTATGTTTACATCACAAGGAAGAAATAAGTGTTTTGGTTAACCAAGAGAACCATGTTGGTGGGGACGTCAGTGAAACCTGATATATTTTGCTTATCAACACTGAATGTATACATTTGCAAAAGATACATTTGGATAAATGCTATTAACTATAGTTTAAAGGTCTGGTTTGAGGTGAGTTTGGATGGTGTAAAAGACAAATAATCATCTTTGATGGTCAGGTACATGAGTCATAATGGTTGGTCAAAAGTGTTTTAAATGGCTTGTGTAAATGGCTCAGAAAGGCAGTATGGGATACTATCTATAGAATGCTACTTAGACCACATATTGTGAAGTAATGGATGTTTTTTTTTTCTTCCAGTTGACTCAGTCATGCGTAGTTTTGCTTTAAAAACACATATTTGCTGTGTGTTATTTTAGAGCTTCAAAAAATAACCTAATACCCAAGGTATGTGTTGTACTTTGACTTCTTTTAGAGTTACAGCACGTTGTGTTTTTTTATGTTAAGATGCTGTAAGATTTTCATGTGCAAATTATTGTGTGTGATTTCATTCTGCTTACCACAAATGATTGCAAACAAGTTATTTTGTTGCAATAATTTAATGGACAGTTGCAGTTAAGTTCACCAAGGTCAAACTGCAGCAAGAATGCAGAGTTTTGGTCAGTATTGCACTTGCAATAATGTATAATAAAGTTTTTGTAGGACGCTTTTCACTAACTTATATGTTACAGTACGTGTGAAACTGTCCGAGCAAATATTCACAACAATCAGCAGCAATTCACAGTGTAGGACTTGTTTAGCAAGCAAAACAAGTGGATGTGCATGTTTTTTTGCAACATATAAGGGTAGCTGACGCATATGTACTGTTTTTTTTTTTTTTTTGTAAATATAAAAGTCTATATTTTAAAAGCTGTGAATGGTCAACATTTCTATTTTTTTTTAAATTTTATGGAATATTAATGATTCTTTGAGGAATCTAGACAGTTCAAAAGAACGGCATTTAGTTGAAATATACTTTTACATGTATACACACGACCAGTCAAAAGTTTTTGAACAGTTAGATTTTTAATGTTTTTTAAAGAAATCTCTTCTGCTCACCAAGCCGTAATTTATTTGATCCAAAGTACAGCAAAAACAGTAACATTCTGAAATACTTTTACTATTTAAAATAATGTTTTTCTATTTAAATATATTTTAAAAATGTAGTTTATTCCCGTGATTTCAAAGCTGAATTTTAAGCATCATTACTCCAGTCACTGATCCTTCAGAAATCATTCTTATATTCTGATTTGCTGCTCAAAAACATTTATAGTAGTAAATTAATAGTAAAAATATTTCAAAATGTTACTGTTTTTGCTGTATTTTGTAGCAAATAAATTCAGGCTTGGTGAGCAGAAGAGATTTCTTTCAAAAACATTAAAAATCTTACTGTTCAAAAACTTTTGACTGGTATTGTATATATATGCATATACTTAATATAGTCAAAGTAGTTATTTTGTGTATGCATGGACTTTGTGTTCATTACCCCTATCAGATCATATACTCTGATCTCATACTGAGAATCTCGTTCAATTCCAGGTAAAGCTGACGTGCACTGATCGGTGTCTGATATGTGCCATTTTGCTGACTCCGTGCTGCATATGGGAAACTAGAAGGACAACGTGATGAGTAAACACTTTTTTTTTCATGTAAACAAATACAGTAGGCATCTTTAAACAAAATCATATATATTTACAAATTTCAACAGTAGTGGAACAGTGGTGAACAACTGTACAATCAAACAGATTCAAATATACATCCACTTGGTTATACACTCCCTTTTTACATTTTTTTTTTTTACACAGATAACCATTCGCACACCAAACACACTTTTTTTTTTCAGCAACGCCAAACAGTTTCATCCATACTGTAAATCTGTCACACACACACACTCTCATACACACAGTATACACAAGGAGCACATCTCTCTCTCTCTTTCACTTCACCTAGCAATCACATTTATTGCAACACCTACTTCACAATGCTCATATATTACAGTGTGACTTTATGCTACATTGTTTCGGGGTGAAATAGTCATTTTTACAGGAACACGCCTGCTAGTGGACAGGACTAGGATCGGTGGAGGGAAATTGGCTCACAGTAGCACAGACGTGCTTTTGAATGTGAAACGATGGTCACAGGTGAGATGATGGAACATCACAGGTCTTTTTCACAGGTAAGCAGTGAACTACCGTGGCCGCAGTGTACGACTGATACTCGCAAAATGCAAAAACTTTACCTCTTGTGTCTCTGAATAATTTGCTGTAAGCATTGTATGATTGCACAACACTTTATACATCTGTACATAAAGCATACAGTGGAAATTATTTTTCTTTGAGTTTGTGTTTTCCAGAAAAAACAAGGCAAAATACTGATTAGAAACATGACTTTTCGCGGTGTACTTTTCAAAGGGGTTTGGTTCATCGATCAATATGACTAACGTTTGGTTGTATAGTTAAAAAATAAAACATCTAGCGCCCTTGACCACACGTGCCAACAAAGACATAACAGTCAGTTACCGTCCACTTAAAAGTTTCTTGATTGTCCTTGCAACTGATTGTGAAGGAGCTTTCATTTTGTGTTCTTAAGGCTCAAGTTCATACTGAATGCCAGTAAGTAATGAACTGATAAGAAAGTGAGAGGTAGTGCAACACTGAAGGAGGGAGTAAGCGAAAGTAGAATATGGAAGACGACAGTTCAGGAAGGAAGGGTGGGTCAGATGGGCAAATTATTCAATAATAAGACTCGTCTTTTTCACTCAAGGCTCTTTTTGTCATCCTCATCTCTATTCCAGTGTTCTTGTGGGCTGCGACAGGCTGTGGACTAGATCTCCCAGCATGCACTGCTGTGTCAACGCAATGTGGGAAGCATCAGACCTCCACATGTCCCTGAGTGAGGTGTGTCCTGAGCTGCTTCGCTGCATTTACGATTTTCCGCTGATGACCGAGCAGATTGACTCCTAGAGCCTGAACATCCCTGAAAGAAAAGTGATGCATTAGATTCACAGCGCTCACACAGAAATATGGGTTTGTAAATGAATGTTTCTTGAACGGAAATACATTTATGGATTGATATTATTGTTTACACTTATATATAAATAAATAAACAATAGGTAACTCAGACCTTTCGTCTTAAAATACAAATAAAAGATCATTTTAAGTAATAAAACATGATTCCTTACATTTTTAAAACAGATCTGAACAAAATATTTCTATATTTATTTTATATATGTACATATATCTTTACACTACTGCTTAAAAGCTTGGGATTAAAAAAGCGAGGATGGATTAAATTGATCAAAAGTGACAGTTAAAGGGATAGTTCACCCAAAATAAAAATTCTGTCATTAAATACTCACTCTCATTTTGCTCCAAACTTGTAAGAAATTTGTTCACCTTCGGGACACAAATCAAGATATTTTTGGTGAAAATCTGAGTGCTTTCTGACCCTGGATAAACAGCAACACAACTACCACGAAGTTGCTGAATAAAGTTGTTATTTTTGTTATCTTTGTGCACAAAAACTATTCTCATAGCTTCAAAAAATGAAGGTGAACCACTGATGTCACAGAGATTATTTTAAAAATGTCCTTACTACCTTTCTGGGTTTTGAACGTGTCAGTTGTGTTGCTGTCTATGCAGGGTCAGAAAGGTCTCGGATTTAATCCAAAATATCTTAATTTGTGTACCGAAGATGAACGAAGGTCTTACAGGTTTGGAACGACATGAAGGTGAGTAATTAATGACTGAAATTTTCATTTTTGAGTGAACTATCCCTTTAAGTAATTTATATTGTTACAGAAGATCTATTTCAAATAAATGTTGTTCCTTTGAACTTTATAGTGATTTAAAACCCCTAAAAAACGTATCACAAATCTTAAACACTAAATCAGCATACTACTGAATGAAGACTGGAGTAATGATGCTGAAAACTCAACTTTGTGATGAAGATTTATTTAAAATTAAATATAAATATAAATAAATGGTGTTCTTTTGAACTTTCTATTCATCCAATTATCACAGTTTTTACAATATATTAATAATATTTTACAATATTACTGTTTTTACAGTATTTCTGATCAAACAAAAAAATAAGAGGCTTCTCGAGTTTTTGAAAAAGTTACTGTACTTGTTTAACAAAGAGACAGCAGTGTCAGAAATGACATGAGATGTGATATATGAAAGAAAGAAAGCAAGCAAGCAAGCAAGAAAGAAAATATAGTATTCAACAAGTGTGAAAATATGATTTCATTGGGTGTATTTACAATGCATAAAATGCTAGCTGTGAAATTAGCCATAGCAAGAAAAAGGAGTTGGCCATTTTACTCCAAAAATACTACAGTTGTTCATTAGAGAATGCTATTAAAGGATTAGTTCACTCCAGAATTAAAATTTTCTGATAATTTACTCACCCCTATGTCATCCAAAATGTTAATGTTTTTCTTGCTTCAGTCAAAAAGAAATTAAGGTTTTTGAGGAAAACATTCTTTTCAATGGGGATCAAGAGGTTGAAGGTCCAAATTGCAGTTTCAGTGCAGCTTTAAAGGGCTCTACACGATCCCAGGCGAGGAATAAGAGTCTTATCTGGCGAAAAAAATAGGTCATTTTCTAAAAAAAAAAAAAAAAATACAAATTTATATACTTTTTAACTACAAATGCTCATCTTGCACTAGCTCTGCATCCACAACGTCACGCATTACGTAATCGCGTTAGAAAGGTTGCAGGTGACATAGGCCCAGTGTTTACAAAGTGAATGTGCACAGAAAGTCAAGTGCCCTTTACAAAAAAAGGCAAAACAATGTCAGACAATTTTGAAGTTGGAGGAGAAAATAAGATTCAGTTTTTCCTCTTGCCCTACCTTTTTGAACCGAAGTACACAGACAAAGAATTAACCTTGCGTGACTTTTCTGACGTGAATATGTAATGTGTGACGCGCATGCACATTGCAGAGCTAGTGCAAGATGAGCATTTGTGGTTAAAAAGTACACACATTTTTATTTTCTTTTAGAAAATGACCAATCGTTTTGCTAGATAAGACCCTTATTCCTCGGCTGGGATTGTGTAGAGCCCTTTGAAACTGCAATTTGGACCTTCAACCCGTTGATCCCCATTGAAGTCCACTATATGGAGAAAAATCCTGGAATGTTTTCCTCAAAAACCTTAATTTCTTTTCGACTAAAGAAAGAAAGACATGAACATCTTGGATGACATGGGGGTGAGTAAATCAGCAGGAAATTCAGGAGTAAACTAACCCTTTAAGCACTACATCATTTGAGATGAGATATTTGAGATAAATTAACAGAAATTCTTCTGTGATGTATGTATATGTTGCACAAACTAATATGAAAAGTGTGTTTTAACTTACTCCATTGTGAGCATGCTCACTCTTTCCAGACTGTGGTACTGTGCTCTCTCAAACGCATCTTTATACCGCTCCATCTTTAGAGCTGTCAGCCAATCAACGACTGTCGTCACAGCTGACAGGTCAGTAGGGGTGGGGCTTAAGAGTGGCTGGGTGGGACTAAGAAAGATCATTTTAAAATATAAAACACAATATTACCTGTTAATATTACGTGGTAAATGTAGTTTTAAGTAACTCACCGGCTGTGTTCGGCCTTCAGGGAGGCAGGGTGGCGTATGAGACGGTCAAGGGACGACAGAAGAGAATCAAAGCCTGGCCGGTCCTGTCTGTCGGCCTGCCAGCACTGCAGCATTAGAGAGTGAAGAGCCGGAGGACAACCGTTTGGAGCAGGTAAACGGTATTGATCAACCACTGCCTTCATCACCTAGAGAAAAAGAGAGAAAGAGAGAGAGAGAGAGAGGATAAACATTTAACAACCTTCTACAGCCTGGTTTAGTTACAGTTGCAGAACATAAATCTTTGGTCGCTGTAACATAACTTTGGTCAAAAATAGCGGATACCAAACATCCAAGATGACAAAATGTTGCTATGCCAGTCATCACAGTGATTCATGTTTTGTACACAAGCGGAATGATAATTTAGAGGATTTATTATTATAAATATGGTTGTCACTATGGAAATTTTACAGCGTGTACATGGTCTTAGTCAAGTGTTTAATGTATGAGACAGAGAAATACAAAAGAAGAGAGTGGACAAGTGATTTGGAGGAAAAAGGAACTGAAAAACAAAGAACTGGGTTAGAAAAGAGGAATATGATGGGAAAAAATATTTAGTAAGATGTTAGCACAGTGCAAAAGTTTTATATTACACCACCAATTTTTTGTTTGTACTGTATTGCATCATTTGCTTCACAGTATTTTTGTTTTTAAATGCTCTCTTGCAAATCAATGTCTTAGTGCTGGTTGACTTGATTCATGTCTTAGAGCTCTAATTGATTAATTCTTTGAAATCCCTATGAAGAAAACGATTGGGAAAAGTACTTTTGGATTCAAAGCAGCTGAAAAATTAGGGATTTAACGTTACTATTTTGTCAATATGTGAACACACACTCATTGAACTCCCAGGTAGGGACTAAAAACTTTAAAAGAGAAACTTTTTAAAAAAGAAAGTACTGCTAAATGTCACACTCTCATAGTACTGCAGACTTAAATCCCAAGCAGTGAGTTGCACACAAACACACACACACACACAGTACTATATTGTAGTTTGTTTATGCAAGTTAAAACATGACAAAACATTCTAATAGCTCCCTCTAGTGTACATTTGGTTCATTTAATTGCTTTGTGACTGCATGGGATGTAAAGCAAGCATTGCTATAAAATTTTTAATGCTCACCTCTTGGTTGCTCATGTCCCAGTATGGACGTTCTCCATATGACATGACCTCCCACATGAGTATCCCGAAACTCCAGACGTCACTCGCTGAACTGAATTTACGATGCTGGAAAGCTTCAGGAGCCGTCCATCGCACAGGGATCTTACTGCCCTGAAAGACAGAGGGAATAATTAAATCAGACGCAATGACAACACAAATTAACAAAGATGTCTAGGGCTAAAAAAAACCTCAACAGATCAAGATTGAAAAGAACTGAAAATGAAATGAATTTACATGTCCATTTAAATAGTGCTTTGTACATTTACAGAATATGACGCACCAGTGAAGCCGTGTAGGTGGGCATGTTGTGGTCCAAACCCCTCATTAAACGGGAGAGGCCGAAATCAGACACCTTACAAACCAGGTTTGAATTCACCAGAACATTCCGAGCCGCAAGATCTCGATGGACAAAATTCCTCTCGGAAAGATAGCGCATTCCAGCTCCAACACCTCTCACCATGCCTACCAGCTGCAACACGCTGAACTGATCTTCGTTTTCCTTTAAAAAAAAAAAAGAAAAAAAAAAATAGCTGAATGTTTAATGTAAAACACCTTGTCATTTTAAATAATATAATATTATAAAAATGTATAATAATATATGTAATTTATATAAATACAAATTAATTTAATTTCCTGTCATTTTTTCTTACATAATAATATATTTCATTCATTAAAAAAAAAAAAAGTTGTGCACTTTAGTTGATTTTCCGGCCTTTTTTTGTTTCTATGACAAAAGCATCCAGGGGGCCAACCTTCATTAACTCTGGAATAATTTAATTAACTTTTTTTCTTGTATTTATTTTTTTTTTAATAATACAGTGTAACATTATAATGGTTTATAATATATTTCACATCCTGAAAAAGTAGGGCCCTATGATTTCCACGATGCAGAAAACGCGGAATCGTGGAATCTAGTCATAAGAATGGAATTTACTGTATAACGTGAAATGTCACAGAATTTGGATGAATAAATCAAAAGTAGGTCAGTACACTTAAATCAAAACGTGATATAGACTAGTGTCTGCAAATATTAAGCTGCAAAAACACTATTTAAATATGAATCCTGCATGTTTTGCTTTTCTCTGTGTGAATGAATGATGTAGACGCACGGTTTTGTTTACTACACACATACTGAAGCGCACATGATGCTAGCATCTGCCGCCTCAATATATGAGGACGTGAACACATAAACAACCTCTAGAACTGGTTTGAGAGTCATTTCATGAGTATTTTAACATTTCTTTCGGGAAAATTATTGTCATGTTATATGCAAACAGAAACTTAAAGGTCTTCACAGCAACTTCACACAACAAACTGTGACAGAAATATATTACTTAATGTAACAATAGTCTTACTACTAATAATAAAATTATTATTAAAACATTATTTTTTAAGGAATATTTACAAGATAAATTGTTTACCTGAATGTATTTACAAGAAAAATGCAAATACAAAATACAGAAAATTAAAAATAAATAAATAATTGGTTAATTAATTAGAGATGCTTTTGATTATTACAATTTTATGAAACCATTAAAATGGAATTTATGGTAAAATCTAGAATTTGTTAAAAATAATACTAAATAATAATAACAAAAAAATTCACAGGGCTTTTAATAAATTGCTGTTAAGTTGTGTAAGTTTCATGATTTCAATAAATTAGACATGCTTTTTGATTATTTTTTATTTTATTATTATTCCTATAAAAACAGAGTCTAGAAAAAATAAAAAATGGAATCCAGAAAAATAAAATGGAATTTGAAAAAAATAAAACAAAATGGAATTTGAAAAAAATAAAACAAAATGGAATTTGGGAAAAATAAAATTTATTTTTTAGTGCCCTAAAACAGGCATCTAGGGGGCCATCAAACTCTGCGAAAATTTAACTTAACTTTCATCTGGTACTTTTCTAAATAATATATAATACAATAAGTTGTTTCACACATATATATATATATATATATATATATAAGAAATTAAATGTAATTAAATTTAACATCTTGCCATTTTTCTTACCCTGACAAAAAAAGCCAAGGCCATTTTCCATAAACTCTGTTTTATCCTGTTCTTTTTAAAATAACATAAAATAATACAATAACGTATAATAATTTATTTCATTCATTTCTACCTTATTTTTCCGTAAGAGCAGGCGCAGCCATTTTTAGCTGTACAAAACAGCTTGTTTTGCTGGTTGATATTGCAAATTGATGTGTCTTACCATATTTTAATGTGTTATCTTTGTTTGTACAAAACAAGTTTTACCGTTTACTGCACGTTGCTGTTCTTGTCGTTATTTCCCTATAGCGGCGTTGAGGAATACGGTGGATAAATGAATAATTTAATAGAATTTAACTTCATGTAATTTGTTCTTACCCTGAGAAAGGCATCCAGGGGGCCGTTCTCCATAAACTCTGTGATAATCCGTTCAGGAGGGGTGCGAGTGATCACCCCTTCCAGTTTCAGTACGTTGGGGTGGTCAAACTGGCCAAGGACTCCTGCCTCACTGAGAAACACATTCTTCTCACGGTCTGTCACTCCCCAACGCAAAGTCTTAACCGCAACCAACACCTCTCTACGACCTAGTGGCCTGTAGCGGCCACGGGACACCTCCCCGAACTGAGCTAGAAAGAGAAATCAAATCATTAGAGTGTTTTTTTTTGTCAAACTGAGGTTTGATTTATACACTTTGTGTCAAGCTATCATTATCTTGTCTCTGAAAAAGCGACAAAGTTCAACACATGTACTAACCGGCACCAATGACCTCTTCGATCTTTAGGTGAGCAGGGTCGATTTCTCGTGCAAATTCTTTGACCGCCTCACTGGGGTCTTCATAAGTGGAGGGGTCCACGTAATATTTCACCCCGCCTGAATGAATAACAACATCCACATCGCTATTCATCCACACTGATCATCTAATGACTGGTTCTGTCACAGACACGCAAGCTTTCAGTAATACCACAAATATGTACACCACAGTCAGGACTACAAACACAAAAACTACTGACACGGCACATTTATCATCCGTTGTCAAAATAGCAAAATTCTCACAAACCCCTCTTAATTGTGGTGTAGACATAGTACTTTACTGAATCATAGTTATTACGTAATAGCAATAATTACACAGTAGTCTGAATACAGCCTACTTTAGAGGATGAAAATATAATTGAAAAGCAAAATTGTGTTTTTTTCTTTCCATTCATGTACATGTAGGGACTGTTGTAGAAATGTACACAAATACAGACTGCAGTTCACATATAAAGCTCTCACCTCTGTTGCTGATGTATCTCTGCAGTCTGTCGCTGTAAGGGCTTTCTCTTCTTTTACTAGTGGAAAAAAGACCGAATAAGGACACTAAATGAAATTTATGAATGAAACTCGAACAGCTGAGGTAAAGCGTTTTGATGTACATACCTTCGAAACACAAACACGATGATGATCGCGATCACAACCAATAGAAATGCTGCTCCGCCCATTATCGATCCAATCATAAGAGGCAGGCGATTTTGAATCTGCTTTGACTGTTCTTCTACAAAGTGAAAAAATGGCAACACCAAATTAAACTAAACTGAAAATAAATATATTTATTATATTTATTTAATAGCATATGAATATGCTTGCATGTATGTTGGCTCGAATGATAAATTATGTGTGACATGTTTTCTTGGCCGACCGATTGCTAGAGTGCTGAAGTAAATGGTGTGGCTGTAGGGTCCGTAGCCTCTCTCATTCCGGGCACGGATCTGGAAGGCGTAGATGGAGCCTGGAATCAGACCTCCAACTGTCACTGTGTTGGTTTCACTGAACACGCTCATAGCACTGTCCTCATCGGACCCCTGCCAGACAAACAAAGCATCGTGTTTGTGACAACAAGACACCATCTATGTACACAACGATTACACAGCGTTTTATATAGACGTGAAGGGACAGTTCACCTAAAAAGAAAAATGATGTCATCATTTACATACCCTCATATCGTTTCCAGTGCTATTTCAGTATTTATATACCATCAGCATTTTTTACATTTATATTTTAGTAATTTTGTTATGTGCCTTGCTAATTTTTATTACTTTTTTATATTTTTATTTAGAAAATTACATTATTACTTACCCTCATGTCATTTCCAGTGCTATTTCGGTATATACTATCATCATTTTTTATTTTTAATTTTAGATAATGTTTTATTAATTTTGTTATGTGCTTTGGTCATTTTTATTACTATTTTTTATATTTTTATTTAAAAATTACATCATTTACTCACCCTCATGTCGTTTCCAGTGCTGTTTCAGTATTTATATACTATTAGCATTTTTTTAGTTTTAATTTTACATTAAGGTTTAGTAATTTTGTTGTGTGTTTTGGTCATTTTATTAAAAAAATTTTTGTACATTTTTGTTTAGAAAATGACATCATTATTTACTCACCCTCATGTGGTTTTCAGTGCTGTTTCAGTATTAATATACTATCAACATTTTTTTTAATTTTAATTTTAGATTATGTTTTAGTAATTCTGTTATGTGTTTTGGTCATTTTTATTACTATTTTCTTTATATTTTTAATTAGAAAATTACATCATTAGTTGCTCACCTTCATGTTGTTTCCAGCGCTATTTCAGTATTTATATTCTATCAGCATTTTTTTTTTTTAAATTTTAGATTATGTTTTAGCAATTTTGTTATGTGCTTTGGTCATTTTTATTACTATTTATTTTTTATATATTTATTTTTTCAATTTTTATATTGAAAATTAAATCATATATTGAAAATTAAATCACAATTAAATCATTATTTACTCACCTTCATATTATTTCCAGTGCTGTTTCAGTATTTATATAATATCCACAGTTTTTTTATTTTAATTTTATATCGTTTTAGTAATTCTGTTATGGTTTTATTACTTACATTTTTTTTTTTTTTTAGAAAATTACATCATTTACTCACCCTCATGTTGTTTCCAGTGTTATTATTTATACACTAGTATAGTACTTGTTTTCATTTTACATTTTGGTTATGTTATTATGTGGTTTTGTCATTATTATTATTATTATTATTATATTTCTATTTAGGTATTTTTCTATTATTTTAATTTTAGTTTTAGTAATTTTAGTACTAAATCTAAACTTTAGTACAAACTTAAATCTTTTTTTAGTTTTAATTAACAATAATATCATTTGTCATTCTAGATAGCTCACCCAAATATGAAAATTACATCATCATTTACTAACCCTCATATCGGTTACTGTGTTTGCTGAGTATTATATGGTTTACAGTATCTATTAATTATTTAAATTAGCTTTTATTTTTACATTTTCAGCTTTTATTAAAATTTTAGTTTACATTTTGGTAATTTTATGTGCTTTGGTCATTTTTATAACAATTTTTTATATTTTTATTTAGAAAATTACATCATTTACCCTCATGTTGTTTCCAGTGTTATTATTTATGTACTATTATGCATCATTTACTCACCCTCATATCAGTTATGGTGTTAGTTGAACATCATAGTATTTATTGGTACCATTTTCAGTTTTTATTTTAATATTAGTTTACATTTAGGTAGTTTTGTTATGTGCTTCTGTCATTTTTATGGTCTATTTAGCTTTAGTTTATTTTATTTAAGTTTTAGCAGTTGTTGTACTTTAACATAAACTTGTTTGAGTTACTTCTAAATATAAGTGTAGTTTAAAGTGTAAGTTTTTCCATCTGATAATTATATTTTATTTTAATTCACCTTCATTGCAATTACAAAAAAAACAAAACAAAACAAAAAAACAAAGTTTAACAGTTTTAGCTTTAGTTAACAAGAACAACACTGGTAGCTTCAAACCCATATACCAGTAAAGATTTTTAAGAATGTACTAATCACACTTTTCCAAGCAATTAGTTTATTGGGTGATCTCTTCCTTTAATATTGGGGTGTCAAACTCAGTCTCCGGAGAAAATTTACCTCCAGGTCTAATTAAACACTTAAACCAGCTAATCAAGGTCTTCAAGGTCTTCAAATCTAAAGGTAGGTGATGAGTTGGGGCAGGACCGTGGCTGTCCAGGAGCTGAGTTTGACACCCCTGCTTAAATATGTTGCATAAATAACACTATTGACCTTGTCGTAGTATCGGAGCTGGTATTCCAGGATGTCACCGTTGGGCCGGTCGGGCTGAGGCCAGGACAGCGTGATGGAGTCGTGAACTCTGTTTAACTGGTGCAGCATGGGAACCTCAGAAGGCACTGAGACACAAACATGTAATTACAAGTGTGACCACACGGGGGCTCATCACATCACAATAAGCAGATACTATTCTACTGCTCTGAATGCTTTAGATATTGAACATCATACTCATTATAAATGCTTTTATTTGTTAAAAACGATAATACACATGCGGATTCACATGTAGGTCTAAATAAGCCATTTGAATCAGGCTTTGGTGCGTGTTTGACGCTCGGTTAGAGATTGCTGAAACCTCATCCGTGTTAATGAGGTCATGAGTTAACCATTCTCCACTCCCGCCCTCTTCTCAGCCCCCTGACCCCCTTCGTCTCAACCGATGTCTCTTTCTGTTAATCAGTCATGTGGAAGCACACGGATAGGTGACTCGATCTCCTTCAATAAGCAGCGCCGAAAGCTTAAATAACGATAAAGTTATGTAAACTAGTCATATACAGGTCTGCAGAATCCATCCGAGCTACTAAAGATAGAAAAAAGAGAGAGAAGGGGACATCTGAATTGCGCCTTTTGTTTCCAAAGTTTCTGTGGGCTGCCACATTGATTATCCTCCCTCCATTCTTCATTTCTTTCCGTCCCTCTTGTTGCTTTCTTGACCATTATATGAAATGACAGCATATCGTGACCCAAAGCCACCTGGGTCCAGATAGCAGATGAAGAAAAATTATGAACAGAAGAGAGAGACGGATGGAAAGACTGACCGTGGGGAGAGGAAGCGGAAAGACGGGGTGAAGGATGTCTAGACATAGACAGACGCAGAAAGACAGCAAATAGTTTGGTGCACACACATATTGTGGACAGTCCCAGTATACATTTGCTTTTTTCGTACCTGATTGGCTGGTGGTGAAGTTGATGCTGGCGAACTGAGGTGGAAAAGGGCTCAGCGCTGACACTTCATTTATTGCTTGAACCTGTAAAATCGTACAAAGCTCATATTGCAGCTGCATGCACATAAGCTGCATTAAGGCATAATCATGAGCATCGTGTGGCAGCATATGGGAAACCAAGGCTGAATATTTCTCAGGGTAGGTTTATTTTTGTAGGTCAGTTTCTGAATGGGAACTTACACTACTGTTCAAAATTTGGGGGCTGGTAAGATGTTTCTGAAAAATGCTCAAAAAAGCTGCAAAAATACAGTAAAAACTGTAATATTGTGAAAAATAAAAACAATGTAAAATAAGTATTTTCTATTTTAATGTATTTTAAAATGGAATTTATATCTGTGATGCAAACCTGAATTTTCAGGTTTCATTACTTTAGTCCTCTGTGTCACATAATCATTCAGAAACCACATAATATGCTGATTTTCTGCACAGAGATATTTATTATTATCATCAATGGTGAAAACAGTTTTTGTGGAAGCCATGATACATTTAATTTCCAGATTCCCTGATGAATAGAAAATTAAAGCATTTATGTAAAATAGAAATCTTTTGTAATAATGTAATTTGTAACAGTTGTTAATTTTTTGCAGATGATCATGTTATATTATTACAATTTATTACAACTGCAAATATTTATTACAATAATGAAATATTATTTCTAAAATGTGTTACAATAGCTATTATTGTAATTTATTATTAAAAAATCTTACAGAACCCAAACTTTTGAATAGTAGTTTGCCATAAGGTTTTGGCAGTTAAACATGGTTGCAATTATTGAGAACAGAAAAAAAAACAATTATATATATATATATATATATATATATATATATATATATATATATATATATTTTTTTTTTTTTATGGATTACATGATTACATATTATTTACACAATAGCAATAAATTATTCATCATTTACTGATTCTCCTTAATTCATATTTTTCATCTTTTATATTTACATTTACATAACAGCTGTTAATTCTTTGCAGATGATCATGTTATATTATTACAATTTATTACAACTGCAAATATTTATTACATTAATGAAATATTATTTCTAAAATATATTACAATAGCTATTATTGTAGTTTATTATTAAAAAATCTTACGGAACCCAAACTCTTAAATAGTAGTGTGTCATATATATATATATATATATATATATATATATATATTATATAATATATAATCAGATTCTAAAAATTAAGTACTTGTAATTGACTACATTTACTTTTTTAATGAATTACATGATTACATATTATTTACACAATAGCAATAAATTATTATTCATTTATTGATTCTCCTTAATTCTTTTTTTTTTTTTTGCATTTTCCTGTCTAAAACAACCTGCATATATATATTCAGAAAGTTTTCAAGTTTGTTAATCTGTAAGTGCTGTTAATCTATTAAAAAAAACCTAATTAAACACACATTTTCTGTAATTAATCATGATTAATCACATATTAATATAAAATATATTTATATAATTTAATTAATATATAATTAATTATATTAATTAATTATATTAATTAATATAATTTAAACAAAATTTCAACATTTATGTAAAAACAATTAAGATGGTGTATTTTAAATGTGTTTCATGGCATCTTTTTACTAAGTAACCAATTATTAATTAAGACCAGTATCACTGATATCAACATTGCTACTGATGTCTTTATTAAATCCATTTTCCCTCACTTTTAGCCATTAATTATAGCCATTCAACATTATAGTATAACTGAAAGCCATTATTTTCCAAATAATAAACTTATAACAATTTTAACATTAACTATAAATTGTTTATGCATGAAGTTTAAATAGAATATAGATTAATCTTTAGACTGGCAACAAAAGTCAGCAAGCAGAGCAGTGAGTGATTTCTCATTTTCTTTTTGTTCAATTTCTCACTGATTTACATCAATGACAGACTGCAGCAGGTTTTACTTTAAAAGCAGTGCTGTCACTTTAAAACTTGATGCACAAGACGCAGATCTGACACACATCCGTTTTTCTCCCAGATCTTTACGGTCATTTGACTTTTTAGGACTGTGTTTACCAGTCCACTCACCAAAAATGGGCATTCTGACATGATTATGTGTGTTTAAGACTGTTAACTTGCCCCGGTCTCCTTTATATCATGCTGTTATTTCACTAATGACTCTGGGTCTATATGAAAAAAAGTGCCTGTAGATAATTACCTGTATGAGGTAGGTGACCCTAGTAAGCAGGTTTTTGAGGGTGACCCTTGTCTGCTTTAAGCCAGTTTGAGAAGGGGAAAAAGTGACGGTATCTCCACACCAGGAACACATGCTCGGTGGCGTGTTGGTGGCAGAGGGGCAGATTCGACACACCACCCCATACCACACTTCACTCCGACCCCCCATGTCCGCAGGAGGTCTCCAGCGCAACGACACCCCGCCCTCTGAACTTTCGTACTCCCATGACAGAGACACCGGCGCCGACGGAGGGCCTGAGAAAGAAAACCTGAGGTTATTCACAAACAACATCAGTGCTCACCAGCTCCTGAACCTTCTAATGATTAGCCTCTAGAAACTAGAATGAAAACAGAAATTTAAACTTTTGGAGGGATTTTGTTAATATTTGGACCAAGGATACAGTATCCTTGGTGTCCATGTTAAAAAAAAAGAAAATCTTTTAGAAAATGTTTTTAGAAATGTAATATGCATTCATGTGTGTTTCTTTTTTAATATGGACCGCTTTCAACAAAATTTAATGCCTTAAACTACTTAAAAAGATTTTATTTTCAGAAATGTCATTCTTTTATTGAGACTCTTTTCTTCATTATGATAACAGGACAGATGATTCACACTAACATATAATATATATTAGTTAAATATAAACGACCCCATGTGGTCACTTAAGCCAAGCTCCACCTGAACCGCTGAGATCATCATAAAGTTAAGAAAGCAGCTGAAGACACACCTCTTTTGCAAACATTATCCACCCTACAGCCTTGAACCAATGCATTCACAAAGAAAAAAAAAAAAGAAAAAAAAAACTTTCCCTCTCTGCATGCCTCTTCTTCTCCAGCTTGCTTTATAATTTACTTGTCAAATAAACCCGTCATTGTATATTACGAATATTGTTCCATTACACAATCAGCAAAAGGTTCGCTCTATGAACGCAGTAATACGCTTTTTTAAAAAACTGGGCACAATGAGGTGACAATTCTACTCATCATTCAACCATCAATCATTAAAAGGAAGTTTAAAATGATAAAAGCATGCACAAATTACTTTTAACATACCATGAATAAACCCAAAATCCTAAAATATTTCTGCAACAATATCATGCACGTGATAAATATCACTGTTGTAATATATTGTCTATATTATATAACACACATTACCTTATTTAAACATGTTCATTAATATTAACACTGAGTGATAATATTTCAAAATGATTTCAGTCATTTTAACAGATAACAAATGATGTATTATCTGCTTTAGAAACAGTCCAGTAAACACTGCTGACAGGGATTAGAAGTGAAAAGGGGAGACAATTACTGTTTAAAGCATCCATGTGAAAAAACCTGGAAAGACATGAGGATTTGGGCAGAAAGGTCAGAGACTCTTAATGCATTACAGTTAATTATTCATAGGATATATGCTATATTCAATCAGGGGTAATTGGGGGTAATTTAAAAATAGTACATGAAGGAAATATACAGCTCATTCAGTCAAACTGACGGAAGGATTATTTGTAGGTCAACCTTATGATTTGTCTCAGTCTTTTTGAGTGCAACGTCCCCAAACCGGAAGTGCCTCCCATAATTAAAAACGACATAGGTTTTTTCCTCCCTAAAAGGATCGTAGTAGCTCTTTAAGCGTACATATGTAATCCTGGACCACAAAACCAGTCTTAAGTAGCACGAGTATATTTGAAGCAATAGCTGTATGGGTCAAAATGACAGATTTTTCTTTTATGCCAAAAATCATTAGGATGTTAAGTAAAGATCATGTTCCATGAAGATATTTTGTGGATTTCCTACCGTAAATATATCAAAACTTATATATAAAAAATAAAAATTATATATATATCAAAAATATCATAAATCAAAGGAATATCCATTGCTAAGAACTTCATTTGGACAACTTTAAAGGTGATTTTCTCAGTATTTTGATTTGCCCTTTGATCCTGCTTCCAGTATTTTCGATCAGTATTTTCTTGCACCCTCAAATTCCAGATATTCAAATAGTTGTGTCTCAACCAAATATTGTCCTGTTCTAACCAAAGCTTATTTATTCAGCTTTCTGAAGATGTATGCATTTCAAAATTGACCCTTATGACTGGTTTTGTGGTCCAGGGTCACATATTACTACTCTAAGGTACTAATATGCACCTTTTAGGAAGAGATAAGGTGCAAAGTTGTCCCTTTAAATGGTAATGGCTAGGAGTGTGCAATAAATATAGTCTACAATAACATTGTAAATGTTGTTTAAATGATATGTGATTTGACATTATCGAGTATGTTACAAAAAAACTAACAAAAAACACAACCAGAAAGTGCACGCATACACTATGAGATGTAGGTTGACTACTAAAATACATTCAGAATTCTTCTAAAATGCAAGATAAAAGGGCAAAAATGTGTTTTTTACATTTATATAATCTCATAAAGTTAGGGCTGAGTATCATTCAATAATGTTTGATATTGATGCCGATACCTTGACTTCGATACTGGTTCCTCAACAATACTTTTTTCGATACCAATTTTATGCAATCAATTTTAACAAGATATTGCATTATCTCAAAATATTTTTTTTTCAGCTTATTGATGTTTATACAAATTCAAAGACTCCTGAGCCACTGCACAAAGGAACAAAATATATCCAACACAACAAATCAGTGAAAATAATTAAATAAGTTAATTTAAAAAATAATAAGTTAAAAAAGTTTCAGTTTACACATCTGTTAGGCTGTCACACTAGTGCATGTTCATTTTAAAATGCATACTTCAGACAGAATCATAATTTCTATTCATTTTCCATTAATTTACTGACAAGCAGCACCTTCCAGCGCTGTCTGTCGGTATGTATAACATTATATGCCTTCTCTCTTCTGCAATCGCTCAGAGGACATAACATATTTCAACATTACATGGCCAAAACAAACATTCGACGGCAAATGGAAGTTATTACAAACACTTGCTGGTGGTTTAAAATGAGTTTGAGTAAAAGCGGAATATAAATCTTATTTATTGTCTTATGTAGCATCACGCTACAGTGTTTGTGAATGATCACGTAACGCTTACTTTCGGTTGTGTAGTATGGACAGATATCTTTTCTGAAATGCCAGTATGGATGAGGATTGTTTTAATTTTTTAAACAAAAACGCACCACTGTAAACATAGCCTTGCATAAGCTTTTACGCTACAGCCTCACATGTGAGCCACATCTCTGAGTGTAACTCAGGTGTGTGTTCGACTTTGTTACGGCTCTGCACAGGATCAAGAGAGCTATAGAGAGCAGACTGCTTTGTATGCTTTCGGATCGCTCTTGCGGATGCGCTTGTGGCTAGAAGGGATACAGCTCCGACCAGAAACTAACAATGAAATGAATTGTTCTACCTATTAGATTGTTTTTTTTAATGTCTACACCTTCCCCAACCCTAAACTTAGCCCTTACTATAATACAAAAACAGTATTATTGTTGTACAGTGTGACAAAAATAACGTTAGATTGATGTGCGCATGCCCAGCAGCTAGAACTGTATCCCTTCTAGCCTTAACCTGGATGCGCCGCGCGGGGACGGTTTGTTGCTGCGTCGACCAAAGCGCATGCGCAGCGGAACGCACCACTTGCATGCAAGCCGTGCTCAAAGTTCAAATTAGTTGAACTTTTGCCGCTGTGCTCTGAAGGGCTGCGCATTCCGCGTTCAGTGTGAAAGCCGCCGATCTGCGTTGCGCCGCTTCTAGTCGAACACACCTATTGGCACACTGACATTGACAAGATTAACCCCTTAGGCATCGAAATTTGGTACTGAACAACAAGAGGTTTTTCGATACTCGATGGTATCGAGGCATTTCGGTCAGTGCCTAAAAAGTATCAAACTCGATACCCAGCTCTTGATATAGTAGTATCACACGAAGAATGATGTTTTTCTCCAAATATCAGCACGACTGCAAATGTGATATAGAGTGTTTTCACGACCCGTCAATAATCGGCCATACTGATGGCACTGAATGTAAACAATGCCACTGAACCAAATGAAACTTGCATATTTTGCTGCTTAATACTGCTAAAAATAGTCAATTGTTGTCATGTTTTGGGCTGTACTAACAGGCAGGTGAAATATTAGGCTAATATCTTAATTAACACTGCTCGTACGTACCATTTATTTACCTTTAGTTTGTCAAAATATTGCACCCTTTCCTGCTTACTAAGTCCTTCTCTATATGATTTAGCAGCTTCCACAGGTTTTTCCCGTGGTTTAGACAGCATAAATTAACAAAACATATTCAGTAGTACATTAACCATGCAATCCCGTGCTGTTGCGTATCCGGGTAACGGACCAAACCGTGAGGTAATTGTGAACCTTATTGTTTTGATGAACAGCTAAATAAACAAGAAATTAACTGACTTACATTTTATACACAACAGTTCTTGTTTTTGCTGTATTTCGACAATGAAAATAGTACCAAACAAAGCCAAAACAGAGCTGTTTTGCATCTCTGAGCAACACAAGACACGTGTTTCGTTACTGAATCAATCAGCTGTTTGAACGAATCGTTTGAATGAATGACTCAGTGACTCACTCATACAGTTATTTGCCGACTATAGGCGATTTTAGGTTTACATTTAAAGTATATTTTTCTTTTTTTTTCCCTCCAAATCATTACAAATACCACTATTTTTTTTAAAACATCAAAACATTAATTATGGATTTGTAACGGCAGGTTTATGTCCTGCATTAAACAGTCTGTGTAAATGCATCTATCAGATGCAGATTCTGTGCCACCTCTGCAATGCAAGCACAAATTTAGTTGATATACTGATTTTATTTGATTGGTAACAGCCCTATAGTGTCTTACTAGTTAAATTTGATTAAATTTAAGAATTTGACACAAAAGATGATTCATACATTTAATTAGGTTAGAAAAAATTGCCTTATAAAGGTAAAATGCCCAAAAAAGGTACTTATTGGAAAAGTTAATTTCTGTTACTCCTGTAAACTAACCACCACACAGAATATGAAGAATATCAAAAGCTTTGGGAATCAGTTGTCCATGGCAGTCCTAAACCTGTCAAAGTACCAGCACAATAACACGCTCAGCAAAATATTGTCTAATTATCATTATCGACAAAATACAAAATTCCAGAAAATATCAAGATACAATATTTCGTCATTTTCACACCCCTCAGTGACAAGCTGTTGCATGCCCAAAGCAAGTTTTTTTCTAAAAGTATATTCACAAAGATTGTTTATCCATTGTTTTATCTTCTTACACATAGCTAGTTATTCTCTTACTTGTGCAAGCGGTGGTGTTGGCATCAGCGGGCGCGCGGTAGTAGCCACTCCGACACTCGCAAAGTTTTGACCCTTCTGAACTGGTTCTGCTGTTCGCCGGGCACTCCGTGCACGAAACTGAGCTGGCCACTGGTTTATAGGACCCGACTGAGCACGCTATTGAAAAGAGAGAAAAGAAAACATTACAATTATGGCACAAGACGCACTCAAGCTGTTTGGAAAGTCTCAGATTCCCGCTTTTTGGAATTCTGTCAATGACACCAGGAACTGGATGCCGAGTACAGAAGGGGTATATAATGATCCAACTGGATGCAATGACTGGCAAATGAAATGTAAAGTGTTGCAAAGAGAATTGGAAAAACAATTAGTTTCAAACACACTCAATTAGCGGGTGCAAATTTAATAAGCAAGGCTTATTGTTCTCTCAGGCACTTCATTTATTTAGTCAGATGTATAATTACCAAGAAAACAAAGAGCAAAAACATTGTTCGAGGGAAAGTGCTTAGCGTGATTGTTGTTATTCTGACAGGATGTGATTCAGTTTTTAGTTTTGTAACATGACACATGAAAAAGAGACAGATCTGAAGCCATCAGAAGCATTTGCCACCCAATGATATAATTGCTGTGACCCTGTGATCTCTGATTGGCTGTTAATTTGAATCCTTTGCAAAAAAACACTGCTTCATTGGACTCTTGCAATTGGATATAATTATAAATTCGGCGGCTGTGAAACATATCAACCTTTCATTGGAGATCGATTGTGACCCAGCTTGAACCTCAGCAATGCCCTCCATCCTTTCAATTGTGTGGCCACAGAACAAACCACAACAAACGCAATGTGAGGTACACCGGGGAATCAATAATATTGCATAACCCAGACTAAAATGTCCAGGCTTATCAAACAATGTAACTGCTGAGTCACAGAAGAGCTTGTATTATGACAGGGACGCTGTGGTTCGTTGAAATGCTTTGTCACAGAAACCCTGTGACGCTTTAACGCCTTAACATAATTACGCTTGATAGAGTTAAGAGTTTCCGTTTCATTCTTGTCAGCCTTAAAGTTCTCACAAGTCGTCTGCCCTCAAGTGAACAGACAGGTCAGGCACGTATAACACATTTAAAGCACTTCAAAGGGAGATAGCGAGAGAGAAGGGAAGAAAGTGATTGCAGTTTTCAGAAAGCTAAAAGGATTTTTATGTTCGCGCTTGTCTGTCAGATTTGATATTCGCTCCTAAACACTAGCGCGAGAAGTGAGAAAGAACGAATGAAAGATGACCGTAGCGAGAGAAAAGAAAGAGAGCATTGTCCATCCATCTTTCATGTGGTTGGACCATATTATCCAATGTATTCCTCACTAGCAGTGACAAAATACATGTTTTAGCTACAAAACTTCCTCACTCCTCCAACATCTCCTACACCTTTCAACATTTCTCCTATTTCTCTTATTCACACTCCCCGTTCACCCGCTTATCAGCCAATCGGTTTCTCATTTCCTTCTCTAGCGGCCACTATTTAGCCACGAGGCATCTAGTTTCCTCGTGAAAATAATTTAACACATTTATGGCCATTATTAACTGTCCCAGATTTCTTATCAGTTAATGAGATGACATCAATTTGATACAGTTGCTGATCCGCAATAGGGACAAAAGGTGTTTTTATGACCTGCATGTTTGGCATTAGAGTAAATGTAAATACATAGATTGATTTTTAAGTGTTAAATTTACATGTCATATCGTGAATAATGACAAAATGCTCTTCTTGAGGAAAGCCACTGTTGAGAATGGAGGGGTTAAGAGACTTTTCAAGAGACTGAAATCACTGTGGTGGCAGTAAATGTTTTGAAATATTTAATCATAATGTTGTTTACTGCATGTCTTTCTGCATCACATAACAAAGTGTGTGGCTTAAGCTTAGATAACTCAGATTGCCAGATAACTCATGCTGATTCTAGAATGCTGATTCTATTATGATTTCATCAAATTCTATCAAATTTTCACATGGGATCATAATCTCATATTTTGAGATACACAAACACACACATACACAGATATATGTGACCCTGGATCACAAAACTAGTCATAAGGGTCAATTTTTTAAAATTGAGATTTACACATCATCTGAAAGCTGAATAAATAAGCTTTGTTAGGATAGGAGAATATTTGGCGGAGATACAACTATTTGAAAATCTGGAATCTGAGGGTGAAAAAAAACTAAGTCGCTTTAAAAGCTGTCCAAATGAAGTTCTTAGCAATGCATATTACTAATCAAAAATTAAGTTTTGATATATTTACAGTAGAAATTCCACAAAATATCTTCATGAAACATGATCTTTACTTATTATCCTAATGATTTTTGGCATAATTTTGACCTATACAATATATGTATGTATGTCCGTAAGCATGTGCGTGTAAAATACAGTAAAAACTATAATCTTTTAAAATGTTATTACAATAAAATAACTATTTTATATTTTAACATTTCTTATTATCCGTTTTAGAAATTTGCTTACAGCTGTTCTGTTTAATATTTTAAACCATGATACAATTCATTTCAGGATTTTTTGATGAATAGAAAGCTCAAAAGAACTCATTTATTTAGAATTAATTTAAAATAGAATTTTAGACACTTTTCTAACATTACAAATGTCGTGAATTATAACTGTAATATAATTCTAAATTAATTAACATTCTTGCTAATATACATGATGTCAGATGTTGTAAAAACAAACTGATTCTGATAAGGATTGTTTTATAATATTTGCTTTATTTATTATATTATTATACTATTATACAATATTTTTATTATACAATCAAACAATAAATGTATATAAAATATAATAATTTTTAATTTTTAATTTTAATATTTGTAATATAATATAATATAATATAATAACAACATAACATAATATAAGAGAGAGAAAAATGTTATTTAAATATTTAAATTATATATTCTAAAATTGTTTAAAATAAAAATATAAAACATTACAAGACATTACAAGACATTACATATTGTCTGTATATATATATGAAGAGTTCAGATGCAAACCGAGCTAAATCCATCTGATGTCTTTCTTTAAAAAAAATGCATTTATATCAGGCTCAGATGTATAGGTTTCTATGTAAGTACTGGTACTTCTGATTGGACTGAGGCTGGTTTATTAGCAAGTTTGAAGAAAAAGTATTTGATGGACGTATAATTTTTGATCGAGATGGCTTTTAGCTGGTTTTGCATCTGAACTCTTCATATATATATACTGTATATATATATATATATATATATATATATATGTATACACACACACACACACACACACACATATATAAAATCAAGTTAAAAAATACAATTAATTTTTTTCTCCCTCCTATGTTATATTATATTATAATATGGGAAGGAGGCAAAAAAAATTAAAATAGATTTAAATTATATTGTATAAAATTGCGTGTATAATAGAATAGAATAGAATAGAATAGAATAGAATAGAATAGAATAGAATATAGGAGGGAGACAAAAAATAATGATATTTTATTAAAACAAACAAACAAAAAAATTCTGATAAGGACTGTTCCTACCAGAAAAAAAACAAACCTATAATTAAATTTTTATAATTATATAATATATATATATATATATATATATATATATATATATATATATATATATAATATATATAATTATACATATATTTTTAATTGTACAATCAAATAATAAAATATTATATATTTAATATTTATAATACTTTTAGTATTTGTAATATTTGAATTTATATTAATATTATACACTGTGTGTATTATATATATATATATATATATATATATATATATATATATATATATATATATATATATATATATATATATATAATCAAATTATAAGATATAATTAGTTTTTTTCTCCCTCCTATGTTATATTATATTATAATATGGGATATAAATATTGAATATTGAAAATATTAAATATTGAAATTATATTGAAATTATATTGTATAAAATTTGTAATATTTGAATTTTATATTAATATTATATACTGTGTGTGTGTATATACACACACACACACACACACACACACACACACACACACAATTATAGATAGAAATTTTATAATATATAATTTAAATATTTAAATAACATTTTTCTCTCTCCTATATTATGTTATGTTATTATATTATATTATATTATGTTATATTATATTGTATTGTATTATATTATATTATATTATATTATGTTATATTATATTGTATTGTATTATATTATATTATATTATATTATACTATATTATATTATCTTATATATTCAGTTTGCTGAAAGTGCATGTTTGTTTGAGCAGGTTTATGTGTGTGCTTGGCAAATCAAGTGGGAATTAAGCTAAAGGCATTGCTGGGGGAGGGGTTGTTCATGTTTAAATAAAGCACACCTCAAACAATAACAAAACTGATGAAAAATTAAATTAGGGAATGTGTTGTATTCAGAGAAGAACTGAAAGAAACATTGAAAAAGATGCAGATGAAGCGAAACCGTAAAAGCAAATGGGCAGAGAGAACGAGAGACCTCAGTGGAGTGTATAATTTGCCGTTGACATCGTACTTGGTATTTAGATCGCTGACCCAATTTCTCTCTTTCTCTCTCTCTTTTTTTCTCTCTCTGTCTCTCTTCCTCTCGTGGTTGCTCTCATTCTCTTTATTTGGCTTGCAGCATTTTGACTAAAGCACACAAATCCACAAACACACATAAACACATGAATACACAAACAACAAACACAGTGACTGACACACAACTTCAAAAACAGGACATAAAAAGGTATGCACCTATTTAGTACTCTCTCTTTCTCTCCCTGGGCTGCATGTGCATCTCAGACCGCTACGTAGAAACCACCCTAGGAAATGCATTTCTCTCTAATTAATCTCCGTAATTATCCTATTTAATGTGAAATTATTTGCTTGTAATGCTCCGCTGGCTTCTGGCATTACACAATACTCGTTTTCTGTTAATTAGATTGTTCAGCATTAGCTAAACTGGAGACTGAAAGCTCCTGGATGTCCCATCTGTAGTGGACGGTCGTTTGGTAGCGAACGATTTGAGTGCGATAAAACTAAATCACGCTTGCAGAGAAAAAAATAAACAGTCAAACAGAAATTGGCAACATTTTTGGCAGGGCTCTCTCCTCACAAAACATGAAAATAAGCAAATATAGGCAATCCATCAACAAGCTTTTTGTACGGTGGAGAATATGCTAGTATGTATAATAACAGTACCAATATAATGTTTGTAACACAATCAGGAAACCCTCTGCACATTCTAAACAACCTCGTGAACACCAGTTACATTTCCGTTTCATCATTTTCAGTGAATCCCGCAAAACTGCACTGATCAACATGCAAGTTTAAAATGTCATTGAATACCCCAGTGACTGAATGACAGGAATCAAGAGTCGCTTTTATGCCGTCTGAATGGCCTTTGCAACACGAAGGATATAAATCTTACATCAAATTATCGTCAACCCTCTATTCAGGGCTGCGATTTAGTTTATTAGTATGTCAGAAGTGGGAATGAGTCATTCCGCCTACAAAAACACCATCAAATCTAACAAAGAAGGTTATTTATACCCGGAGTCTGAAAGACTTTGTAAATGACATTTGATATTAGGCACAAGCGGATGAAAAGATGGACGCTAAGCTGACCACTACGCAAAAAAAAGTTTTCATGTGTGGATGAGCAGGTGTAATTGTTTCATCTGCTTAGTCATGCTTTAGCGACTAGAATCTTGAAGGACAACCGAGGTCAAAGCAAAAGAACATTCATGTCTTTGGGGGGTTTGAGACTTGCTCTTTAGCAAACAACTCACTCAGACTCAAACCTGTAGTCGAATATCTATACACATGTTCGAAAATATGTATACATTTTTCTTCATAGATGCTTACTGAATGCTCTTTTTTTTACATTTAGATTATATCTGCTGTCATGCAACACTCACGTAATCTTGAAAAGCACTATTGTAATAACACTGTTAATTTAAATCTTTATCAGATCTCAAAATTATTATTCATTTTCAAACTGCACATTATAATGTGGACCCAAATTCACCTGTAGCATTTAAAAGACTATTTTTTTTTTATTTATTTAGGCAAAATAGCAAAAGACTTCTTCATTTATTAGCAATAATTGTTTTAATTAAGATATTTATTAATTTTGGCAATTGTAAAAGCAATTGGAGAAAGAAAGCTCTGCACCAAACAGCAAATATGCATCATGGATAAAAATAAAAAATATAGAGGTTTAGGCTTAAAAGAAGTATGACAAAACTCCTAATAAAAAAATTATACTGCTGATCAAAAGTTTGGGATTAGTAAGATTTTATTTTTTTTAAAAAGATTTTTATGCTCATCAAGGCTGCATTTATTTGATAAAAAATCCAGAAAAAACAGTAATATTGTGAAATATTATTTCAATGTAAAATAAATGTTATTTAAAATAGAAACTTTTGTTACAATATAAACTTCCATTTAAAGGTTTGTGGTCAGTACATTTTTAGAACATTTTAATTATTTTTTTATTTTATTATTATTTTTTTTAAAAGAAATTAATGTTTTTATTCACCAAGGATGTGTTAAATTGATAAAAAGTGATAGCAAAGACTAATATTGTTAGAAAAGATTTCTGTTTTGAATAAATGCAGTTATTTTTAACCTTTTATTCATCAAAGAATCCCGAAAAAAGAATCACAGGTTCCAAAAAAAATATTAAGCAACAAAACTGTTTCCAACATTGATAATAAATCAGCATATTAGAATGATTTCTGAAGGATCATGTGACACATTACATGTGAGTAATGGCTGATGATAATTCAGCTTGGAATCACAGGAATAAATTAGATTTTAAAATATATTCACATAGAAAATTATTTAAAAAAATATATATTTTAAATGTTATTTTAAACTGTAATAATATTTCACAATTTCACAGTTTTTTTCTGTATTTTTGATCAAGTAAATGCAGTCTTGATGAGCATAAGACAATTCTTTAAAAAACATTAATCTTACTGATTCTGTACTATTTGAACGGCAGTGTGTGTGTGTGTGTGTGTGTGTGTATATATATATATTTATACACACACATATATGTGACCCTGGAACACACAACCAGTCATAAGGGTCAATTTCCTAAAATTGAGACTTACACATTATCTGAAATCTGAATAAATAAGCTTTCCATACACAACTATTTGAAATCTAGAATCTGAGGGTGCAAAAAATATCGAAATATTGAGAAAATCGCCTTTAAAGTTGCCCAAATGAAGTTCTTAGCAATGCATATTACTAATCAAAAATTACGTTTTGATATATTTACAGTAGGAAATTTACAAAATATCTTCATGGAACATGATCTTTACTTAATATCCTAATGATTTTTCGCATAAAAGAAAAATTGATCATTTTGACCCATACAATGTACGCATGCTAGTTATGACTGGTTTTGTGGTCCAGGGTCACATATATATTGCAGTCCAGTTACCACTGTTGTCTCTCACTGGTCATATATCACAATTCACATTCTTGTCACTTCAGCTACCAAACTCTGATAGCATTACAAGGCCACAAAATATGAGAGAAGTTCAAATCAGTTTTGCTTCTAAATGTGACATCATCAAATTTAAATGTAGCCTAAATGAAATATGGAACACCTGCACTCAAGAATATACATCATGTGACACATCACAACACTGTTGCGCTCAAAAGAAAACTTGTTCCACACGCAACTCCATCTGTCCATCTAGCATGTTCTGTGTGATTTCTGCTGTCCCAGTGCTCCAGTCTTTAACTCATGTCCACTACTATGTCCTTCCCCCTTCCTCTTCCCTGTGGTTTCTGTCACTTGTTCAGCTGAATGGCCATTACATCACCGTGACCTAAATGTGTCACATCCCTCTCTTATCCCACTCTCTCGCCGTCTCCCCACCACTCTACTTTCGTCTTCAAGATATCCCAAAACTTCTTGTCTGATTTACTCGCATCGCCCCCAGAATTTAACCCCTTTCAGCTCTCCTCCACTTTTGCTGCATCTCTATCTCTCTTCCTCTCTGACCTCATTCCCTACATTGCTCGGATAGACAGAAAAAAAATATTTGTTGATGAAAAAGACAAATTTGCCATTAACATTCCTTAAATTCTCTCTCTGTTTCTCCTCTGCCAGCTAACAAACAATGCAAAACAAGAAAAAAAAACAAAGATATTGAAAAGATGTGGCAACAAAATACCCACAGAGATGTCTATAATGCTGACAAAGTTGGTTGCCACAATGTATTTGATTTCAGGTACAACTGAAACACAACCTGACACAAATGCATTTGTTGTTTGTATGTAAAGTTAATTATAAATACCACAAGCTAATTCCCTTTTTAATATATTTGAAAGACATTTATAGGAATTTGTTCATGTTGTAAATCCACATTATTGTTCAAAAGTTTGGGGATGGTAACATTTTAGAAATCTCTCATGAAGGGTGCATTTATTTGATCAACAATGCAGTAAAAATAGCAATATTGTGTAATAATATTACAATTTAAAAGAACTTTTTAAAAATGTAATATATTTTAAAATGTAAAATGTGATGATAAAGTGGAATTTTTCAGCATCATTACTCCAGTCTTCAGTGTCACATGATCCTTCAGAAATCATTCTAATATGATAATTTGGTTCTCAGGAAACTGTTTGTATCATTAATAGTAATAACAGTTTTTTTTTAACACAGCAATATATATATATATATAAAATATAAATAGAATATGAAATAGAAAATAAAAGTCTTTACTGTCACTTTTGATCAAGTATTTAGTCAAGTATTGAATTTTTACTTCCCTAGCATAATAACAGAAAACCTTTTTTTAGTTTCCCCTATAAGAAATATTATTGAACTAATATTTTTCCAGATGAGGACCATTGTTAGCTAACTTGTGGAGACAAATTTTTAACTTGCAATCACAAAACACAGTGCATGTAATGTAGCACATGTCTTTTGTGTCTTTAATTAGATCTGTTTATGGGCGCCTTCCCGCTTGCCTGAATACACCGTGTGTCATTTTCTGTCCATCAAATTCCGCTGATAATTACCATGACAGGAAGCCCGCAGAGTTCTGATTCAAAGATAACTGACACAACAATGACGCACGCAACAATGAAATGATAAGGTGAGTGAAAGGGGGTTGCTGGTTAGAAGTATTTATCAAACGTTAGTGGATCATCCTCATAGTAAATGTGATGAGCTCAGGACCAGCCCGTCGGCTTGTGGGTCCCCAGTCAAGGCAAATATAAATGGGGCGCACCAATATTAACCTAATAATAGCCTAATATTAAATCTCAACAAATGGCACTGAAATAAAATCACTACAAATAAATACGCTGACTTTATATAGTTTTTTTTTTTCAACATTAAAGGATTAGTTCACTTTCAGAATAAAAAATTCCTGATAATTTACTCACTCCCATGTCACCCAAGATGTTCATGTCTTTCATTATTCAGTCGCAAAGAAATTAAGGTCTTTGAGGAAAACATTCCAGGATTGCAGTTTCAACTAGCTCTGCGATGCGCGTCTTCACGCATTACGCAATCATGTTGGAAAGGTCACGCATGGTTAGTTCTGTGTTGAAAAATTGTTGTTTTACCTTTTTTTGTAAAGGGCGTTTGTCTTTCTTTGTAAACACTGGGTTGGTACTTCCGCCTACGTCACGTGTGCGTGATTATGTAATGTGTGAATTCGAGCTAGTGCAAGACCTGCATTTGTGGTTAGAAAGTATATAAAATTCTATTTTTATTATAAAATATGTGATCGTTTCGCTAGATGATAACCTTATTTATCAGCTGAGATCGTGTAGAGACCTTCGAAGCTGTACTTAAACTGCCACCATTGTCCACTATATGGAGAAAAATGGAATGTTTTCCTCAAAAACGTTTTGTTGAAATTTCTTTTCGACTGAAAAAAGAAAGACATGAACATCTTGGATGACATGGGGGTAAGTAAATTATCAGGATTTTTTTATTCTGGAAATGAACTAATCCTTTAAGATAAACAAGGTGAATGTATAGGGAACAGCGTAAATTTTAGGTGCTACACTACCAGTCAAAAGTTTTTGAACATTAAGATTTTTAATGTTTTTGAAAGAAGTCTCTTCTGCTCGCCAAGCCTGCATTTATTTTATCCAAAGTACGGCAAATGCAGTACAATTTTGAAATATTTTTACTATTTAAAATAACTGTTTTAACTGTTAAAATAACTGTTTATATTTGAATATATTTTAAAATGTAATTTGTTCCTGTGATTTTAAAGCTGAATTTTTAGCATCATTACTCCAGTCACACGATCCTTCAGAAATCATTCTAATATTCTGATTTGCTGCCCAAAAAACATTTATTATTATTATGTTGAAAACAGCTGAGTATATTTTTTTCAGGTTTCTTTGATGAACAGAAAGTTCAGAAGAAAAACAGCATTTATCTGAAATAGAAATTATCTGTAACATTATAAATGACTTTATCATCACTTTTTTATCAATTTAAAGCATCCTTGCAAATAAACGTAATACTTTCTATAATGTATTTCCCAATTTTTTACTTTTATTTACTTTTGAGTGATATAGTGTATAATGTAATGTTTTATTTCAGATAAATGCTGATCTTTGGATCTTTCTATTTATCAAAGAATCCTGAAAAAAAATGTACTCAACTGTTTTAAATATTGGTAACAATAAAAAATGTTTCTTGAACAGCAAATCAGCATATTAGAATGATTTCTGAAGGATCATGTGACACTGAAGACTGGAGTAATGATGCTGAAAATTCGAATTTGAATATATTCAAATAGAAAGCAGTTATTTTAAATAGTAAAATATTTCACAATATTACTGCTTTTGCTTTATTTTGGATCAAATAAATGCAGGCTTGGTGAGCAGACTTCTTTAAAAAAAACATTAAAAATCTTTTTGACTGGTAGTGTATTTCTAATCACTTTTAATTGTTACTTTTCAACTTTTATCAGTTCACCTACTGTAAATAGTAATGTGATTAATTATTGAAAGTACAAATTAATCATGTAGAGATTGATAAAAGAGTGTAAAAAACACTTATTATAGAATTTATGGTTAAATTTTAAAATAATTTTGGATAAACACTTATAATGCTACATAACTCTTACTAGTAGTAAGAGTATCTTACAAGTATTGTAGGAAAATGTGAATAAACTCTTCATTTGGTTTTCAAAAAAAAAAATAAAATAAGTTGGAAATGATTCAGTGACTCACTTGTAAAAAAACAAAACGATTTGTCACCTACTGATGTTCCGATGTAACCTGCAGAATAAATCACTGAATGAAAGAGTGAATAAATCTGAACAAATCTATTTGGTGGAAGATTTGAGTCACTGAGATGAATCAAAATCCACACCATTAGACTACATGTTTTTTGACTCACCTAAACATGCTGAGCCATTATGAATGGGCTCATATCCTGAATCAGTGAACAAATCTTCTTGGCAAATGGATTCAAAAGATTTGAGTCACTAAGATGAATCAAAGTTTCCACTATTAAACTACACGTTTTACTGTTTCACCCAAATGGGCAAAGAGTTTATTACTGGGCTCACATTATGTCACTGAATGAATCAGTTAATGAATCTGATAAAAATATTTTTAAGAAAAAGATTAAGAAAAAACATTTGAGTCACTGGGATTTATCAAAATCCCTATCATATTTCAACATGTTTTGTTAACTCACCTTAACAGGCCAAGCTATTATGATTAGGCTCATATCCTGTCATTGAATTAATCAGTGAACAAATCTGAACAAATCTTTTTGGCGATTGGATTCAAAAAATCTGAGTCACTCAGATAAGACAAATTCCCACTATTGCACTACATGTTTGACTGACTCACCTAAACACGCCGAGCCATTATGATTGGGCTCATATCCCGCATCACATGTGCATCCTCCAACAGGCACCAGCCATTCGCCTTCTGTGTTACAGTGCATTCTCGGTGCTGTCCCGCTCTGCGATCGACTATGGGGTACACAAGTTCCAGTCACGGGGACTAGAGATGTTGGCTCCGCCCCCGAGGGCGTGGCTGGGTAGAAAGCCAAGAAACGACTGGTTGCTGGACATCGACGATAAAATATGGAAACACCCATAAGTGACACGCATGCCCCGCTGTCGACTATTGCTAAAACAAACCTGAAAAAGAGAGAAAAAAGACAAGTGATGAAAAGAGACAGGCGACAAGCTTAAAAGCCAGCTTGAGACCAGACAGACTAATAACTGTTGTTTGTTTTCATATTTAAACCATATCAAGGTAAATATTAACACTGTGGCTGATATTTACTCAGCCGAATTGCCTGATCCTGAGTGACCACATCCTCATTTCATCTGCACACAGTGACCATCGTTCATCAAGGGTTTTGGGTAGACGGGGAAAAGGCGAAAGGTCATCGTACCCTTTTCGTGTGAGAGGAGCAAAGCTGCGGGTTTTGATGTTGATGCGTCGTGCGTTCTCAGATTTGTACTGGTGAGGTAGACTTGGCTCCACACGACTGAAACTCTTGTCTGCTGCGATGGTGTCGATCTTCACCCAGCCCTCTCTCGTCTCACCACTGGAAGGCTAGAGCCCAGAGACAGAGAGAGATCCTTAGAGAGAAGAACTTTCACACTAATTCTGAATAAAGTGATAGATCACTGAGAGATTTAAATTATTCACTCTCATGTCGTTCCAAACCGTAAGACCTTCGTTCATCTTTGGAACACAAATTAAGATGAAATCCGACCCCTTTTTAAAGCAGTAACCACAGGTAACATATTTTGTAAAAAAAAAAAAAAAAAAAAAAAAAAAAAAAAGCTTGTAGGATTTTTAGCCCATTTTTCAATACAGAAACACTTGAACCCTTTGATATTGGCGGGTTTCCTCCTATGACCTGCTTGCTTCAGGTCCTTCCATAACATTTCATTTGGATTAAAGAACTCCACTTCCAGAACCACAATTCACAAATAATTTACTCACCCCCTCGTCATCCAAGATGTTCATGTCTTTCTGTCTTCAGTCGTGAAGAAATTATGGTTTTTGAGGAAAGCATTTCAGGATTTTTCTCCACATAATGGACTTCATTGGTGCCCTGATTTTGAACTTCCAAAATGTAGTTTAAATGCAGCTTCAAAGGGCTCGAAACGATCCCAGCCGAGGAAGAAGGGTCTTATCTTTTTTTCGAAAAATACAAATTTGTATACTTTTTACGCACAAAAGCTCATGTGGCACAGGCTCTGTTATGCACGTTCTTGAACGATTTGTTTATTTTGAACGAATCTTTAATGTGACTCGGGAAGAACGAGTCGTCTCGGGCAGTGATTCGTTCAGTCGCGCATGCGCAACACACTATTAGGCTCTGTACTGGAATTAGTTCACATGTTTCGAGTCTTCGGGTTTTTCGAGTCGTTCGTTCATCTTATGGTGCTGTCACGTGATGAACGAACGACTCAAACCCGAAAACTTGTCAGATAAGCGGTGAGGTGAACTAATCATAGACTACAGAACCAGGTAAACAATGAATTAATCTTTTCTGTTTCTTATAGAATTATAGTTTTGTCTTGTTTGTAGTGTGATCAACATTTGTGTAAGCATTAGATGTGTTAGGGAAGTAACACGTAACATTTTAATTATATTTTGCTAAAATGAACGAAATGACTCGAAAAAAGATCTGTTCGTTTTGCTGAACGAGACTCAAAGGTCCCAGTCGGTAAAATGATCACTACTACGAATCACGTCTAAGTTCATCATCTGTGTACTCCGGCTCAAAAAGGTAGAGTATGGCGAAAAACCCTACCTCTTATCTTATTTATCTTATTTTCTCCTACAACTTCTGAATCGTCCGACATCGTTGTACCTTTTTGTTTGTAAACAGCGTTTGACTTACTTGCACTTCCTTAGTCTTTGTGCGTTCGCTTTGTAAACACTGGGTCTGTAGTTCCGCCTACGTTCCGTGTGACCTTTCGATGTGATTCAATAGTACGTAGCGTCGTGAATGCGCAACGATCTGTCAAAAAAATGACAGATCGTTTCGCTAGATAAGACCCTTCTTCCTCGGCTGGGATCATTTAGAGCCCTTTGAAGCTGCATTTAAACTACATTTTGGAAGTTCAAAATCAGGGCACCAATGAAGTCCATTATATGGAGAAAAATCCTGAAATGCTTTCCATAAAAACCATAATTTCTTCACGACTGAAGACAGAAAGACATGAACATCTTAGATGACAAGGGGGTGAGTAAATTATTTGTGAATTATTGTTCTGGAAGTGGACTTCTCCTTTAAGGTTCAGACTTTTGGCATTCCAAATCATTAACCTTGTTCTTTAACCATTTTTTGGTAAAATGAATTGTGCGCCTGGGGTCGTTGTCTTGCTGCATTACCCACTTTCTTGTTAAACTTGAGTTCATGGACAGATGTCCTGGCATTTTCCTTTAGAATATGCTGGTATAATTCAGAATTAATTGTTCCATCAATGATGGCAAGCCATTCTGGCCAAGTTGCATCTAAGTAAGCAGGCCCAAACCATGATACTACCACCACCATGTTTCATAGATGGGATAAGTTTCTTATGCTGGAATGAAGTGTTTTTCTTTTTCCAAACATAACACTTCTCATTTAAACCCAAAAAGTTTTATTTTGGTCTCATCTATCCACAAAACATTTCTTTAGTAGCCCTCTGACTTGTTCACACGATCTAGCGAACTGCTGACTGACAGCAGTGTTTTTTTTTTTGTTTTTTTGTTTTTGGAGAGTTGTGACTTTCTCCTTGCAACTCTGCCATTCATATCATGGTTGTTCAGTGCTCTCCTGATGATGGACTCATGAATGTGAGATGGACTTTACGTGCTTAAAAGTTGCCCTGAGGTTTTGCAACCTTGCAGACTCTTACAATTCTTGCTTTGGAGTGATCTTTGTTGGTCGACCACTCCTAGGGAGGGTAACAGTGGTCTTGAATTTCCTCCATTTGTAAACAATCTGTCTGACTGTGGTTTTGTGAAGCCCAAACTCTTTAGAGATGGTTTAGTAAGCTTTTCTAGCCGGATGAGCAACAAGGTTCCCAGAGATCTACCTTGTTCATGCCATGATTCACTTCCACAAACATGATCAGACTTTGATAGATTCCTGTTCTTTAATTAAAACAAGGCATACACTGACACCTGATAGTCATCCTATTACTTGATAACTCATCTGAACAAATAGAGTCTAATTTCACCTTAAAATTAACTGCTAATCCAAGAGATTCACATACTTTTGCAACTCACAGATATTTAACACTGGACCATTTTTCTCAATAAATGAATGACAAACTATACATTTTCATCTCGTTTGTTTGATTGGGTTCTCTTTGTCAACTTTCAGGACTTGTGTAAAAATCTGATGAACTTTTTGGTCATATTTATGCAGAAATATAGAAAATTCTAAAAGGTTCACAAACTTTTAGACCTCACTGTATTTGAAGTCTTCTTAAATCATACAACATATTTGTAAAATGAGTGCTTACTTTGAATAGTTAACAGTAGTGAAAGCCAACAGCGCATTGTGTTTTTGGACTCAAGCTCCAATCTGGCCATTTCTCGCAGCTGCGGTGGCCTGCTATCCATTCGAGTGAAATCTCTAAGCAAAATGCCATCAGATGTGTCCCTGGAAGTTGGTCTTTCAAAGAATAAATAGCAGCATATGGGTTTGGAGCTACATGAAGGTGATTAAATAATGACAGAACTTCAGTTTCGGGGTGAACTATTCCTTGAAGGAGTTATTTTTAGTACGACAGCATTGCATTTAAAAGATTAACTACAAGAAGGCACAAAAAAAAGAGATGACAAGGGCTTTACATAACAGAGATGCACTTGCGAGACCTGCAAAACTAGAAGTATTTGATTTGCTTGTCGTTGAACTACATCACATTCCCCGAAAGATAATAACAGCTTTTATTTATTGTTTATAGCACTATCTTCTCCCCTGAGGGGTAATAAGCCACACAAACCGCTGAGACTCCACATAACAGTGTTGTGAAACCACAAACACGAGCAGGAAATTGCACTTGTGGAAGTTATACATCCCTTGAGGCCATCCTGCCCAGAAATGTCTAAAGATATATATTCAGTGATGTTGAATCACATTGTTAATTGATCTATGTAATAATAATAATGATAATTAAATTAGTATGTGATTTAAGCAACGAAAGATGCACTTCTCACTTTAATATTTTACATTAATACATTTTTTATTGAAAGCCTGCAGGCGTATGTCAGGGGTATTATCTTTTTTTCTGAGTGATGCATCTGGGAAAGTGTAGTTCACACAATAAACAGTCACTCAAAGAGCATGTGGGTCTTATTCTCTTTAAAAAACGAATCCCGTGGATCCTCAGGCTGCATCATAACAAATCTTCCAAGTATGTCTTAGTCAGTCAAACAAAACAGAATGCTACAAGACTGAATGCTGCCAAAACCCTTCGTATGATATCTGTGTGTGGGTGTAGGACAAGGTATCCAACAACCCAGCATTTGATAACAGCTTACACACTCATGTTAGTTTTATGATGCTAATACTCTCCTGCAGAAATAGGAGAATTGGAAAGTAAGACTTAAGTTGTGTGCACTGAAGGTTGCAGACATGAGCTCAAGATGTTTTCTAGCCATATGGTTACAATTGTGTGGCAAAGCAATCATTATAATTTGAGTAGGGATCTATGTTTTTGGGAGATAATACTTACCACTAATAATGACAAGTCCTTCCATTATCTCAGGTAATATTATATAGCAATACTGGGGCTGTCAAACGATTAATCGCATCCAAAATAAACGTTTGAGTTTACATAGTGTATGTGTGTGTACTGTGTATACAATTATACAAATATACACAGCACACACACATGTACTGTAACCCTGACCCTTAATGTAAACTCAAACTTTTATTTTGGACGCGATTAATTGTGATTAAACGTTTGACAGCTCTAATTATATCTACTTATTTTCTGGGCCATACTCTCTATTAGTGTTGGTTTCTTATGATTTAGTTTTTTTTTTTTTTAAATAGCATTTTCAAGAAGTTTGCAAATGTAATAAAGTGTTATGTGTGCAGCCATCAATTCTGGATGCGAATAATCGCGATTAATCATTTGACAGCCCTAATAAATATTTATTTTATGGTCCATACTCTCTATTAATGTTGGTTTCTTTTGATTTCAATTTTTTAAATTCCATTTTCAAAAAAGATTTCAAATGTAATAAAGTGTCTTGTGCAGGCATCAATTCTGGATGCGATTAATCGCGATTAATCGTTTGACAGCTACTTATTTTTTTTTTTTTCTGGGCCATATTCTTTATTAATGTTGGTTTCTTATGATTTTTTTTTATATATACTATTTTCAAGAAAGATTTCAAATGTAACAAAGTGTCATGTGTGCAGCCATCAATTCTGGATGAGATTAATTGTGATTAATCATTTGAAAGCCCTAATTAATATTTATTTTCTGGGCCATACTCTTTATTAGTGTTGGTTTTTATACCATTTTCAAGAAATATTTAAGATGTAATAAAGTGTTATGTGTGCAGCCATCAATCTGGATGCGATTAATCGTGATTAATCATTTGACAGCCCTAATAAATATTTATTTTATGGTCCATACTCTCTATTAGTGTTGGTTTCTTATGATTTAGATTTTTTAAATTCCATTTTCAAAAAAGATTTCAAATGTAATAAAGTGTCGTGAGCATCCATCAATTTTGGATGCGATTAATTGCGATTAATCATTTGACAGCCTTAATTAATATTTCTTTTCTGGGCTATATTCTTTATTAGTGTTGGTTTCTTGTGATTTTTTTATTATTTTTTATTTTATATACCATTTTCAAGAAAGATTTAAAATGTAATAAAGTGTTATGTGTGCAGCCATCAATTCTGGGTGCGATTAATCACGATTAATCATTTGACAGCCCTAATAAATATTTATTTTCTGGTCGATACTCTCTATTAATGTTGGTTTCTTATGATTTAGATTTTTTAAATTCCATTTTCAAAAAAGAATTCAAATGTAATAAAGTGTCACGTGTGCTGCCATCAATTTTAGATGCGAATAATCACGATTAATCGTTTGACAGCCCTAATTAATATTTATTTTCTGGGCCATACTCTTTATTAGTGTTAGTTTCTTATGATTTGGGTTTTTTTTTTTAATACCATTTTCAAAAAATATTTCAAATGTTATAAAGTGTCATATGTGCAGCCATCAATTCTGGATGCAATTAATCGTGATTAATCATTTGACAGAAAGACAAGAAAGATTTAAAATGTAATAAAGTGTCACGTGTGCAGCCATCAAGTAAAAAACTATATCCTATTTTCCAGATGAGCGTACAAAAAAGATTTTTTGAAACATATTTCATCAAAAGTGACAATAAAGGCTTTACATTGTTAAATGCTGCTATTTCAAATAAATGCTTTTTTTTTTTAGCTTTCTATTCATCAAAAAATTCTGAAAAAATTATCACGGTTTGTAAAAAAGTATTAAGCAGAACAACTGTTTTCAACATCGAAAATAATAACCGTTACTTCAGAAAGGCATCATATTATTATGATTTCTAAGGATCAAGTGATACTAAAGACTGGAGTAATGATGCTGAAAATTCACGTTAATATATATTTAAAATATATTAAAATAGAAACCGTTGTGTTAAATTCTAATAACATTCCAAACTTTTAAATGGTAGTGTAATTTAATAATATCTTTACATTTTGGATAGTTGCTCAACTTGACATTTTACAACCTGAATTAAATTTTTCCTTATCATAAAAAAATCAAATGTATTGACTTTACACACACACATATAAGTATGTGCAGGTGTCCTCCCTATGATATAATTTTCTTTTTTTTTGTGTTGGTTGGACTAAATGGCTTTTTGGTCACACCATATGACTTTGGTTTGGTTTTTCAGATATTCTTTTAAAATTCTAATTCAGAAATAAAAAAAACATGGTCATCATAGAAGATGCATATTCAAGTTATTCTATGTGTGAACTGGATTTTTTATATATTTTGGAATGAATAGCCACAGAAAAATTAATATCATGTCATTGACCCATATACCATTGTGCTTAGTACAAATTTCTCAATCCTTCTTTAATCTCATTAAAGTCTCTGGTTTTGGCCTTGAAAGTGAACTAATCCCTCATCACTCACCTCAGCTACCCAGGTTCTCTCAAGCTCTCTCTGGGAGTCAGCCTGTTTGTAGTACAGTGTCAGGGTCTCCCTGCACGTCGGGGAGGGCGAGCGTAGACTGGCACAGTCACGAACCGAGAAGCGCAGTGTCACAAAGATGCGTGGAGCCGATTGCCGGTACAGGAAGGGTGTGGCCAACCAGTTGTCTTGGAGACGAGGGCTCTGATTGACATTGCAGACTTCAAAGGTACGCATGAGTCTCCCCTTGTCATCTAACACGCTCACCTCATCCCACTGAGAGGTAGAACAATGTTGGAGAATAAAAATGAGCCTGAGGCATGAATACTGCACAAAATTTTCACTTGAAAATGTACAATGAAGTCCAGAAGTCTGAGATCCCTTTGGAATTTTTTTAGTTTAATTACATTTCAGTTTAAAAATGCAATTAAATTGTATATTAAATCATGTGTGTGTGGTTTTTAATTCTTTGTTTATTTCCAGTTTAATGTAAAATTTAAATTGAATTTGAAACAAACTGGACTTTATTTGTACTTTAACAAAAATGTAAACAGCAATGAATATGAAAAAAAATATATATATACAATATTAGGAAAGCTATTGTCTGTATTTGGGACCCAGAGATAATAATCCACAAATTTTTTTGGTGAAATGACACAGAACGGATCAATGCCCTGCCCTTTCCCGCTTCTTCAGGTGATTTAAGCTGAAAATCCCAGACAAACCCCAAAATCTCTCAAACACACAATGCAGAAATCACAGACACACACCCTCACTGACTCACAAAGAGGCGACGAACAACTGCCACGCTGAGAAACCGAGAGAGACTTAGGATGAAGAAAATAAATACAAACAGGCAGAATGACTAAGAGGAGAAGGAGAGGAATACAACATCAAAAACTTAACATGAAAAGACTGCTGCAGGAATGAAAATATTCGTTTAGAGTACTAAAAGGGAATGAAAGCAAGAAATGGGACTGAGCGGCAAGAAAACAAGATGGGGCAGACAGCTTGGGAGAATGAGAAGAAGAGTGAAAGAGAGGGGGAGAAATTCAGAAATGCACAGATGGATAGATTAACAAAGATATGTATGCAGACCAAGTGACAGACAGAAAAGAGAGAGAGAGAGGAGAGGGAGAAAATGAGGTCTGGCAAGAGAAGCTGGGACGTAGAGGACTACTAGTTCTTCTCAGTAGGTCAGAGACTCTGCGCTGCCCAGGGCCACAGAGACAGCACATATCACGGTCGAGCTGACAGCAAATACACACATAAGAGGATGAAGGAATTGAGGGAAGGAGGGTTTAATATGCTCCATTTCCTGTCCTTTTGGAAAGGTGCGGTTAAAACAGGAAGTATTCACAGGTCCGCCGAAACAACAACAAAATAAAGCAACAATACGCTTCACATGCACACAATCACATCAGAATAATCTGAAGCGTGATCCGTCTGTTTCAGATTTATAGAAGTGTCACTAAATGTGTGCTGTGTTTAATCTAAAGCATGAAACTTACCCCTGTGTCAGGATATGTTGTCCAGCCTAGTTCAGCGGTGGACTCCGTAGTGTCCAGCAGCATAACTGAGAAAGACAGGAAAGGACAGAAAGACTTTTAGTTTATTAGGTGATTAGGTAATTTATTAGGTGATTTAACTAGTAATTATTCCTATTATTATCTTATTTAGATTAAAGCAGGGCTGTAACCATTAAAGACACTGAAGAGGACAAGTATTATACAATATTTGATATTCTTGATACTGTTCTTTTTGTTGTTAGGATCACAAAAGTTTTAAAAACATATATTTTAGGTTATCCCAGTGGTCTAAGGGAGCCCATTTCTGCCACTGAATAAAAAAAAATAATAATTGTGACTTTTTATCTTACAATTCCAAGTTTGTATCTCGCATTTCTGACTTTTTTCTCACAATTGCAAGTGTATATTTCAAAATTTTGGCTTTTTTCTCTCTATTGTGAATTTATATCTTGCAATTCTGACTTTTTTTCTTGCAATTCAGAGTTTATATCTCGCAATTCGGGCTTTTTTCTTGCAATTCCGAGTTTGTATTTGGCAATTCGGACATTTTTCCTGCAATTCCGAATTTGTATCTCGCAATTTTGACTTTTTCCCCACAATTCCCAGTTTATATCTCGCAATTCTGACTTTTTTCTTGCAATTCCGAGTTTGTATATGGCAATTCTGACATTTTTCCCGCAATTCCGAGTTTACATCTCGCAATTCTGACTTTTTTTCTAGAAAATTCTGAGTTTGTATCTGGCAATTCTGACATTTTTCCTGCAATTCCGAGTTTATATCTCGCAATTCTGACTTTTTTCTTGCAATTCCGAGTTTCTATTTGGCAATTCTGACATTTTTCCTGCAATTCCAAGTTTATATCTCACAATTCAGACTTTTTTCTCGTGATTCTGAGTTTGTATCTGGCAATTCTGACTTTTTTTCCGCATTTTTGTGAGTTTATATCTCGCAATTCAGACTTTTTTCTCGCAATTCCAAGTTTATATCTTACAATTCTGACTTTTTTCCCCACAATTCCAAGTTTATATCTTACAATTCTGACTTTTTTCCCTGCAATTCCAAGTTTATATCTTTCAATTCTGACTTTATAAATTGCAATTGTGAGTTGATATCTCACCATTCTGAGAAAAAAATCTGAATTGCGAGATATAAACTCACAGTTGTGTTTTTTAAAATCCAGTTCTGAGGGGGGAAAAGACTGATATGTTCTCAGAATTGCAAGTTTATACAATAAATAACTCACATTTGCATGTTATAAAGACAACAGTCATGAAGATGCCATTACCTTTTTTCATTTTTTATTCAGTGGTGGAAACAGGCTTCCAGAGTGGTCTAAAAGCGCTCATCAACATCAAAATGATTGAGGCCAATCAAATCAAAGAAGGTGTGATTTACTGTTTACACATACTGACCAGGTACTATACTACCATGTCTGTTTCGGTTTTGTTCATGTTTATGGTTTCATGTCTCTTATTTTCTAAGTTAGTCAGGGTCATGTTTCCCGTTTAGCCACGATTAGCCATGTCTTGTTACCAGTTCTGTCTTTTCACTGGTTCATGTCCATTCATCACTGGGTGATGTTGTCATGCGTTTCCCCATATGTCCATATATTTAAACCCTCATGTTTGCCTTTCATGAATTGTTCCTTTGTAACCTGCTGTTGGTGAATTGTCAAGTTCTATTCATGACAAGTTTTTTTTTTTTTTTTTTTTTAATGTTTAATTCCGTTTATTTTGCACCATGTTTGGCATTGTCTGAATCAATCAATCAATCAAAAAAAAAAAAAAAAAAAAAAAAAGATTGCTGGAAGTAGTTTACAATTAGTTATCACAACTTAAAATTCAACACTAGAATAAGTAAAATTACTTAAAATGTTAGATATGTAAGTTATCTCAACACATTTTTAAGTTAACTAATAACAATAATTAATTGGAGCAATATTTTTTTGCTGTACGGGTTCTTTATCTGGATTATCTGTAGATTCCCTGTAGATTCATGATACATATAAATGGAATGAAATGAGCCAAGCCCTAAAGAACCTAAAGTCTCTTAAACTGAACAAACCTAACTAAGCAAACACAACACAAGGGCAGTCAAATAAAGCATGTTCACATATGGCCTAAACCTCACACAAACACACACACAGCTGGCACATTTACTGAGGACGGAGTGTTTTTAAGTCACCATCTCCCCCCACCATTGCCTTCAGTGGATTAAAGTTACATGTACATAAATTAGATAGAAATGTTAAATGAGCAACAGTAATATTATGTGATGCAAACTTCATCATTTTGAATTGAAAATATAATCACGAACCATGCAGCTTATGAGACAAGATTTTTTTGTGTTATCCAAGTGAAACGGCTTTTGTAGGCTGGGACTTGATTTTATACAACAGGAAATTATCGGATCATTGAATCGTTGTCATTTGCTAATTACTGAAATGTGAGTGACAGGTTGCTGGAGGGAAGGCACACGTCATCAGAGATGTTCTTGCAAGGGCGAGGAGAAGTTCATGTTTTTGATTAGTGATAATGAGGACACAAGAATTGTTTTTTAAAAATGATGTGCACAGATAAATAATTTTTTAATAAATATTGCAATATTACATAAAAAATAAGAGTGGCCCATTTTGTCTATAAATATCATTATATTAGTTATACAGTGGTGTCCAAAAGACTGAGACAACATTAAAAATCTGATTCAATCCTAAAAAGAAATGAACAGAGAATTTGAAAAATATAAAACAAACAAACTTTATGACAAAATGAATCAGGAATGTTTAGAGTCTTTGTCTTTTCTAGGTCACTTATTAAGCAAAATGCATGTTACTGTTTGTTTAGTTCTGACCTGAATAAGATATTTCACATAAAAATGTTTACATATAGTCCACAAGAGAAAATAATAGTTGAATTTATAAAAATGAACTGGTTCAAAAGTTTACATACACTTGATTCTTAATGCTGTGTTGTTACCTGAATGATCCACAGCTGTGTTTTTTTTTGTTTAGTGATAGTTCATGAGTCCCTTGTTTGTCCTGAACAGTTAAACTGCCCGCTGTTCTTCAGAAAGATCCTTCAGTCCCACAAATTCTTTGGTTTTCCAGCATTTTTTGTGTATTTGAACCCTTTCCAACAATGACTGTATGATTTTGAGATCCATCTTTTCACACTGAGGACAACTGAAGGACTCATATGCAACTACTACAGAAGGTTCAAACGCTCACTGATGCTCCAGAAGAAAACATGATGCATTAAGAGACGGGGGGATGAAAACATTCTGAATTTGAAGATCAGGGTAAATGTAACTTATTTTGTCTTCTGGGAAACATGTAATTATCTTCTGTAGCCTCTGAAGGACAGTTCTAAATGACAAAATATGATATTTAGGCAAAACAAAAAAATTTACATATCTCCATTCTGTTCAAAAGTTTTTACCCCCGGCTCTTAATACATCGTTTTTCCGTTTGAACCTTCTGTAATAGTTGCATATGAGTCACTTAGTTGTCCTCAGTGCGAAAAGATGGATCTCAAAATCATACAGTCATTGTTGGAAAGGAGTCAAATACACAAAAATGCTGGAAAACCAAAGAATTTGTGGGACTTGAAGAATTTTTCTGGGGAACAGCAGACAGTTTAACTCTCATGAACAACTATCACTAAAAACAAAACAAAAGAAAAATACAGGTGTGGATTATTCAGGTAACAACATAGTATTAAGAATCAAGGGGATGTAAACTTTGTTTCATTTTTCTAAATTCATAATTTTCTCTTGTGGACTATATGTAAACATCATTTATGTGAAATCTCCTATTCAGGTCAGTACTAAATAAACAATTACATGCATTTTGTATGATCCCTCTTATATAAGTAAAATAAGATTTTGAAAGGGGGATGTAAACATTTGACCTCAACTGTAATTTTTACAATTTTATCTAGCACAAAAAATAAGAAGGTACTACAAATGTATCTAAAAAATGTATTTAAGTATTTGTAGCACATTCAATTACACTTTGTTTCTACATGGGCAACCTGATTTCGCACGACAACAATCTCACTTATACAGCCTTGCTGAGTTACACTCCTAACTGAACTATCTAGTTTGTCCTGAATAGATTCATCTTTACTCCAATTAATGTGTTTTCCATCACTATCTGACATTGTGAGTTTTTCCCACAAATGCTCAAATGAAATATGTTCCTGTGACTGTATAAAGCACTTGAATGTTTAATGAGCCAAGCACTGTTCAGTTTATGACTGGTTGTTTGTTGTTAAGTGGTACTAACTCCCTTTTGAAATAAAAGTGTGAAACATTGCTTTTTGTTGATAACATGATCATCAGGTTTTACACTCGAATCCTGATGCCATTAAAACAGCAAGATACCAAATACTCTGTAATACCAAATAATCTGTTAAAATAAAAAAAATGTATTTTATCCACTAGTGTCTCAGATTTGTGTGAGCAAGAAAATGCAAGAGTGTCACTGGGAATGCATTGGTAAAATGTGCACAGCACTGGAATGTGCGTGTCAACATCCCATATGAAAAATGCGCCACAGGCAGAACTTATGTCAAAATGCTCCATATAATAAAGGTTGATATGACCAGAATCGGGCAGCTATGCTGTCCTGTCGCATCATATCATGTTTTCCCTGACATTCATCTAATGAACTGTTTATCACCAACAAAAACAGAGTGAAAAGACGCGGGTGAATTCTTACCGGAAATCCATCGTACTGTTTACAAATGAATAATTTCTGAAATGTTTCATGTTTATTTAATACTACATACTTTTCCAGATGAGGGGAGGTTGAGCTGTGGCTCCTTTGGGGCAGCGTGAAATGGGCCAAGCCCTCATGTAAAGAACCTAAAGTCTCTTAAATTGATCAAACCAAACTGAGCAAACACAAAACAAGCGCAGTCACATAAACCACATTCACAGAAGGCCTAAACCTCACACAAACACACACACACACAGCTGGCACATATACTGAGGACAAGAGTGTTTTTAATTCAGCCTCCCCCTCCCTCCTCTATTTGCCCTTAAAACCACGCAACTGATATTATTCTGTGGCTTACATTAAATCCACTCCTCCATCTCTCTCTCTTGCTCGCGCATAAACAGATTTCTTTAGATTATGTTCACAGATGGGGACCCCGCAAATCTCTACGCCAATCTATCATTTCCCTGTCTGTCTCTCTCCATTTGGTTCTTATCCACCGCTTCTCTTCCTCCTGAAGACAGTGATGCCTTGGAGCGTGCAGGGCTGGGATTTGGGAGAGCTTTAGTGTTTTTTTCTCTTTCTTTCAGTAGACAGTGAACATGAAAAGAGGGCACTTCTATAACAGTGTGTTTGGCAATGTTGTGCTTTTAAGGGATTATGTATTTCTTAACATTAAACATTAGTGAGACAGCGTGACTATGGAGCATATACTTATTATAAATCCAGATTGGAAACCAATTTAATTGTCATTCAAACTCTATCTATGAACTGGCATATTAATGTGTGTTGAAAGTCATTTTTTAAAAGGGTTCATGATAATTAATTATGTGAATTATCTTGGATTCTTCCGCTATAAATTAAAAACAATTCATTTTTTAGAAGACTATAAAAGCTGGAATGTCCTATGTGTTATATTCCTACAGGCATTTATTTTTTAAATCAAATGTAAATTCATGTTCCTGTCACGTTTTCTTAGTTAAATAAACATTACTATTAGAAAATAAAATGCATTTTATATTTCTACATTAACAATGTAATCAATATTTTATTTATTAAAGCCAAGTATCTCATCAAGTTAGTGTTTTTAGGCATTTTACATTTATTCCAAAATAATAACCCAAGGCAGTAACAATTTAAAATATAGCTGCAAGCAGCAATTAAGGGGCCAAACACAAAGAATTCAAGATAAGTCATGCCAGCATAGCAGGCAGCATCAGAGCAACTGCATCAATGAGCAATTAAAGACGTATTTATGATTTTAAGCAAACTGGCTGAAAAATCAAATACAGTCAATATTATTAATATGACTGAAAGATTTATCAATGTCGACCAGTAGGTGTTGCTGTTACAAAATTGATGTGTTGTGGTCAGTGTGAGGTGACAATGGCACAAATAAAGTTTGGTGTCAATATGTCAAAGATTTACAGAGATACAGCCTCAGACGTAGTCTGGCATCATGACTCAAATTTGTTGCAGTGCTATACAAAAATGATTTTGTCTATCAACACGAAATCCATAACTTGTCGGCACTTGTCTGATGATGATCGATTTTGGTGAAAAATCAGACAAACAGTCTAGGAGGAGTTCGAAAAAGCAGGTTTTTAACAAAAATCAACATGGCGGAGAGAAAGTTTGGCCGACTATGGCATAATTGGTATGTATGTTGTCGGCATGAGCCAAGGAATATTTCGAGACTTAATTACAATAGGATAATGCAATCAAAAGTTATTTGCATTTTTGTAAATTTCATTATTAATGGTAATGAATGGTTTATCACTTCTGACCAATAGGTGGCGCTATAACTAAATTGATGTGGCGTGGTCAGTGTGAGTTGAACATGTCAAAGCTTTGGAGAGATACAGTTTCAGACGCAGTTTGGCATCATTCCAGCAAATTCGTTGATGCATTACACGATAACCATTTCCAATATCATATGTTGTAAAAATCTTGACCCATAGAATTTCAAATTTTGGTGTTCATTCAACTTGGCATAAGCCAAGGAATCAGAGGAAAAAACATTTTGCTTCTAAAACGCACGGCTTTAAAAGTTATTAGCATAGACATGAGTGAAATTTTGGACAAGTGGTGGCGCTAAAGAGTTTGAGTTAGAGACTCCAAACTTGCTATGGTTAACATTGAGACTGTCCTCTATCAGGGTGCCAAATTTAATAACTTTCCCGCAGTTGGTTCCATGGCCTGCCTTAACAGCAAAAAAAAAAGAACGCTAACGTATACAATAGATGCCATCGCGCCTTCGGCAGGGCTTCAGACAAAAATATAAATAAACCAACTAAGGAGCCATTGGCTCCTATAAGAAACAAAACTAGGTGCCAAATTATTTTTTAGGTGCCACAGAATAAACCTGTTTTTATTTATTCATTTATTTATTCATTTTTAGACTTTAACATTTCAGTCATACTGTCAAATGTTTATGTCTCATCTTTTTTTGTCTTTATCAGCATTTCAATCCATCTTGTAGATGTCCTGGGAACTAAGGTTCACTTAAAGTAGGAACTAAATGTCTTTTCCAACTTGAGAACTATATACAGTCACAAAGAATTGCTTATTATATGGAATCTGTGCCAATATCATGGACCATAAGCATTACTTGGTCACCGAGTATAGTTTGGGCTCCTTCCTCAATGCATCCTATAAATGTTGTCACATGTCATGCACACTTCCAGTCTGTTTAGTAACATGCAATTTTATAGGAGGTATTGAATTTTATCTTTAGCTCCTTGCATTCTCTTATTATCCAAACAACAGGTTAAGTAAAAATATGATTATGCAATTATGGTCGCAAAATTGTTATTCAGAGGTAAATCTATTGTTACTTGCCATTGTTCACAAGCTTTACATGTTTACCACAATTTGAAACACCAGAATGAGCTTTTACATGAGACATTTCAGTAAGTTGTACTGTAGGCTATCTTATAAAATACTTTTTGATGTTTATTCATGTTCATTTCGTACTATAGTAGTAAAGACAAAAGACATAATGGGTTCACTTGCCGCTTGAACTGAGACAGCAAAGTGTTCGCTCCTGCCACATTAAAGAGTGCCAAAACCGTTATGAAAAAAAAAAATTGCCAAAAAAATTATGAATATGGCATCATTTTAAAGCTGATAGCCTTGCCTGCTTTGTTTATTAAAAGGTAAAAGAGCACAACGCTTATTGCTGGATGGCAAGTGCGCTACAAATAGGCTAATATGAAGTTCATCGTTCACACATTAACAGAACAATATATAGACTAAAGATCTTGATAAGAAGAAGCCAGATTATCAAACAAGAAACTTTTACTTTGCACGTCTCTGTCATTTGATCTCTCTCTCTCATGCTGCACAACTGACACAAAACCAAATTTATATAAATTTATACACAACAAATTTATATAGTCACCAGTGGCGACCTTAGCAAAAACTTCACTCGCAAATTAATATTTTTGGTTGCAAATGAGACTGTTTTAGTCCCCCTTAGTTACTTTTTATGAATTTTTCGGGTCATCAAAGCTCTGTAAATATTGGTCACAGACACAGAGATTTACTTTAAATTCCCCCAAGCTGTTTACTTACTAAGAACTCCCACACATCATGTTTTCATGCTATTTTAAGTCTTATTGTGACGTAAAAAAGTGGCGATATATAAGTGTGTGAGTTGTTTGCGTAATTTTTAAAATTTGTCTTTCCATTAACGCCATTATATCATTCATTCAGACTGATTCACAAACGTGTAATGCATACAAACACAAGGGGCAGCATTTATCGCATAAACCAATCACAGTTGAACATAACCAATCATGTCCAATCATATTTGGATAGAGGTGTTGCCTCCTCTCACGTGACTTTCCCCCATTAATTTTCAATTAGCCCCCACCAAACCTACCGCACGCTTTAGGGGGTCTGTTAAAACTCAGTGGGCTCAGGGGAGGCGAGAGGGATGCGGTTTTCGCTGTAACTTTACCTGCAGATGTCGCTGTTGGACAATGTTTCTTTAGAAACATTGGAATATAATATTCCAAATCTTCCAATATTTTGCGGAGACACGGCCTCCCTTGCCTCCTCGGAGAAAACGTCCATCTAAAAGCAATACTATGAAATATTGGCTGATTAACCATGTTTATAGATTTTACTGACTCTTAGTGGATAAGCAGCAGTCAGTATGTTGCTCTCAGGCATTTCATGCATCCGTTCAAACACATTTACTGAATGTTGCAGAACAATTTAATTATTTTAACTGACTAAGTTTGGTGTTTGTAACTGGTCAGTTAATTAGTGTCGAGTCTGAATCATTCATACTCTTTTCCTTGTACCCACAAGGAAGAGTATGTATGATTGCCTAATCAGTGTAACAACTGTCATGGTGTTCTTTATAAAGTTCTTTTTTTTTTCATTGACAGCAGGGGTAAAAAAAACAATGCTGAATGAAAATATGTTCATGTACGTGCTTACACAGATCTTTTGACATGTACTTTCTCACAAAGACCTGCACAAATACACCATTAATCTCTGACCCTAAACAGTCACTTCTAATGATCTTACTGTATATAGGTAGTTTTTTCTTTGACACACATTCAAATACACACACACACACACAGAGTATTTAACAGTCTCTACAGGGAGTTCGTCCTTTTTGACCTCATTATACACAGGATGATTTATAATAAATCACTTTCTCTTATATGTGCCTTTGTAAGCCAAGTGCGTATGGACTGTATTTTAAAATCTGTTAAATTATATTATGCATGCCGTGAATCATTATGCACAATCTACCTTGAAATATCTTTTAAGCATCTCAGTTTGTTGTTTGTTTATGCGAGTGAATGAGGATTTTTAATGGGCAGTCCAACATGAACATAAATGTGTCACAGATTGACATCATGGTCTAATACAACTGGCTTCTAAAGATACATTAAACCTTTATTTATATGATTGCCAGGTGTAAAGCAAAAAAAAGGACCTAAAACTGTCTTCAAAAACTCCAAATTGTCATTTACAGATGGCCTCTCCATCTGTTAGTGTGGAATGAACAGAGGGATGATTCTGGGTCAGGGCTGTTGCAGAAATTCACAGAGCCTGGGACAAATTTTTTATATGCCCAAGTGTAGGCTATAGCAGAAACCTAAAATGCCCCCCTCTCTTCACAAGCTCTGACAATGACTCTGCTCTGCGGCAGCACTCCAACATTCAAGAGAGTGACAGCAAATCATGTCACTTCACTGACAGCATTTATTCTCAGATGGGTAGTTGACAAATTCACATGAACATGAGCTTTATAACAAAGAATTTTGGTTAAAATTAATTTATATGGATTCAGGAAAGCTTATGTTTTAAATAGTGTAACTGGCCAACATTACTTGTAATTGACCCTTTGCAAAGACCCGTCCCGTTCGTTACTGCTGCCACGTCCAACAAGCCACACCACACATCATGTTCTCACAACACGCCAACAGACAAGACAGGGCAGGTTACTTTAGGTATCAGGGCTCAACACTAAGGACTTTTTCTACTGGCCCGGTCGGGACAGTGGTTCAAATTTTTACTTGTCCGGTCAAAATTTTCACTGGCCCCGCCACAAAAAACGAAAATAGTTGCTGTTATCATTGTTTTTGACTCATGTCATCTTTTTATTTTAATAAATAAGCTTATATGGCATCAAAATGTTACATACTAATTAAATTGTACAATTCTCGATTCCAACTTCGACAGGAAAACCTACTAGCCTAACAAATATAAACTTTAAACATTATTTGTCTGTTGAAAAAGTATTTATTACAAATGAAACGATGCTTTAGGGAAAAGCAGCAGGCGGACTGAATGAACGCAAATTTAGTCTCTGCCAGCAGGTGTCGCTTATGGAATAATGATACAGCGTTTCCTTGGTTACCGCTGTAAACAAAGCAGCGCGTGCTTATGAACGCAACGTTAAATGCATTATACAGAGGCAAATGAAAAGAAAACGCCATGTAAACATTTCTTAATACAGTCAGTTCCCCTCAGAGATGCATCAATATAAACCCCGTTTCAGTATTTAGGATAATATTTCCAATATTTTGCGCAAAGTGAACCGTGATCTTGCTCTACCTGCTACAGTAATTTTTCCTCTTTGCTTTCGTCTTCAGCGTCTCTGGCCTCCGTTAACGGATGTTTAAAGAGTTCGTAATATTTCCACACACATGACATTTTGAAAATGTATTGCATGCAGTTCGTGTGCAAGCCTGGAACAGAGATCGGTTGAAATATGTCTGGTCGATCGGTGCATCTGTACATCACTGTATACCACTGTATAAATATAGATTAATCATTGTTAAAGCTACAAAGTTACTCGTCAAAATGGGTATTCTGACATACTTCTGTAGGCTCTGTCTGTCAGAGACACGTCTCTGTGTGATCACTTGAAATTTGAATAGACCAAGGCACGAGCAAATGATAAACTTTCGTTCGGGCCAGTGTCAGATCGTCAACTGTCCCCAGCGTCTTTCACGCTGGCCCCGGGCCATCGGGCACTCCTTGTTGTCGAGCCCTGGGTATGAAACAAAGTCTCAGCTTTCAGATTTTTACATTTTTTAAGAAATTCAAACAATAAATACTGTTTTGTGGCTCTTTAATGAGTCTTGAAAGATCACTTGTTAACCGGTCATCTGTTCCTCCTTACTAGTTATAGCACAAAATAAACATGAATGAACATCAGAGGGTATCTTGATTCAACTAGTGATTGGCGCTTTTGAAACACTACTTCGTGAAGCTTCAAAGCTTTGTGAATCGTTGGTTTTTAAAAACAGTGGTTCAGAACACGTATCAAACTGCCAAAGTCATGTAATTTCAGAAAATGAGGCATAATTAGGTTATAATTGTTTGGAAACGTTTCGAAATTTCAATGGTTTGCTGTTCTCTGTCTCTGTGAACCCGTGAATCATGGAACCAGCGTCTATGGTTTTTAGCTGATCTCGGATCAATTTGTAGACATTTTTAATGAGACATTTGTGTAATTAAAAGAACGAGTAGTAGTTTATAGTCTCTTACTGCCTGTTCAGACTGAGGGTCACCAGACTTGGTCCTGGAGGGCCGGTGTCCTGCAGAGTTTAGATCCAACCCTAATCAAACCAGCTAATTAAGGTCTTACTAGGCATACTAGAAACTTCCAGGCAGGTGTGTTAAGGCAAGTTGGAGCTAACCTCTGCAGGACGCCGGCCCTCCAGAATCAAGTGTGGTGACCCCTGGTTTAGACAATCTCTCCATAAAACAAACAAAACAAGCCCTGCAAATTAGCGAAAATTATTTTTAAAAACACACTATACAGACACTTCACATTTAATGGTATTTTATTATTTTTACTGCATTTAACGTATTATACTTTTAAGAAAACATTTGCAATGGATTTGTTAAAGCTGTTTTAATGCATGTTTTAGCCTGAGTTTTTGTTGCATTTACACACGTTTGACCAGCAGGCGTCACTAGCGTTTGGTAAATCATTTTGCGAAGCAATTAGTTCAATTGATTCGATGCTTCGAAAAGGTTTGTTTCTCCCATCAATAGTTTCAACCGTGGAAAGACGTCAATGCGTACCAGTATACATAGCAAGTCCACCGATGTTAATCAGGGTTGCCAGGTTTTCACAACAAAACCTGCCCAATTGCTACTCAAAACTAGCCCAAAAGTAGCCCAACTGCATTTCAAGGGGGGTTCCCTGTTAAAAACCACATTCTGGGGGGTAAAATACACGTTTTTTGGCGGGGTTCCGCTGGTCAGATTAGCATTGCAGAGGCTCAATATTACATTATTGGGGACACTTCAACCCTTGGACATGAAAAACAACCCACGTCAACAGTGTTACGGTAGCCCAATCCCGCGGGAAGACTGCAGACTTGGCAACACTGATATTAAAGGAGAAGTCCACTTCCAGAGCAGCAATTTACAGATAATATACTCACCCCCTTGTCATCCACATGTTCATGTCTTTCTTTTTTCAGTTGTAAAGAAATTAAGTTTTTTTGAGGAAAACATTTCAGGATTTTTCTCCATATAATGGACTGATATGGTGCCCTGAGTTTGAACTTCCAAAATGCAGTTTAAATGTGGCTTCAAATGATCCCAAATGCAGTTGTAAATGATCCCCGCCGAGGAAGAAGGGTCTTATCAGTCCATTATATGGAGAAAAATCCTGAAATGTTTTCCTCAAAAAACACAATTTCTTTACAACTAAAGAAAGAAAGACATGAACATCTTGGATGACAAGGGGGTGAGTACATTATCTGTAAATTGTTGCTCTGGAAGTGGACTTCTCCTTTAATATCCGTGTTGCCAAGTCTGCAGTCTTCCCACGGGATTGGGCTACGTGTAAAAAAACGTGTATTTTACGTAAAAACGTGTATTTTACCCCCCAGAACGCAATTTTTAACAGGGAACCCCCCCTTGAAATGCGACTGGGCTACTTTTGGGCTAGTTTTGAGTAGCAATTGGGCAGGTTTTGTTGTGAAAACCTGGCAACCCTGATTAACATCGGTGGACTTGCTATGTATATTGGTATGTATTGATGTCTTTCCGCGGTTGAAACTATTGATGGGAGAAACAAACCTTTTCGAAGCATCGAATAAATTGAACTAATTGCTTCACAAAATGATTTACCAAACGCTAGTGACGCCTGCTGGTCAAACGTGTGTAAATGCAACAAAAACTCAGGCTAAAACATGTGTTAAAAAACACAATTTCATTACAACTGAAGAAAGAAAGACATGAACATCTTGAATGAAAGGGGGTGAGTACATTATCTGTAAATTGTTGCCCTGGAAGTGGACTTCTCCTTTTATCTACTGTCCTGTCTGGTTTGTTTGTCGGACAAAATGGCAGATTCAGCCTTATGACTGGTCAGATCGCCTGTCAGTCAAACTCCCGGGCGAAAGGTTAATTTTTTAATAAATGTTTTGAATACATTAATTCATGTTAATGATCCTGCATTGTATCAAATACATTACAAATATTTAATGTTGTCTGACATCATGAAAACCACATGCATTTACTACAATTCCAAAAAAAGGTGTTTAAATCAGTTTTATGGAGTTTAGTCTCTCTAATCATGCCACACTGGGCCGTTGTGTAGCCTGCTAATAGTTTTAAAGCTTGCGATTAGCATTGACTTTACATTTGATGTATAAAATAAAATTAAATGCTGATCAAGTTAAAACTGTCTGTTTTTTTCCCCCAATATTATGAGAAGCACATTATTTTTCTTCTCAAGAATGTCCTGGACTTCTTGGCTTAAATCCTAAGTCAAATTCAGTGTGTCAGAAAAATTGCCTGTCTAAAAAAAGCTTTGTAGACATTTTGTTCAATACACTTCGGGGAGAACTGATGAATGAACTACCATATTTCTTCAAGTCATGTTTTAAATGCAACCTTTTTAATTTTAAGGTAACAGTTCTTTTGCACTATGGCAGATGCAGTTTATTGATCTGAACAAAATAGTTATTCACTTCATGAGATATTTATGTGCCATTCAACACTGGGTTACATATTTCTCTCAAAAATGGACAAAAAAAACATTGAAAATATATTAAGAAAGCTGATTTCTTTCTGTGGTGGAGTCAACGAGATTAACTGTGCTCTGTTTTAGTCTGTTACTTACTAATCTGCGTTTAATCTCAGTTAACATGGGTTTATCCAGAGTTTTTTCCCCACATGACTTGTTCTAAGTTCCCTAACTGTAATTAAAAGTGTATGACATCAAACCCTAAATAGATTTTCAGGTAGATCGTAACCCTGAGCGTGGACATGTATGAAGTGCTGGACTGCACTCAGTGGGTCCATTGTGATCCAGAGAGATGGGGTTGTTTCCACACTGATGGAAGCAAAAACTGCTGTGTGGGCCAAACCAAGTTAGTAAGTGCTAGAGTAATGCACTCCACTGGCATATCATTCTCATTCCTGTGTTGCACACACACGCTGTCCCCTTCACTCTGTCTCTCTGTCCCCCTCTTTTTGTGTTTATTATTAAACAGGAAAGTGACAGAAGGGCCCTGTCAGGGCTTAAACACAGAGATACATTTAGTTACATTATTGATGTGAGAGAGAGGGAGAGAGAGACAATGTTTGTTTAAAAAGCTGTGACACAAGAGCACCGAAAGAAAGACACGCAGCTAGAGACGGAAACGGAGTGACAGACAGTATGTGTGACAGGGTAACGAGATAAGATCCAGCAACGATTTTTGACCTATGGAGGAAAACAGGCAGGTTGTTATTCGGAGAAGTTCTCACAGTGCTATTGTGTCTGGGTTTGAGTCAAGAGTCCAGTTAAATTAATGCATATTTTTTCTAGCAGTGGTATGGTATTTTGGTTTCAATCACCTGGTTCAAAGTAGAAATTACAATCTCTTTTGCATAATTTATACAGAAATATATAATTTATACAGAAGTTGTCTATTTAACTAAAAAAATCATTTGAACTGTGTTCTTTGGGCAAGTTGATTTTTAAAAAAAGAAATCTGATATTGGGGCAAATGTTCACATGTGTTCCATGTGAATGGATTTTATGCAGTTTCTTAATTACAATTTATATTTTCCAGAAATTAACATTTCTCTTTATTTTCCAGTCTTTGAATTTGCATTAGTGATGGGGATTTTCACTTTTTCTGCAAGTGAAACAAGAAAATTGTTATTCCAGTAGGTGGCAGCAAGTGATCCCTAATCTATTTCATCCAAAGATTCATAAAAAAAACTGATTCATTCAGAAATGACGAACAAGTGACTGTCTTTATGAGTGATCTCACTGAATCGTTAATTTAACCGACTGGTTTGAAAACACTGATTCATTCGGGAACGAAACAAGAAACTGTCTTTATGAGTGATCTCACTGAATCGTTAATTTAACCAACTGGTTTGAAAACACTGATTCATTCAGGAACGAAACAAATACTGTCTTTATGAGTGAGTCGTTGAATTGTTCACTTAACCGATTGTTTTGAAAACACTGATTCTTTAAGGAACAAAACAAATACTGTCTTTATGAGTGAGTCATTGAATTGTTCATTCAACTGATTTGTTTGAAGACACTGATTTATTCAGGACAAAGCAAATGACTGTCTTTATGAATGAGTCATTGAATCATTCACTCAACCAATTTGTTTAAATACGCTGATTCAGGAATAAACACATTCAGGAATAAAACTAATGACTGTCTTTATGAGTGAGTCGTTGAATCATTCAGTCAACTGATTTGTTTGAAACAAGTGACTGTTTTTATGAGTGAGTCATTGAATTGTTCACTCAACCAATTGGTTTAAAACACTGATTAATTCAGGAACAAAACAAGTGACTGTCTTTGAGCGAGTTGTTGAATCGTTCACTCAACCGATTTGTAAAAAAACAAAAAAAACAAAACATTTATTCATGCGTAGAATGGGAGTTTTGCTCCAAGATGCACAATGGCTGACTCTTCGTTGACTTATTTTAGAATTATTTTCATTGGTGGAACAAAAAAGTAACTGGCAGTTACTGCATCTAAAATGCAAGCTGTTCAATATTACCTCTTTTTTTAACCTTTTACATCGTTGCTTGTTTTATTTCTTCTTATTATTTATGCTTTATTTTAGGTGGTTCATGGTTGCCTTTGTGACAGCCTACCGCATATAGTGCGACAACATAACCTGCATGTCACTATGTCAGCCTGTGTTAAAAGCAAAGAAAATGCAGTTACAAAGACTATAATGTCTGTGCCTGAACAGAAATTGACTAATTGGAGTAAAACACGTGACAACACCGGCTTGAGTCTATCCTACCAGTGTGTTCAGCAGGCAGACAAATAATATATAATCTACAGTTTGTCCTTTATCATCATTGCCTTTCTAGGCTGTGTATTAATATGATGTGTGGGTGTCCTGCATTAGCAGTGGTGTGCCTCTGTGAGTTGTTCACTTGAGTGCTCTCACTCTGGTATATGTGCTTGCTTATGAAAGGGTAATGCTTTCTGTCCTTTACAGGGAGAGAGTATGTGTGTATTTTTCTTGGTTCTCAGATGTGTTAACGCGCTCTGCCAGTTCACGCTTGATTAGTCAGTCTCGCTCAAGACAACTCTCTACAATGTTAATCCTCCTGTAGTAGTGAAGTGTGAGTGGTTTGTTCTAACACTTTTCTAGAATAGCCTCTCACATGCATACACACGCATACGGCTAAACTTGAACTCACAAAGGTGTGATCAAATGCAAGCAAAATGCATTTTGTTGTTCAAATACGCACAGAAACACATTTCTTAAACTACAGGAGGTTTTATAGCTGATTTTTTAAATAAACAGATTTCACCTTAGTTTCGTTATATGAAGGTCGTGGTGTCATTTTCACCATGACAAACAAGCAGACGACAATGTCAGCGAATGTCTGGTTTGAGATTAAATATGAGACCAATAATCATTCAAGTTTGATTGGGTGGAAATTACATTTACACAGTGGTTCGGTGCTTATATGTATTTATACAACTGTTCTTTCTGGTCCTCGAATCTGACTGGCTGAGAGGAGTGCTATATTCTAGTGACAACAGAGCTTCAACCATTTTACCTATTGTTTTTGCATCATAAAATGTAGAGTTTTTAGGCAAGAATGTACTTGTTTAGACTTCAAATATGCAGTTTGTTAATTAAGATAATGTCTATTTGAAAATTTGCTTCGGATACAGCTTTCCTCAGTGGACATTCAAACTAATGGTTTATTGCGAATATGAGATTGAGCTGAAGAATGAATGCTGTATCAGATGCAGGTAATCACACTCGCTCAGTCCATCACTCTCTCATAATACAGTAAGTTTTAATACAGCAATACAATAAGCTTTCAATGAAGCAACTCAACGTTCCTTCGTTACTAGTTCCAACATGACGTTTTCAAATTAGTAACGGAGGCTTGGGCTCAGCCGTTAAACTTTCAAACTGAGATTTGAATCCGTGGCAGAAGAAAGTAGTTAGCCCAAAAGAACATTTTAAAAGGCACTCCATTGTTGTTTTTTATGTACTTGCGCACTTGTATAATCTAACTGTTGTATAAATGCAATATCGTAGATGTGCGATATGGCTATATATTGGCATGCCTTTGATTACTTACAGCCAAATCACAGCTGTGCCGATATACAACCATATCACACTGATATATGTGTGACATTGCTCTTGTATATGTTTGTGTATTTGTTTATTTATTTGCTTTCTGTATTAATCTAATTGCCTTAAAGTTTCCTTAAACTTTGGAATTTTGCCATATATGTTGTTATTATTATTAAATGCCATCCTTCTGTGATGTATGTATCATATACTGTTTCTGTTTTGTCATTACTATTATTTCCTTTACAAAATGAATAATGTTCGATAGGGTGGAATTTGTATTTGATTACTCAAGGGTGCATTTTTGTTAATATATGTATTTACTTATTTGTTTGCTCTCTGCATTGATTTGATTGATTATAAAGTGCATTTAAGCTTGGAAAATTTGCCACATAAATATTAGAATCCTCCTGTGATGCATGTATATGCTTTGTATATTAAATTTACAGCCCCATTAATTTCTCTACAAAATGAATAACAAATTTGATAGGAGGAAAGTGCATTTGATTGTTCGGGGGGAAAATTAATTAATTCATTTTCCTGCTCTCTGCATTAATCTGATTGATTGTAAAGTGCCCTTGAGTTTTAGAGAAATATGTTATATAAATTATTATATCCTCCTGTGATGCGTGTATGTCTGCTGCTGAGAAATGTTGATAGACAAATTAAATAAACTAGCGTCTTTATTTAAGAGAGTAGTAAGCGCTAAAAGTTGAAGAATCACTTTGCCACACACCAAAAAACGCAAGTTCAGAACACTCCATGAACGCAGATGGGTGTGACTGCGCTAATGCGACACTGCATCCAAAGTTTTCTTTTGGTTGCAGTGTGTGTTTACATGCGTGTGTGTAAGTTTGGGTACGTCTCTTTAATTTGCTCCAGATGTCTCTATGTACAGACAGTCACCCCAGGACACACGCACAGTCACTCCTTCATTACCACCAAACCACGGAGAGAGATGGCAAGAGCGAGACAGGGATTAGCACAATTCCAGATTTAAGCTAACGCACGTCATTGAATGTTATCAGAACTCCTCATTTTGGGTTTAGCTTGAATTGAAGCTTTTCTATGGTCTGTCTCTCTCCACAAAACACTGCTTATGACTCATCAGTGCTGGCTGCACCCTTCTCCTCCTGTAGCCTGCAGCTTTGGACCCGGACGGCTCTCATTTGGCCCTAGAGGCGCGCTGTATTTTTCTGCTTGATCTCATCAATGGCTTGACCTGTGCACACACCAGTTCGCCAGGGAAGCGTGAAGTGTTTTTTTCTTTTTCGCTTTTGTATCCTGCCTTTATTTAGCCACGTTAGTCGAGTTGAGCACAACACGCATTTCATGCAGTGTCCTAAAAATCTTCCCTCGCAGCGATGGATGTTGAGCGGTGGAACATACAGTAATAAGCAGCTCGGGATGTTCTGCCATCTTTGCTCTTAGCGGGCTGACTTCTGTGCTCTTTTTTCTAAAGTACAAAGGGCTTCTTACGTGATTGTTCCGCATTCATGTTCCTGCCATGGGGCGAACGTTTAAGACCACGATTTTGCGGCATAGACTAGATTGTTGTGTTTTGCCAGGTGCTCAAATAATGTGCTTTATATGGAAACATTATAAATGAACTGGTTTTGGAGTCAGATCAGGTAGAAAAATCCTGTTGAAGTAGCAATGTTATATTTTTTGGCTTTATACAAAAGTAGAATTATAGAAATGAAGTGATTGGAACAGGATAGGGACAGGACCACAAAATGGACTCAGGACACAAATCCTCTTGTTCCACACACTATATATCAAATCGCTGCCTACGCTGTAAAAAATAAAAAACACCGTTTGTTGAGTCAGCTTAAAATAATTTGTTACCCTGCTGCCTTAAAATTTTAAGTTCAGTCAACTAAAATAAGTTTAGTCAACTTGAAATGTACTAAGTAACTTAGATTTTTGTGTTTGCTAAACTTAGTAACCCAGCTGCCTTAAAATTTTAAGTTGATTCAACTTAAATATCTAAGTTGTCACTTCGTATAATTTAACATTTCAAGTTGAATAAACTTTTTTGAGTTGACTGAACTTAAAATTTTAAGGCAGCCAGGTTACAAATTATTTTAAGTTGACTCAACAAATTGTTTTTTTTACAGTGTAGGAGACTATGCCTTACACAAGTTTGTCTTGTTATTGCAACTTTATATTTCAAATTTGTAACTTTACATCTCACAATTGCCACTACATATCCTAATTAGAAATTCAGGTGATTGTAAGTTTATATGATTTTTTTATCCCACAGTTGTGACTATTTATGGTAACTGTGACATTTTATCTCATAACTGAAACTTTATATTGCACAATGTCATTTTACATTTTACAACTGTGACTTAATGTTTCACAAATGCAATTTATGTCTCACAATGTGATTTTACATTTATTGTGATTTTATATAATTACAACATCCCACAACTGCAACATTATTTCTTAATTGTGACTTAAAAATTACAATGTAGGATATAAATTTTAATTATGAAATATCATCTTATAAGTGTGACTTTATATTGCACAATGCAATTTTATATTTCACAGCTGTGCACTTTTTTTCTTGTAATTGTGACATTATATCTCACCACAGCAAGTTAATGTTTTACAATTGCAACTTTATTTCTCATAATTGTGTATATTTCACAATTTCAGTGTTTGATTTCACAGTTGCAACATCGTTTTAATTGTGACTTACTATTTCACGACTGCAATTTATGTCACAATTTGGTTTTATCCACTCATAACTGCAAGTTTATATTTCAGTTGTGACTATTTATGGTAATTTTGACGTTTTATCTCGTAATTGAGACTTTATATCTCACAATGTCGTTTTATATTTTACAACTGCAATTTATATCTCACAATGTGATTTTATATTTATTGCATTTTTTCATAAATAATATTTATTGCAATTTTTTCACATCTTTGTATCTCACAATTGCAACATTATTTCTTAACTGTGACTGCAACTGCAATGTAAGATATAAACTGTAATCATGAAATATTATATCATACTTGTGACTTTATATCTCAATGCGATTTTATATTTCACAATTGTGACCTTAGTTTCTTTGCAATTGAGACTTTATATCTCACCACTGCAACTTAACGTTTCACATCTGCAACTTTATTTCTCATAATTGTGACTTAAAATGTTACAAATGCAATTTGTATCTCACAATGCGATTTTACATCTGCGACTATTTTTCATAACTGTAACCTCATATCTCACAATTGAGGTTTTATTTATCATAATTGCAACTTTATTATGATTTTACATCCCACAATTGTGAATATTTATGGTATTTATAGTGGTCATCTCTTTTTAATCACACTTTGTTTCTTAACTGCAACATCGTATCTCACAATTGAGGTTTTATTTATCATAACTGCAACTTTATATTTCAGAATTTCAACATTTAATTTTAGTATTGCACGAATGCAGTTTATATGTCGCAATGTAGTTTTATCAACTCATAAATGCAAGTTTACATTTCATTTGCAATTTTATATCTAACGACTTTTAGATTTTCTCACAAACAATTATGACTTTACAGCTTTAATTACATACTTCCATTTGAGAGTTCACTGAAAACATCCTTAAAAACAATTTTTTAAATTAAATTACTTTTGACTTTAGGAAAAAAAGAGTTTTTGCAATGTAATATGAGCAACTGAAGCAGTTGCTAGCGTAAGGACTGGTAGTGTTGGTGGGAGGGGAGCAGCTGAAGATGGAGCAAAGCAAGGTGGTGCATTTTAGCCTGGGGCAAGAGTTTGAGCTTGGATGGGTACAGATCTGAGAGCAGAGCTGCGTGACTCAGAACACTGACAATGGGAGACCTCACCACGAGACACACATATATCCAACCTGAGAAGACATGGACATGAAACAGAGGTAGCAATGTGGGGAAAACAGTCCAGTGAAGCCCAAGCCGTGCTGCCTGAGGGACCTTATTGTGGCCCTATGTGAGATATGACATGCAACTGTGCTCTTCTCCTCTCATTGCACCTCTCCATCCTCCTCACCTCTTTCACAGCTCCCTCTTTTACATGGGCGTGGGTGTAAAAGCTGCTTTTACCAGAATGTGAGGCTTTTAAACCCTTCTGTTTCTCTGAGCAAGGAACACCCTGCTGTGTGCGTTCTCACTCAATGCTGTCTGCTCACACGCACTCCTTTTCAACACAACACCCCTGAAGAGTCAAGCGGAGGCTAATTACCACTAAAGGAGAGCACAGTCATTTTTATAACCCGACCTCAGGGACTGACCTTATGGTGTTCAGACCAGACCGACAAAATTGCAGCAGGGATAAAACCTGGGAATCTTAAAATCTCAGTTTTTCAGTACAAATATATAATTAATTGAGAAGTATAGCTTCTTAGAGACAGAGATCATATACTTAGAGATGTTAAAGGGATAGTTCACCCAAAAATGAAAATTCTGTCATTAATTACTCACCCTCATGTTGTTTCAAACCCAGCATTTGTTCATCTTCAGAACACAAATTTAGATATTTTTGCTTTCTGACCTTCATAGACAGCAGCACAACTGACACGTTAAAGGCCCAAAAAGGTAGTAAGAACATCATTAAAAAGTCCATCTGACATCAGTGGTTTAACCGTAATTTTATGAAGAGAATACTTTTTGGTGAACATGCGTCAAGGACTGACACAGAAGAGAAGAAATTATTGAATAAAGTCATTATATTTGTTTTTTTTGCGCACAAAAAGTATCTTACGAAGGTTTGGAACGACATGAGGGTGAGTAATTATTAACAGATTTTTTATTTTTGGGTCAACTATCCCTTTAAACCTTGTGATCAGAAAATATATCAAGGTTTTTTATTTTAGGCATAAATCAAATATATAAGTTTCTGCTTGTTACAATAAAAATGAGTAAGCATATATGTGATGCAATCTAGGAAAACCCAACACATGGTGAAATTTTACCTATTTTCTGAATCTGACACACTCAGTTCAGTTCATGGATCTTTCTCGTAACAAGCTGATGATATGAATCAGGTGTGTTAAATGAGGGACTGGAGTTGAGAACCACTGGTTTAAGGCACTGACATTACCAAGATTGAGGACAAGATTTGAGACAAGTAAGATTGTTTACGTGAGCAATTACTTAAAGGGGTCATCGGATGCCCATTTTCCACAAGTTGATATGATTCTTTAGGGTCTTAATGAAAAGTCTCTAATATACTTTGATTAAAAATTCTCAATGGTTTTGTAAAACAACACCCTTTTTACCTTGTCAAAATCAGCTCTGCAAAAATCATCTCATTCTAAGGGGTTGTTTCTTTAAATGCAAATGAGCTCTGCTCACCCCGCCCTTCTCTTCTCTCTGTGGAAAGACGATCTTGTTTACTTTAGCCGCATTTAGCCGCTAAACTTCCTAACTAACACGTTATAAGGAAAGGCAATCGCAAAGATTCATAAAAAAACACTTATACTCACTTCTGCTGTAAGTGAAGCTGGATCATGAATGATTCGCGCAAACACAGACGGATATATGTAGTTCGGGAGGTGCATTCCCTTCACGAACAAATGTAATCTACTGCATCTTCAGTGGCTCAGATGTCGGGAGTAAATGATGACCACTATGTTCATTATTACATCCAGCAACACAACACCTCAATCGCTCAATCAGAGATATTTTTGTCTAACTTGCATCCCTGCTCTGGCATCAAAACATGGAAAGTTACTGGACTGTGACAGCTGGTCTAAGGTAAGAGCTCATGTCAATCAACTATCGTGGGAGCGGCCTCTGTTGGTGTGACGCCACACCGACAGGCATCTGAGAACGGCTCGATTTGAAAAAGGGGATGTTATTTTTACAGATTAATTAAAAACCACTGCATGGATTTTATTATTATAGGGTAGATTTGTACATACACTGGCAACACACATTAATGTTAAAACAACATGAAAAAGTGAACTTAGCATCCGATGACCCCTTTAAGACTACGCTGTTCTGTTGCGCCATGTCACAATATTAGAAAATAAATACATTTAAATTGCCGTAGTTTACACAGGACTGGCGAGGAATGTGCATTGATACACCTTTATTAGATATGTTATGTGGTTTATTTTAATAGGTTAGAGAAAGAGAAAGCACCTCCGCAGCGTGTTCTTAACATAAGAGAAAGACAGTCATTTCTGCTTACTGCAATAAAACACTATTTTCTGCACTAAACAAGTGAATTTTGCCAAGATATTTTCAGAGATGACAGACAAGATGTTACAGAATAATAATTTAATAAAAATCAAATTTTTTTTTTTAAGATTTACTTTTTGGCATTTTGCCTTTATTGTGACAGGACAGATTAGAAGTGACAGGAAGCGAAGTGGGGGAGAGACATGGGGGCGGAATCGGGATAGGTCCTCGAGTCAGGACGCACGGGGCACAAGGGCGCTGTATGTTGGCGCGCTGCCCACAAGGCTATCGGCGCAGACATGAAAACGTACTTTTGACAAAAATTTACATTCAAGCTATTTTTTAATTTCCCTAAAACGTGACATCCGACAGGTTTTCCCTGATCGCATCACATATTTTTAAAATGCTTAAATATCTTGTTATGGATTTTTTACTTGAAAGCAAAACAACAACACTAATTAAGAAAAAGCTTTTTTGCAATGTGCTGCTCAAAAGCTGCTTATTATTATCAAAGTTGAAAACAGTTGTACTCCTTAATATTGTTGTGAAAACTGTGATACTTTCTTTTTAGGGCTCTTAAGCATTAAAAAACAGCATTTATTTAAAATAGAATTTTATTGGATAACTTTTACATCAATTTCATACATCTTTGCTGAATAAAAGTTGCTTTTTTAATTGTTTTGGGATAATATATATTGAATATATATTTATTTTTGTGTTTTAAACCTAAATCACAGCGGCATCCATCTATTAGGAATGAATGTATGCTGTTAGCCAATCATGGGCGTTTACTTCTGAGTCTACAATCTGCCACGCCTATTCAAACAGAGCCTTCTGCTGAGGGGGGATAAAAGCAGGACAAAAAAATAGCCTATTACTTCTAAATTATGATGTTTTTTTGATGTAAAAACTCTTGATAACATTATAAGTGGACCTCAGAGAACAGTACAAAATAAAAAACAAAGACAGTTCATGATCTCTTTAAAGGGTTAGTTCACCCAAAAATGAAAATTAGCCCATTATTTACTCACAGTCCAGGCATCCTAAGTGAATATGACTTCCTTCTTTCAGACGAATGCAATCGGAGTTATATTAAAAAATATCCTGGCTCTTCCAAGCTCTATCATGGCAATAGGCGGTTGTTTCTTGTCAACTGTCCAAGATAAGTCCAATAAAGTGTATCACACAGCTCCGGGGGGTGAATAAAGGCCTCCTCTAGTGAATTGATGCATTTTTGCAAGAAAAATGTCCATATTTAAAACGTAATAATCACTTTTCTCTAGCTTGTGCTAACTGTTGTACACGGAAGCCACTCCGGTTGGATGACGTAGGACGTCGACGTTGTGTATGCGCCGTTGAGAAGTGACGAACGCAAACATGCCGTGGAGAAACAAAATGAGAATTTGTGAAGAAAAATGTTGGAGGATTTCGATATAAACCAAGAGGGGAATAGTTTTTATTTGCTAAAGTAAGGAAACTTTGCTTCCTTTGCTCCTGTAAACAAATGTTGGGTTTTGCCGATGTACAGTGAAGCGAGTTCCGCTGACTTCCTACGCCATCTGTCTAGAGCTGCTTCCGTGCACAACAGTTTGGGCAAGCTGGATTAAAGTGATTATTACGTTTTAAATATAAATATTTTTCTTACAAAAACGCATTGATTTGCTACAGGAGGCCTTTATTCACCCCCCGGAGCCGTGTGAGGCAGTTTTTATTATGAATGGATGCACTTTATTGGACTTGTTTTAGACTGTTGAAAGGAAACACCCACCCATTGCATTAAAAAGCTTGGGAGGGCCGGGATAATTTTTAATATAACTCAGAGTGGATTTGTCCGAAAAAAGGAAGTCATATACACCTAGGATGTCTGGAGGGTGAGTAAATAATGGGCTAATTTTCAGTAGACTTCAATTTAAGCCCAGTTCAGACTACATAATTTTTTTTGGTGGCTACGACAGTCAATGTGTCCGATTATGAGATTTTGACTCCTAAAATCGTGTGTCGTGAACAAGAATCATGTCAGACTACATGTTCATCGCTTACAGTGTGCGTGCTGTCATCAATAGCTAGACAGAACTAGACAGAAGTGAGCGTAAAAAAACAATGGCTAGCAAACAACGCCAAAAAAAAACAAACAAACAAAAAATATAGAAAACAGTGGACACTAACCTGAATTGTATGGACTGTCAAAGAGAACTGAGGTAAAACAGTTTTTTCAATCTTTCGCAGTAGTCACAAACGTTTCCTCCAGTGTAAAATTTTTAGCAAGCATGTAACCAGGCACTTCTGTGCTCCTATTGGCTAGTGTCATAGATGTGACAGAACTTGTTGTGGACAGAAAAAAATTAAACATGCTAGTCTTTCTGTTGTGACGTTGTGAAGCCTCACAGACGTGGCATCAGTTGTTGTTCACTATGACTATGGTTGGGTATCGAAAATCAATTCCGATTCCAGAATCGTATACTTAAAGTCAGGAATCGGATACTTGTTGTGAAATTTCGATTCTGCCTATCGATTCCTATATGCGGTTCTTTTTCTTTCTTTCTTTTTTTCATCTGTGAGGACCCGACCTAGCGATCTGCCAGGACCTTGCTCGCTAATCTAAGCGCATAGTGCTCCAAAGTATGGCTACACTTGCAATCAGAAGTCGAAAAAGCAAAGTAGCCTATAATATTTGTGATAAGCTAAACATGTTGCAATAGATTGCTCACCATCAATATGACAAAGCATTTTAATTTAACAGATCATTGAAGATCACAAACACAATTCAAATACCAACGTGATTCTATTTACAATAAATTACAATGATTCATCTGTTTGATTCCTCAACCTTTCTTCCGTGCAGCATACGACCAGTGTGATCTGAACACTCAAATCTGCGTTCGTGCTGCCGCTGACCTAAAGAGCCACTATGAAGGAAACAGTTTCAGTCTTTTCAACCACACAGTTCATTATTTCTGTTACAAACATTCAAATAATCACAGAAGTACTGGGATAAAAGTTCATATTCTGGATATAAACACTGATATGTATGGTAGAGATCAAAATAGAGTAAATCATCCTTTTGAAAGTTAATTTGACATTCCAAATAATGTTAAAGATTTATCGATTACGTTGTTATGCCAGTAGATGGCGAAAGGGGGCTGATAATAATGTATTTGTCTTTGATCATTCATTAAAAAACACGGATTCATCCAGTAAATCTTGAGTGAATCACTAAATCATTTACTTACAAAATTAGGCCTACATCTGAGTTTGTTTAGTTGTCTAATGTTTTTTTTTCTTCAGAATTGTAAGAGAACCACAACTTCCATTTAAAAAAAAAACAACAACCCAATTTATCCAAAATCACGCAGCTCTATTTTGCAAACATCTCTTAAGTGAATCTTGTTTTTATGTACCCTGTTGATTTTTGTTAATGGTATTCAGCTGCAACTAAATGTTTAGCAAAAAAAGAAACAGAATAAATATGCTTGATATCATCTTTTATTCACACTGGAATCAAAACTGGGAATTGAAAAGAATCAGAATCGATAAGCAGAATCAGAATCGGAATAGGAATTGATAATATTCTAACGATACCCAACCCTAACTATGACACACTACATGAGATGAAACGATTGAATCTTGCGTCCCGATGCCCATAATCGATAACGAATACCCACGACACTCTACATCAAGGAGATTGTGCTAAAATCAGGCTAAAATTTTATATTCTGAACCGTGCATTATATCAGCAGCCTTATAAAAGCTGTTTTATTTCACATGGAGCAGCTCAGGTCACCTTGTGTGGGCCAACACATGACTACCAAAATACTACCCTAAATATGGTTACAGTGTCTGATGTGATCAGAGAGGGCACTTTCACTAGCAGACCTACGAACGCCTTCCAGAGATCTTGAAGGTACGGGATGCTATGTGAATAGACAGGCAGCGTCTATGTGAATGGCTGCTGATCTAATTAAAGGTGATGAAGGGTACAGGCCTTTGCTCCAGGAGGGCAGGTACAACTGCATTAGTTTAGAGTTATGGGCCTGAGGGAATGGCTGTGGACTAGTTAAATGTGATGAAAGGTATAGCATTTTGCTATAGGAGAGCAGGTAAAGGGGTCTGCTGAATTAGTTTAGAGTTATGGCCTTGAGGGAGTGACCTAGAATCATTAGAGGTATGAGTTTGTGTTATGGGACTGATGTGTTGCAGTGGTTAATATAGCATTATTGCAATATGGGCAAAAAAAAAACACTTGGACTGGTCCTTGTCTTTTTCTATCTATTAAAAGAACTAGCTGTTTTGTGTACGGTCAACTAATTTTTTTTATTTTTTATGGAAATTAAACATTTTGTTTGTCAGATACACCCCATGGTAAAATAGCAGTGAAAGTTTGTGTTTATCATGGAAGCTCTCTAGGCTATGCAAGACACTAATTACTCCAAAAATGTACTGAGATTTCACACTGTAAAAATGTTGTCATGTGTTGTTGAATATCTATTGAGTGATTGATTGATGTTTGTTTGAAGATTTGCAGTCAATAAGAATTTTTTTACACTACCAGTCAAAAGTTTTTTAACGTTTTTTTTTTTTTTTTTATAAAAGAAGTCTCTTCTGCTCACCAAGCCTGCATTTATTTGATCCAAAATACAGCAAAAAGAGTACAATTTTGAAATAGTTTTACTATTTAAAATAACTGTTTTCTATTTGAATATATTTGAAAGTGTAATTTATTCCTGTGATTTCAAAGCTGAATTTTTAGTATCATTACTCCAGTCACTGATCTTTCAGAAATCATCCTAATATTCTGATTTGCTGCTCAAAAAATATTTATTATTATTATTATTATTATTATTATGTTGAACACAGCTGAGTAGAATTTTTTCAGGTTTCTTTGATAAACATAAAGTTCAGAAGAACAGCATTTATCTGAAATAGAAATCTTTTTTAATAAAATAAATGTCAATGTAAATGTATTCATCACATCAAAGAATCCTGCAAAAAAAAAAAAAAAAGGACTCAACTGTTTTAAACATTGATAATGATAATAATAAGAAAAAAAAATGTTTCTTGAACAGCAAATCAGCATATTAGAACGATTTCTGAAGGATCATGTGACATTGAAGACTGGAGTAATGATGCTGAAAACTGAGCTTTGATCACAGGAATAAATTACATTTTAAAAGATATCCAAGTAGAAAATAGTTATTTAAAATAGTAAAAATATTTCCAAATTTTACTGTTATTGCTGTACTTTGGATCAAATAAATAAAGGATGGTGAGTAGAAGAGACTTCTTTAAAAAAACATTCAAAATCTTACTGTTCAAAAACTTTTGAGTGGTAGCGTATGTTTTTTTTTTTTTTTTTTTGAAAGAAACATTTGTCTTGGTCGTGTGTTACATTAATTTATTCAATAAAACAGTAATATTTATAATTTAAATAAAACAGTAATATTTATTACAATTTAAAATAACTAATTTTCAATAAATTGTTTATACATTTTAAAGAGGAATTTGGTAAAGCTGAATTTCCAGCATCATTACTCCAGTCTTCAGTGTCACATGACCTTTCAGAAATCATATTAATATGCTGATTTGCTGCTCAATAAACATTTCTTATTATTATCAACAGTGAAAACAGTTGTGCTGCTTAATATTTTTGTGGAAACTTTTTTCAGGATTCTTTCTGAAAGTCCTTAATATCAATTTTTATTAATTTAATAGCTCTTTGCTGAATATATTCATGTATTTATTTATTGGTACCCTATTTTATGGCACCTTATTTTATTATTATAATTATATTTATTTATTTATTATTATTGTTATTATTATTATTATTATTATTATTATTAATTACTGCTTTTGTTGTTTGTGATGCATTGGCAATATTGTATGCATAATATTCATGCTTTGAAAATGTATTTTGCTTTGAAAAGTACTTTGAAATTTAAATGTAATTGTTAACAACATTCGGTAACAATCATTATGTAAGTGAAAATTGTATTTAATATGATAGAATCAACCTGACGAGCCGTGTTGACGAAGCCTGGAGTAAAGGAGCTCACCCATAAAAATACTGTCCCGGGACCCTGGGAATTTTAGCAATGGCCCTCATTTTTAATGGTAGAAATAGTTCTATCCACTTTTTACAATGCAAATAGTTACATACAGTCTTTACCACTCATGCACATAAACACATGCTTTTGTGTGAAAAATGCAAAGCACAATGGCCGATTCAAATAAGTTTGAAAAAACAGTAGCACATACAAGCTTCTGCGAAACAACATGTTCCTAACAGACTCTGGCATTCAAATACCTCACACACACACACACACACACACACATACAAAATGAGTCACTGAGAGCTTTTTCACAAGAGCTCACTATGAGATGCCAACTTCATCAATCCATCTATTTAAACTGCTCATGTCTGCAACGCACTGACTGAAAACACCATTTAGCCAATAGAAAAATGAGACGGAGAGAAGGAAAAAGTGCAGATGAAAGGACACAGAGATGTACAGTGAAGTGAGTGGGGTGTCTGTATTGTCAGGGGTCTGAATGGTCTGTGGGGAGGAGGAAGGCCATTATAACAGTTATAATATCAGAAAAAAGGGGGGCAGAGAGTTGGGAAGAGGGGAGTTGCATGGGTCAGAGAGAGACAAAGGTTACACAACAAATTATTCACCCCTCCGCTGGCTCTATTCTGCACCCTTTTGTTAAGCATAAACGCAGCTTGGCAGGGTCCACAGAGAGCTCTTCAATTCACAGTAACAACTCATAAACAGCCACTCATTATACAGTACAAGGGTCCGTTCAGATCATCAGCCTCAGACTGACATACAAACACATGCAGATGTAAATGAAGTGAGCTGCTAGAACCGCAAGCAGACCTACAAACTCATTCAAAGACTCCTACACATGTTGACACACACTCCAAACCGGACAGCAAGAGACCCCCCCTCCAAAACCGGGGAGCTTAGAGCCCCAGGGGGAGCAAAGGAAGTTTCATACCTTCTTCAGCTGAACTGTGCTGGACCACAAGAGAGACAGACAGAAAGATCCTCCACATTTCCATCAGAGCAACACACAAGAGAAGTCCAGAGAGGAAGAACACAGGAGAGGGAGACAGGAGGAGAGAGAGAATGAGAGAGAGAAGGGAGGAGGAGTCTGTCTGCTCGTTTTTATCTCAGATTAAAGAGAGGAGAGAAAGAGAGGGGGTGGGGGAGCGGGGAGGAGTATTTATGTATGATGGTGATTATGACTGAGAAGTCACTGAGCAAAGAATGAGAGAGAGAGAGAGAGAGAGAGAGGGAGAGAGAGAGAGAGAGATGAAGGGACCGGTAAACTGAGTTTAGCCACTCACCGTGATAGAAAAACCTAAAACGAGTTGGGCTTGTTCGCAGAAAAAGTGTCTAGACACGCAGGAGACAGACGCTCTCACAGTCACATTTGGTGAAGGCTCTGGTTTGGCATGCTGATAGGGCACAGCCAGCCAGATTGGAAATATGCATCACTCAGTAAAAGAAGCTTGGAAACCTGCCTGTGTGTTTTCTTTTCCTCTCTTCTTTCAGTTGCTGCTTTTTTCATTCCTGGAAAAAAATACATATTTTGAATATTTTCTTCTGGGCTTGGTCTCATTTCCCACACACACATAGAAAGGTTATTCAATATAGACAGTCATATAAAAACTGCAGAACTCCTGACTACGGTGTTGTACAATTATATCTTTGAAAACAGCACCTCCTTGTGGAAACAGTGACTTGAAGACATTTGTGGTGCCGTACAATTCCGTTGTGAGTAAATAAACAAAATTTTGAAGGTAACGTAAGTTTGACAAAAGTCGAATGATTCTGTCCTGTCAATCATCACACAAGTGTAAAAGAAGCCGTGTAGTTATCTGACTATTCATCCCCTCACACTCTTCGACGCCATTTCCTCCTTTACCATAATTTACTTATTTTCATCCATTTTATCCCTATTTTTTTATCCAGTTCCGTAGTCCTAATGGACTCTATGTCGATGAGCAGGGTAAATTGTGAATTGGATTTAGTGAATTTGCACAAAAAATAAAATAAAATAATATTATGTCATCTCATGTCGTAAGCGTACAATATAACAGCAGTGAGAGAAAAAAATCATAAATTAAAGTTTTAAGCATCTGTCCTTGAATGTCTAATTAAAGTGCATACTTACTTTGTTTGTTCACCCAAAAATTAAAATTCCGTCATTATTACTCACCTCATGTCGTTCCAAAGACCTTCGTTCATCTTCGGAACACCAAATTAAGATATTTTTGATGACCACCCGTCATCAGTCGGGCAAATTGGCGGCACTGGATGTAAACAATGCCACTGAACGGTGTGGAACTCGCAAATGTTGCTGATTATTGCTGTTGAAAATGGTCAATTATCGCCATGTTTTAGGCTGTACTAATCGGTCGGACTGGGAAAAACATTTGAAGTACTATAAAGTGCCAAAAGTTATAAAATAAAAAAATAAAAATAAAAAATCAAGGAGAAGAATGCAAAAAAAGCAGTCTGATCAAGGAACAAAAAGCTTTTGTGTTTGGCCAAACTGAAGCAGGATTTCCAGGGCAAGAATCTTGACAACATTCCTTATTTAGGTAACCTTAGGCTAGTATCTTAATAAATGCTGCTCGTATGTATATTTACCACCTATTAGCTTTAGTTTGTCAAAATATTGCGCCCTTTCCTGCTTACTATGTACTTCTCTATATAATTTAGCAGCTTCCACATGGTTTTTCCATGGTTTAGACGGCATAAATTAGCAGAACAAAGTATTCAGTAGTATATTTCAAGTGCAATCCATGCTGTTGTTTACATCCGAGTGTCTGCAATATGGCCGCACATCCGAGTAACTGACCAAACCGTGACGTTAGTGCAAACCCTCTATATATATAGACAATAAGGGTCCTGGACACATAGTAAGGACATCGGTAAAATGGTCCATATGACATCATTGGTTCAACCATAATTTTACGAAGCTACGAGAATACTTTTTGTGTGCAAAGAAAACTAAAATAACGAGTTTATTCAACAATTACTCTCCTTTGCATTACCATAGAGGTCATTACTGAGAGTACAAGGTATTCATGTGCATTCCTCTGCTCGTAAACAAGGCGTAGCGCATGTGCATGCATGTCAGCACCACACACGTCATGGTATTCTCGTTAATGGCAGCAGACTGTCCCAGAATCAAAGAAATCGTTGAATAAAGACATTATTTTTGTTTTCTTCATGCACAAAAAGTACTCTCGTAGCTTCATAAAATTAAGGTTGAACTACTGATGTTACATGGACTATTTTGACAATGTCCTTACTACATTTCTGTGCCTTGACTGTAGGACGCTTGTTGTCTATGGAGGGTTAGAGCTCAAGAATGTTTTGATTTGTGTTCTGAAGATGAACAAAAGTTCTTACAGGTTTAATGACAGAATTTTAATTCTTGGGTGAACTATCCCTTTAAACCACAATTGAACACCCTCAAAAAAAAAAAAGAAAAAAAAAAATACCTTATTACTGGAGTAAACTACACCATTATTGTGGCTTACAAGTAAAGCTATATCTATCTGGATGCGTGACTTTTATGATGTGATGCAACATGTCAAGGGAAGGAAAAGGCCTGTCATGACACATGATAGCTATCTCATTACACAAATATGTCCAAAGCTCCTGTGATGTGAAAACTCATAAACACATCAAATGAGATCATGTGCAGTGGGAATGTTTTAATCTTGTCAATCTCACAAAATAAATATGCTTTCAAGTGCTTATGGTATTACAGTCATACATTTAGGACGGTTTGAGCAGAAAATGTAAAAACATAAGAAATTGGGGGAAAAAAATAAAAAAAAATCAAAGCTATAAAGTTATAAATATAACAAAATATATAAATACATATATAAAACACACATTTGTTCAAATTCATGATGCGGACTTGATAAAACTCCAAGTATCTCAATCATCCAGTCAAGCTAGTGCAGCAAAATACAGTAATAAATGTAAACAAACAAAAATATATTTACAAAGTAGAGCAAAACTTTAAAGTGTGCAGTCTTAACTCCAACCCCCCCCCCCCCCCCCCCCCCCAAAAAAAAAAACAAAAGCCTAATTAAAACCTCTAATAGAGCTATGGAATGCACATACGTCCATGTTAAACAATAAATGTATGCTTGTTATCATTGAATGTCATGAATAACTTTCATATGACCCTGTATGTGGAATACTTAGGTGATGAACACTATTTCAACACTGATACTTAATACTTAATAGAATTTAAAATCTAAATTTAAACAATAAAATTACTCTTTTGTACAAAAGGAGTCAAACAGGACAGCAGTTCAGCGCAAGTGATTAGCACATAGAATTCAACCTGATTTAAAGCAACTGTATGTAATGTTTTTAAAACACCTGATGTTAAACTGACTTCTAATAAGGTATATGGCTTCTGTTAATTTCCCATACTTCCTCGCAAACGTCCGTTCCGGAAGTAAGTTTGTTGAGCGGGTATGAAATATCGTGAAAAAGGTGGATTGCTTTAAGACAGCAACAAATGCACAAGTACAGCTATCTGCTTTAATTACAAAAGTGAATTCTAATCAACTGTAGGTGGCTCCAAAGTCACAAAAATACACAAAAAGTCATAAAGGTGCTTTAAGTCTTTGGGAAAGCTGCTAACCAACTTTTTAAATCGAAGTAATGGTAATCAGTTTAACATTCCACATGATTATGGACAAGTGTTTAGTGCTCAGTAGAATTTTCACACATCAGTTATTTTAAAAATACAACTAAAAAACTAAACATACAGTATTTTAACATCTGCAATCACATGAAATACATATTTGCTCATAATGACAATCATAAAAAAAGCTTTCAATACCATAACACTGTTTAGTACCTCTGCGTCAGTGGTTTCCAGACTTTTCAGGCATTTTTAAACCCTGTCACCTTTTCTAAGGTCACTCCCCTCAAAAATAATGAAAAAAAGCCACAGTGATTTGACAACAGAAATGTGATTATTTTAACAGCTATTTGTAACACCTGCAATGTACCATTGTGATTTAAATCAAAGCACTCATGTGTGATATCAAGTAGTTTATCTGACTGATAAATACGCTATATGATTGCTTTATAATAATGGCCATTATTTAGCTGCATCTGTTCTCTATTGTCCACTCTGTGTGCTCATTATAAGGTGTCAATTTTGTGAGGGTTGTGTTTTTTTCTATAGGTTTCTCAGCTTTTCTCCTGGCCTGCGAATTCAGTCATCTGAAACTTCTCTGATGGGGAAACTGGCATTGTGACGGCACCCTCTGGGGACGTGTAGTTGGCGGCATCGGAGCCTGTGGCCTTGGAAAACCCACTGGCGATGTCCTCAAACGTTCGGCCTTTGGTCTCAGGAACCCGGAAGTAGGTAAACACGAAGAAGATGATCAGGAGGATGAGGAATATGATAAAGACGTAGGCTTCACACAGTTTCTGAAAAGGAAGCAAGATCACAATAATGCGTTTAGCTCTTGTATCCTTGAAAAATGCAATACTGTTGAATTCTATAATAAGGTTCTCACCAGTAGTTTTGGGAAAAGCAGTCCGACAAGGAAGCTGGCGGTCCAGTTGCAGCATCCTGCCACAGCGATGGCTGCCGGACGTGGACCTTGAGCGAATAACTCTGCCACTATGAACCACGGGATTGGACCTGGTCCCATTTCAAAACTGGCCACAAATCCGAACACTGCCAGAATGGCCAGAATGCTGATTGCTGAGGTTCCCTGCTGGCCGTATATGATAATCGAATCATTTGGAGAGAGAAACAGAGAAATTATACATTTTAGTGAATGTTTTTAACACAGATGTAAGTTGGCATTCATTAAAAAGATCATATACTGACCCCTGCAGGTGCAGATTCGGCAACGGAGTTGGCAGTCCCATTCACTGCTGCTACTGTAGGGTTCTTAAAATCAGAAAAGACAAAAAAAAAAAAGAATTTAATATAGAACTTAATGCCTTTATGTTTAATTAAAATGAACTTTAGTTAAATCCATGCAATTTAATTCTGAATGTTTAAATAGTTTATCATTTAATGATACCCTGGACCACAAAACCAGACATAAGGGTCACATTTTTGAAAGTGAGATTTACACATCATCTGAATAAATTAGCTTTCCATTGATGTATGGTTTGTTAGGATAGGACAATATTTGGTCGAGATACAATTGTTTAAAAATCTGGAATCTGAGGGTGCAAAAAAATCATAATATTGAGAAAATCGCCTTTAAAGTTGTCCAAATGAAGCATATTACTAATCAAAAATTAGGTTTTGATATATTTACGGTAGGAAATTTATAAAATATCTTCATGGAACATGATCCGTACTTGATATCCTAATGACTTCTGGTTTTGTGGTCCAGGGTCACATAAAATGATATCTCAGAAATCCCAAACTCACCACAAGTTTAAGAGAAATGGTCATGAGCAGAGTGCAGAAACTCATTCCAGCCAGTCCGATCATGTGAAGTGTTCTTCTTCCTGCCCTCTCCACCAGGAAGAGCTGTTGAGCAAAGCAAATGGAGACTCAAAACACAGCCCTTAAGTAACATTTTATTACACCATCATAAAAATATTTAAAAGCCTTAAGGGCATAAAAAATGCAAATAACAGGAATTTCCGTTAATGGGAGCATTTTAGCTCCGCTGTGTAAACTCACAGAGATGATAGTGAAGAGAGTGTTGACGGCACCCACTCCAATGGTGGCAAAGACTGGTCCAGTGATACCTGCACTTCTGAAGATCTCTGTAGAGTAATAAATTACCTGGGAAATACACAAAAAACACAAGCTGGTCAACATTTAGAACAGTTCATGTCCATATTCTAAGCTGAAGAAGGGGAAAACAAGCAAGGAAGCCTTAGAAAACGACACAAATCCACTTGTCTTGTTTTTCAGTATAAATATCTAAAAATTTTTTTTTTTTTAAAAAAGATACATTTACTGGGGAGAACTGTGCACAGTATTACAACTTTTTATAAAGAATATTATTACACATTTGAAAAACATACATTATTATATGCTTCATTTTTATCACCTCAACTGTTTTTAGGCATAAAAAATGAGGGAAAATAAATCAATGAGGGAAAATAAATCTAATATATAATAGGACATAGTACATATGCAGTCCACAGTAATCCGTTTAGTTATAGCATTTGTTATTTTTTACAATGTAGACTTTTAATAAATACATTTGTGCTGACTAATCTTAGTTCAGGTGTTCTTTCAGGCTAGAACTGTGTTGATACTATTCAAATTCCTTTTTGCAAATAGTAGAAATTACTTTGGTTTTATCAGTGGCTTTATTTGGATGGGTTTAAAATTAAAATACTCTTCAGAGAGCCGAGCAGATCTTTGTCAGTGTTTTGCATCACGATGTACGAAGGATATCCACAAAGGTGTATAATGCAAATAATTTTAACGCATCATTTCTTCCATCACTAATTAAATTGAATTAACTTGGTAGAATTGACAGCTCTAAAACTGTAATGAATTTTAATTCTGTACCTCAAAACAGTATATAGACGTATATAGACAATGTTTGATTGATATGTTAAATATTTTTACCTGGAAAACAAGGCACTGCTGACTATAAATATGTTTATCGGGATAACCTAATCAAGCATCAGATTTCTATATAACTGGGGTGAGAAGTTTTGTATGAAGTTCAGAGTGTGAGACTCACGGCGTTGATTCCAGACAGTTGTTGGGACAGCTGCAGGATTATGGCGATAATAATGGGCTGCCTGTAAGCGGGGTTACGGAACAGCTCTGGAATGGAAACCTTCTTCTCCATGGACATCTTCATGGCCTCTTCCTTCATCTCACGAATGTCATCCTCTACATCTGAATGCCCACGAAGACGTGTCAGCACTGAGAATGGAAGAAAGAGAGAAAGACATACATAGTCAGCACAGAAGTGTACATATACTTTAGTTTTATATATACTTTAAATATACTTTATACTGAGTAAAAATCGCCATGGGCCACTAGAATCGTCACCACATTTCTCCCTACAAACAACAGCCATGTCTCCTGCTATTCTAGACCCTCATTTGAGTTTTTTCAGTCATAGCAGACTCACCTTGGCGTGCCTCTTCCTCCTTGTTCAGATTGATCAGCAGGTATCGAGGGCTTTCCGAGCAGAAGATCAGCATGATGCACTGTAGCACTGCAGGCACTGCCGTCAGAGCCAACAACAATGGCCACAAAGTCTGAGACCCCAGCAATGACTCCAGACCTAAGATCTAATAAGGAATCCACAAAAATTACCCATTTGTTTTTTGTATGTATAATCTGTATATTGCAAAAGGATCAATGAATAATTAATTACAATGAATAGGGACTTTCAAGGTTGAAAAATGACTCAAAACCACCATAAAAGTGTCATAGAAATGGTCCAAATATCTTCTGAATAGGGGTCGACTGATTAATCAGCAATGATATTAAGCATTTTTATGGTTATCGGTTTCGGTCATTTTCAAAACCGATTTGCCGATAAAATAATTTAAAAGCATTTAAGTAAAGTCTTTGTCAGAGACCTTATTATTCTTAATTTTAACATTACATTTTACACCAGACACACACACATATATATATACACATACATATCGGTTCAAAATATCGGTCTACTTGATCTGTAATAATCGGTATCAGCCCTGAAAACCACGTATCAGTCAACCCCAACTTCTGAAGCCATACAATAAGTTTTGTGAGGAAAATAAATCATATTTGTGTGCTATAATCAATTTGATTATACTTTTGTGATGCTTTTGAAAGTTTTTCAAGCTTCAGTGTCTTCAGAATTTAATGAAAATAAGACATTTTTATTGGGTTTGAATAAGAAAAGGCTAAGTAAATTAGGACAGAAAGTTATTTTTTACTTGTTATCCTATACCTTTAATCTCTATGGAATCTCTATGCCACTGAATAAAAATTAAAAAAGGTAATTACGAGTTTTTATCTCACGATTCTGACTTTTTTTCACAATTCAGAATTTTATATTTTTAGATATAAAGTCCAGTTCTGAGGGTAAAAAAAAAAACACTTTTTCCTCAGAACTGCTTGATATGAACTTGCAATTGCATGTTATAAAATCAGAAATGCAAGATGCAGTTCACAATTGCGAGATATAAACTCACAATTCTGAAGAAAAAATGTCAGAGTTTTTTTTTCGCAATTGTTTTCGCAAGAGTTTTTATCACACAACACTAATAGAACGTGCAACTGCAAGTTTATATTACACAATTCTGAGAAAAAAGGTCAGAACTGCATGTTTATATCTGACAATTCTGACTTTATTTCTCAAAAATGTGAGTTTATATCTCACAATTTTAAAAAAAAGGCAGAATTGTGAGAGAAAAAGTCGCAATTACTAATTACTATTAATTTAAATTCAGTGGTGGAAACAGGCTTCCATAAATCTCATCAACATTTATAGATAGAAAAATCTAACCTGGGCAATTAGGATGCCAATGACCACGCCAAGCTGGTGAAGGGTACCAAAAGCCCCTCGCAGTGCCGTTGGAGCAATTTCACCCACATACATGGGTGTCAATCCTGTACACAGGCCACAGAAGGCACCAATAACCAGACGCCCCACTATTATCAACTCATAAGAAGTGCACATGCTGGATAAACCCATCAGGCCTCCACCAATCAGAGCCAGGATGTTGGACAGAAGCATGGCTTTCCGTCTGTAATGAGAAGGCAGATGAACAAAGGAAAATTTTATAACAAAGCATTTTATGTTTAAAGAAACGGTGCGATTTTTCGTTTTCTCACCTCCCTAGTTTGTCGACTAAAGTGCCGACACTAAGAGACCCGATCATGCCGCCAACATTGAAAATGGAAACGGTTACACTCCACACTGTTGTCAATGTGGATTCATCCATTGGATCTTCAGTGCGCACCAGAGTCACATTTTTGATGAAGTTCTTCACTTTCTGATGATCAACAGAGAGACAGACGATGAGTGATGAAGTAAGTAATGAACTGTTGTTTTCTGAAGTCAAAATGTTACTCACTTGATGAAACACTTACCTCATCGGGTGCATTGATGACGCCTGTGTTGTAGCCAAACTGCAAGGAACCGATGACAGCTGTGGACACGCAGAGCATGAGACACCATGTCACCTGCTTCCCCTGGACAAAAAGAAGAAATTCACATATTGTGACATGCACAAAAATGAAAAGAGTAAAAGCAAGACAGACACTGAGGGAACCTTCAGTATCTCAATTTTAGGGTCAGTGGCATCAAAAAGTTTGAAAACTCCTGCATTTAAAAGACTAACAGTACCAAACAGACAAAGAAAAGCAGAGCATTTCTCACTATTGCATTTGTATTTAGCACACAAATCACACTCTCGTGTCACACTCGTTCCTTCAAAATCCTCTTTCACATTCAAATTTAAAATGCAATTCTGCATCTTTACGTGCTACTTCAATTCATCCTCAATTCAATTTCAAATGGCGCACAAATTCTGATAGCAATGTATTACACAGTGCAGTATTTCCCAGACTATGTGTGAAAGTGGAACAAGAAAGTTGCATGCATTAGTAAGCAATAATAATGGGAATGTTAGTGTCCCCATGTGTCATTTTCTTCAAAACAAAATTCTGAAAGTGTCCGGCTGCACTCAATCTCTGTTCCTTTTTCTTGTGTCAAACTAAAAGAAAATAAAAATAGCAATCTAAGCTTACTGTCAGCTGCACAGTTTCTATACAGCTGCAGAGGAACCCAAGTTCACCAGAGATTAAAGAGTTAAAATCCGCCTGACTGACGATACAAATATGTGTTAGCGCCACAAATACAGGAAACCACACATTTAGGCCAGTTCCCACTAGTTGTCACATGCTAAGCTATGTGGGTAATGGGCTGCAGAGATCAGTAGTCTGAGGGCCTGTTCTATAGGGTGTATTGGTTGACATTTGTATTTTTAGAATACAATAATTTGCAGTGGTTTTTCATAATAATACGTAGTGGATTGCTTTAAGCAACTTCCTCAATATTGCATTTGGCAAATATCAGTACGAAAAGAAACATTGCAATGCACCTATAAACCTGTGCACAGAACCTTCGGGCATGTTTACACCAGTCTGATGTTACGATAAAGACTTAAACACACACAAGCTGACTCCTGGAGAAGTGACTGTAAACAAGGATATGGGTGTCATCATGTGATCTGTAAGAATTCAAAAGCCATCTTTATGAACCTTATGTTCATAATGACTTCTGCTGATAGAGGAGGGTCCATCACTGTATTGTTCATCCCTATTAAGCAGATTCTGCTAAGCAGAAAAGACCAAACCACATATTGGCTCCCTACATCCTGCCATGCAAACCTCTTAACTGACCACATTCATTTATAAAATCAACACACTTAGTGTTGGACTCACTAAACAGATTTGTAATGACCTGCAACTGGCACTCGGATTGAGGATTTCCATTCTGTCTGTCCATTCTTAAACAAGTAAAAACCAGTCAGGATGCTGTTCATATTATGCTCAAGTTTGAACATGCCGACTGAACCCTACTCTAAACATTCATTCTCCTTGTTGGTTTCATAATTCACATGCTGCAATACAAGATGACAAAGCAGGTCAAACGAAGTTCCACTAGCATCGTTGCATTTTTTCTACTGTTTATTCACCTTAGTGATGAGTCAGATCACTTGAAAATTAATAGCCTAAAGAGGCATTAACCAAGGTTATTTTGTTAAACCCACTTGTGCAACACATTTGCTACACACCAATGTTACACAATCAGCATGTAACCTGTGAGATGACAAGATTTCAAATCTACACCAGATGCTCATGGGTATCCGCTGAATATTTTCTAGTTTTTGCATGGTAACCACAGTTTCCTGCATATAGGATCATTGTAGTAACATCTATACCACAAACCAGGGTACATTTTATAAAAACATATCTAGGAACCATTACATTATTATATTACATACACATTATATTACATTATCCATATTACATTAAACTCCATTTCTGCATGATTTTTCTGAAGGAGGAGGACGCATTAGCATGCTTTTAAAAGAGTACTTATTAAGTGCAAACCAAATGCAATTTATATTAAATATAGCAATATTGCTAATTACTATATTAAATGCAATTTAATATAGATTTACTGTAATTTTCCTAAACATTGCACATTAAAAATGCACAAATTCACATTATTTCTTGTTTATATGTAATGCAGGGATTTCCAAAGGTTTTTTTTCTTTTTTGTCATCTGAATCTTCATATTTACTTGAAGTTCACCCTGAGATTTTAAGGTAATAAATGAATAATTAAGTATCACATTTGTATGTTTATGTATGTTTTTGAATTTAACATTATTGTTAATTTTTAGTGTTTCTAATCTCGCAAGCCCCCTGCAGTTCCTTCATTAACCCCACTTTGGAAACCTTGACATAATGTAATGTTTAATGCATTTAATGTTGTTAATAACAACGAATGGTTTATATTTCTTTCTATTTGTATTTTTATATCAATATGGTACAAGATTATCCTATTTAAGTCAATGTGATAAACAATTAGGTCAAAATTAATCAAAAAGTAGTCTGATTGTATTACCTACAATGTGTAATGTAATGGATTACATTATTAACTACAAGTTTTGTCATGTAATTGGTAATCAGTAATGAATTTAATTGCTAGTGCTGGATAAATATTGAATAACACTACAGTAAATATCATAATCAAGTACTTTACATGTGCGTTAGTATGTTGGAGTACACATGAAAATAAGTGTACTTTTTTTTAAAGAAAAAAGGAATGTTAAAACAACGACTTAAAAAAAAAAAAGTAAAACCACATTTGACATTAACAAAATTTTTAAAAAGAGTACTTAAGTGTGTTACCTGCATTTAAAAAAGAAAAAAAGAGAAACACTAGTACACATTTATAACACATTTACAACACTATTATATATATATATACACTAGTATACAAGATATAATATATAATATACATATATATATAGATATGAAGAGTTCAGATGCAAAACCAGCTAAATCCATCTGACGTCTTTCTTAAAAAAATGGATTTTTATCAGGCTCAGATGTATAGGTTTCTTTGTAAGTACCGGTACTTCTGATTGGGCTGAGGCTGGTATTTTAGCGAGATTGAAGAAAAAGTATTTGATGGACGTATAATATGTGTCGAGAGCATTCACTCAGTATCATTATCTCATTTTTGACCGAAATGGCTTATAGCTGGTTTTGCATCTGAACTCTTCATATATATGTAATAGGTGTCGACTGATTAATCGACACTGATATTAAGCATTCTTATGGTTATTGGTTTCGGTCATTTCAAATCCGATTTGCCGATAAAATAATTTAAAGGCATTTAAACATTTTTTTGCAAGAGCCCTTCTTTATCATAATGATATTAATTTTCATTTTTACACAATTTGCATTTTATATACATACATATATATAGCAAAACATCACCTCTCATTCTGTATAAAGACAAAGACAGGAGAAAAGACTCTACCTTACTGTCTTGCATCTTCTCCATCTTGCTCTCTGCTGCAAAAGCCAATTACTGCGATTGAGAGGTCTTCTGTTCTTCCTCTTTTTGGTATTTGGAAAAGCCTCTAGAAGTGAAAAAGAATAGGAATATCTGTTGTCAGTAATACTAAGGAAGGAGACAATCCTTTTACGTCTACATTAAGAACAACAACAGAAAAGCAGCTTCCTGCAACGGATGTCTGCTAAGCTGAGATGACAGTTGAGCATCAGCATTGTGCAAAGCAAACTGCAAAATGTGGAAGTCAAATAAGAGGCTTCTCTGTTAGCACAAGGTCCATCCTATACATTGCTCAAGTCTTAGTGACTTTTATGTAACATTAAATCCCACATCAATCTCACTAAATTTAAACAACTGAAATTTAAAACGGCTTAACAGTGATTAAAATAAAATATCCAGTTCCCTGATTCAAGACAGTAGTACTTTCTGTAAGTACTCTGAGTCATCTTCAACGCATGCTTATTTTAAAGTTTCGAGTTAGCTCAATAGCTCATTTGAATCTGTAGTCCTTGAGCAGGATGTTCTTACATAAAATAACAGCACTCCATTACAATCAAAAAAGTAATAATAATAATAATAATATCACAAGACACAATATATCACAGATTACAATATCAAATCACATAAAAAAATCTAAATTAGTGATCACATGCTTGAGTTTGTTTCTAGATTATAAGTTTCTAATCAAGCAGCATCATCGTACTTATTCCGGGTAATTATAAAAAAAAAACAATTAATAATAACAACCCAATAAGTATATTTACGTTTGTTTGCAGAGCTCGTGTGTCGATCAGATAGTTGCTGGTGTATGATGAAACTCTCGCGCTGGTGGGTTTTATAGAGAGTGAGACACGAGAACCGGCACGTTGCACTTTTTGTCGTCACATGGGTGCTCCCCCTTTTTCTGTAACATCTGAGTCACAGGAATAAACCAGAACTTCGTTTTAAGTCATTCGCGTAACATACTTTTATTAGAAATGATGGCCGCGTCTCAAAAACTAGTGAGCAGCCACTAGTGTACATCATCCGAGCATCATTCAGAACGTGCCAATGATGCCTGCAACGCTGTCTAGATAGGCGTCTCGTGAGGTTCTGAGGCAAAGCCTTTTCTAATGTCCTTATTTGGTCATTCGCCACATTGACTGGATGTGAATCGCGCCTCTGTTCCTCAGGCGCAGCATCCCACCAGATTCAAACCTGCCAAAAGTTGTTGTCTGATACAATAAGACCGTTATTGTTGTCATGTGAGTGCTTCTGTGAGAGAATGACATCTTTTTTTGTTTGTAAACAAGTAGTCCTCTCTTCCGAGACCGGACAACTCGCGGGGTTTGCGGACACTTCATACAAGTGTGTGATCTAGTGATAACAAATGTTTCGTTGCCTACGCTCGTTAGCTTTCGTTTGTTCACTGAAATTGGCTAAAAGGCATTGCAAATTAATTTATATCACATTGGATAACGCACTTATCAATCAAAGCTTAGCACTGATCAATTTGCGGTTTTCTGGTCTTTTAAATAGGCTGATGACCTGAACATGAATCATTACGTTTATTATTAGGCCTACACTGAGTACAATGTAATAACATGAAATTAAAAATATGATAATACACAACCAAACTGAATTCTAGACTAGTCGTCTGTGTTTTTTAAAACAGACAAACAGGAACTTGTGAAAGGAAACACATTTTGAGAACTGAGACCAGCTATTGGTAGCATCCTGCCACTGTGGTCTTTTTTTTCTCTTTTAGTACAACTAAACTCTGAAATGTTTAAAACCCTAAACATTTTACTCACTTGTTTAAAAAAGACATGTATTGTGAAGGGTATCCATTTCCCATTATCCTGCAGCATCAAAGCCTGTCAAACTTCTACATGCTTCAGTTATGTACTTAATCTGTCACTGACATTAAAGAAAATTTGAACATGGACAGACCTGTACAAATGAAAATACGTGGATAGCATAATTTAAATGTGCACTGAAGTTATTGGCAGCATTATAACCGCATACGATGTATGTGTGACCCTGGGCTACAAAACCAGTCATAATGGTCAGTTGTTTTAAATTGAAATTAATACACTTCTGAACAAAATCTTAAGACCAGGGGAAACATTGCAAGTATTCGCATTTTGCGCTGGTGGATTGTAACCAGGTTGTAAGTACTGCTTCAAAATGGCAAAAGAAGAAACAGGAGCAAGAGCCAAAAAAATAGAGAGCAGGCAGTTTGTAGAAAACTGAAGAAAACTCAAACAGGCTGTTCAACAGCTGATCAAAAGTTTAAGACCATAGCCTTAAAAAGTTAAAACCTGTGCAAAATACGGCAGTCACACTGTTATGACCTGTTATGACCTCCTGATGGCAATGGCAAAAAGGCTTTCTGTCTTTGAACGTGGCAGGGTTGTTGAGCTGCATGCGCAACGCCTTGCACAACGTGCCATCGCTGCCGAGATTGGATGCGGTAAGACATTTCTCAAAAGATCCTGAGAGTTATGGGACAAAAAAGTCAAGTGGTAGACCCAAAGAAAATTCACCTGTATTGAGCCAGAGGATCCGACGGGCTGTCCATGAAGACACAGATCGATCCTTGACCCAGATTAAGGCCCTTACTGATGCTGATTGCAGCCCAATAACCATAAGACGCCATCTGCAAGAGAAGGGCTTCAAGAACAAAAAAAGTCCTCAAAGGCCACATCTCCTCCCATGCCACAAACTTGCCCTTTTGGAATTTGCAAGGGACCACCAAACATGGGACACTGAAAGATGGAAGAAAGTTTTATTCTCTGACAAGAAAAATTTAAGCTGGACGGTCCTGATGACTTCTAACGTTACTGGCATGACATGGAGATCCCACTAGAGATGTTTTCTATGTGGCACAGCAGAGGAGGCTCCATCATGATCTGGGGTGCTTTTTCCTTCAGTGGGAAAATGGAGCTTCAGGTTGTGCAGGGGCGTCAAACGGCCACTGGCTATGTGGACATGTTGCAGTGGGCATCCCTCTTGACTGAGGGCCCTTGTCTTTCAACAGGACAACTCTGCAGTTCACAACTCTTTTGGACCTTCCTGTGTGTTCCCCTGATCTAAATTGCATTGAGAATGTTTGGGGATGGATGGCAGAGGAAGTTTACAAAAAATGACATCAGTTCCAGACTGTGGACGCCCTTCGTGAGGCCATCTTCACCACATGGACACACATTCCCACCATCCTCCTGGAAACAGTCGAACCAAGCATGCCAAAATTTATGTTTTACGTGATCAACAAGAATGGTGGGGCTGTTCACTACTGAGTCCTTTTTTGACACTTTTAGCTCTGTTGTGGGTTTTTTTTTTGGGCGATGGTCTTAAACTTGATCAGCTGATGAACAGCCTGTTTGAGTTTTCTTCAGTTTTCTATAAATTGCCTGCTCTCTATTTTTTGGCTCTTGCTCCTGTTTCTTCTTTTGCCATTTTGAAGCAGTACTTGCAACCTGGTTACGATCCATCAGCGCGAAATGCGAATATTTGTAATGTTTCCCCTGGTCTTAAGTCAGCCTGGTCATCATCTGAATGCTAAATAAAAAATTTTTTTTATTGATGTATGGTTTGTTAGGATAGGACAATATTCGGCTGAGATACAACTATTTGAAAAGCTGGAATCTGAGGGTGCAAAATAAATAAATAATTCAAAATATTGAGATAATCGCCTTTCAAGTTGTCCAAGTGAAGTTCTTAGCAATGTATATTACTAATCAGAAATTAAGTTTGGAATAATTTATGGTAAGAAATGTACAAAATATCTTCATGGAACATGATCTTTACTTAATATCCTAATGATTTTTGGCATAAAAAAAAAAATCGATAATTTTGACCCATGCAATGCATTGTTGGTTATAAATATATCCATGCTACTTATGACTGTTTTGTGGTCCAGGGTCACATATAATAAAGTGAAGCACTTGGAAATATTTGAAGCATCTTGTTTAAATGAAAACAAAAAAGGGCAGGAAAGTAACCTATTGTACATATCTGATCAACAATTAGTTGTTTCCTTTCAGAGTTAAGCACAAGGAAATCATGTCACTTCCTATAAGAACATAATCCCGTAAAAACAGAACTCACTTCTAGAGAAATTTAAAAAAACTAAAAAAAAAATAAAAATTGCTGACATTCTATTTAGTGCTCACACATGCATTTGATTATCTACTGCTTTTCCCCACGTGCATAGTGAACATTAATACTTAAACGGATAGTTCACCCAAGTTCACTCAAATGAATATCCTGTCATAATTTACTCACTCTTAAGCTGTTCCAAACATGTATTACTTTCTTTCTTCTGATGAACACAAAAGAAAAGATTTGGTAACCAAAGAGTTTCCAGTAGCCACTGACTAGTAATTTTCATTTTCATTTTTTTTTTTTTTTCATTAAATTCAATGTCTACCAACAACTGTTTGGTTACCTACATTCTTTACAATATCTTCTTTTGCATTCAGCTGAAGAACTAAACTCATACAGGTTTGGAACATGTGAGGAAATTATACACTTTCATTTTTAGTGAACTATCCCTTTAAGGTAACATCATGATTGCTACACTTCCTGTGTGTTCTTGCATAAGACACTAGGCACTGAATGGCATCTGCTGAATAACCTTATATGACCAAGTAACCTCCGACATTTTGCCCTTATGTTTTGCATCAGATATTAGAAACGTATAGAAAGAGAGGAATTTCCAGGTACTGCAATCAGTATAGTCATTACAATTGCTACATTTTAACTGTATTATTAATGGCTGCACTCACAATGAGAGACTATTTTGTGCTACTTTACTGCCATCTGCTGTTTGTTAAAACACAATGTCAAATAGGATTAAACAGAGCTGTTATGATGGGTAAGGACTTACAGAACCTCCTAATGCCTTAAAACAGAATCAGCCTCTATATGGCTAAGTCCAGTAACTTTAAAGCAGGGTAAATTAAATAGGGCATGTAGAATAAAGAGTTTACCTAGTCCTTGACCATTGTAGATGTTATTCAACTCCACACCTCAAAAAAAAAAAAAAAACACTAAATGGCTGAATTTTCAATAAGTCAGACTTGGTATGATGGTTAATGAGCGATTTAGAAAGACTGTACAAACTGTAATTTGTAGGATGGAAAAAGAAAAAATAGAAACACAAAACCATTATTAGTTGAAATTGTGCGTTTTTATTTTGTAACTGCAACAGCAAGATGTAGAGTGACAAAGCGCAATGCTAATGTAGGACTTCAAATTGCTGAAGGTCAAAAGGTCATAGGGTTTCCAAAGCCCACTCTGAATGACCTTTCATCCTCCAGGAGGGAAACCAATACTTAAGATGACATCAAATTGGAGTAACATATTATGAGGTACTCTACAAAAGGTTGGGAGTTCATGATTTGAAAGTAACAGTGACCATTTAGATCTTTCCAGGGAAGCTTCCGTCCTCAATCTGTCCATTCCATTTCTCCACCTGAAGGAAAGTACAAAGACAAGAAAGCATTTTATATCAAACAACTTCCAGCAGACCTTCACATCTCATCAGCGTTTACAATGATTGGTTGTCTCTTCTTGAAGGGAAACTTAAGTTCAGAAGGGCAATACTTGTGATGAACCCAACTCTGGAAACATGTTGGGTGTGTCTCAATAATGAAGAATAGAGAACTTTGTGTTGGTGAGAGACTGCATCCTGACAACGCTCAAATCTTTTGCAACATTTTGGTGACTAATGAAGTCGTCCGAAGAGTTTACCAGCATTAATCCAATTTTCGCCAGTAAATAATAGTGAAACTTCAACCGAATTAACGAAGGTCACGTTTCCGGTCACACCCATATTAGCAAGCATGGCCAAAAACTGCTGGACATTCCTAGATCAACATCAACCCTACATACACTGCAATACCTTATGTGTAAAGTCTTTAAATACATCATAGCCACTTTTGACAGTTTATAATATGATGAAAGCAAAAACATTCTATTCCATTGTGGAAGACTTCATCTTAGTTTGCAAAACTCATAGAATCAGAAGGCAATTAAGTAAAAATTAACCTGAACACAGCATTTCACGTATTCCAGGATTTTTCTCTATATAGTGGACTTCAATGGAGATCAGCGGGGTTGAAGGTCCAAATGGCAGTTTCAATGCAGCTTCAAAGGGCTCCACATGATCTTAGCTGAGAAACAAGGGTCTTATCTAACAAAACAATTGGTAATTTTCTGTTGGAAAAGTCTGTGTTCTTCAGTTCAAAAAGGTGGGGTAGGGCAAAAAAAAAAAAAAAAAAAAAAATTCTCATTTTTTCATCCAAATTGTCTGACATTGTTGTTTTCCTTTTTTTTTTTTTTTCCTTTTTAGAAAATGACCAATCATTTTGCTAGATAAGACCCTTATTTCTCATCTAAGATCATGTGGAGCCCTCTGAAGCTGCAATGTGGACCTTCAACCTGTTGATCCCCACTGAAGTCAGGGGCCGTTTACACAGCAATGTTTTCAGCCAAAAACGGAAAACTTGTGTAAACACCCAATACGGGAATTTTTGAAAACGGTGATGTCATGTGTGTGCATAGTATAGGGCTGCACCATAAATCGAAATTAAATCGTAAGCACGATTAGGCAGAAGCTGCGATTGTCATGCGTATCTTTCAGTGAAGTACACTTCTGTGATCAGCAGTAAATCTTCATACGAAGGCCAAAGGGCGTTCTCACACAGAAATGCCAAATACACCCATGAAATCGCGATCGCTTCAGCTGAATAAACAGAAGATTTAACTGCATTCACTGATTAAACGTGACTAATAAACACATGACTACGACAATATATGGTTTGTCTGACAGGGCTCAACGCTAAGGATTTTTTCTACTGGCCCGGTCGGGCCAGTGGTTCAAATTTTTATTTGCCCGGTCAAAATTTTCACTGGCCTTACCACAAAAAAATTAAATAGTTGCTGTTATCATTGTTTTTGACTCATGTTATATTTTATTTTAATAAATAAGCTTATATGACACCAAAATTTTACATAGCAAATAAAATTTTACAATTCTCGATTCCAATTTCAATACCACACCTAAACATATTAGCCTAACTAAAGTCCAAACATTATTTGTTTGTTCAAAAAATGTTTTTATTATTATTAATATTTTATTAAAAATGAAAAGATGTTTTAGGGAAAAACAGCAGACAGACTCAGTCTTTGCCAGCAGATGTCGCTTAAGGAATAAGAGTAATATTACTTTACGTTTCTGTGGTTACCGCTGTAAACAAAGCAGCTCCGTGCTTATGAACGCTACTTTCAATACATTATACATGGGCAAATGAAAAGAAAACGCCATGGAAGTTCCCCTCACAGATACATTATCATAAACCACAGTTTCAATATTTAGGATAATATTCCTCGCATTGTACACCGTGATCTTGGTCTGCCTGCTACAGTATTTTTTTCTCATTGCATTCGTCTTTAGCGTCTCTGGCTTCTGTTATCGGATGTCTGAAGAGTGCGTCATATTTCCACACATATGAAATTTTGAAAGAAGATTGCATGCCGTTCGTGTACAAGCCCGGAACAAGATATCGGTTGAAATATGTCTGGTCGAACGGTGCATCTGTCTCCACTGTATAAATTATGTATTGATCATTGTTAAAGCTACAAAGCTAGTACTTTTGTAGACTATTTGTCCGTCAGAGACGCGTCTCTCTGTGATCGCTTAAAATTTAAAATTACCAAGGTTAAAAAAAACACGTGCAAATGATAAATGCGGCAGTGACCTGATCGGGCCAGTGACATATTCGTAAACTGTCCCGAGCGTCTTTCACTCTGGCCCCGGGCCATCGGGCACTCCTTATTGTCAAGCCCTGTCTTTTCATTATAATAAAGTATAATACAATATCAATAATATTTATTATAAACTCAATGCATTATCAATATCACTACTTAGAATACTATGTTGTGTGCCTTATTCCGTGTAAGAAGCCACATCATCTCACAGAAGGATTTATTTCAAACACTCGACTGACGTTATGAAGTGTGTTTGGAGTAAAAAAACATGTTATTAAATGTGGTATTTTCACATGCTTTCAGATGTACTACCTACTAGGGCTGCAACGATTAATCGCACGATGTCGTGAGGCGCGTTTAGTCAATGAAGCCGGTACTTTGATTAGTAGTAAAGCTCCATCACGTGCCTTCAGCTGGAGCGGCAAGTAATACACAGAGCCGTACATCACTGACAAGCTACGCCAAAAAGTCAGTGCTTTACGGCTCTGCGTATTACTTGCCGCTCCAGCTGAACGACATCGTGCGATTAATCGTTGCAGCCCTACTACCTACACAGAGCCGTTGTTCACTGAGAAGCTACGCAAACAGCTGTCATTATAGTGAACGATTTCTTTCGATTTCATAATCGCGCAATAGTATCATCTACATTTTATTTGCATGACCTATCAGTGAACTACGGCTCTGTGTAGTAATTGCTGCTCCATCTGAAAGCAGGTGATGGAGATTTACTGCTGATTACAGAACTGGCTTTGACAACATGCGCATGGAAATCGCGTGTTGATTTTATTTCCTTACAAGTACGTTTACTAATAAGGTGACAGCACCAACTACTGGCCTAGGATATGTAATAAAGCGTTTTTAGCAGTTTTCGCAGATGAGTAAATGCAAATCGTTTTGAAAACGTTCGTCGTCTATGCGTGAAATTTTAAAAACGCAAGGGAAAAACTTCCGTTTTTGGCTACATCGTTGTCGTGTAAATGTAGCCTCAGTGGTGGCTCATCAGGGGAGGCACAGCTCCCCCAAAATTTTGAGGTGAAAATGGGAGAAGGATGATTAAATGTTAATAAAATTCACAATCCATTTCAGTTCTGGTCTCTTGTAATTTCACAGCTGTAATACCATAAGTTGGAAAGTGCCACTTTTCTATTGCGAATGTGCTGAGGTAATTACAGCCGCTAAGTGATAGAGAAGGGGAGGGGGAGAGCTGTTTGGAGCTCTTTGAAACAGTAAATCATTTTGCAATGCAGTAGTTGGATGCCGATTCAGAGTTTGCTGTGTTCTTTGCTCGCTTTCTCTATATAAATTTATTCGTTGTTTGAATAACAGTGGAAATTAATCCTCTAATTTTAAAACCCACGAGCCGCCACTGATTGAAGTTCACTATGTGGAGAAAAAAAATCCTGGAATATTTTCCTTAAAAACCTTAATTTCTTTTTGACTGAAGAAAGACAGACATGACCATCTTCGATGACATAGAGGTGAGTAAATTATCAGGAAATCTTTATTTTGGAAGTGACTAATCCCTTAAAAGATTAGAATCCATGTGGTTTGGTTATTATTGTGGTTTTGGAGCATCCTGACATGTAGTCATAAGCAGGAAAACAGGAAAGGAGATAAAGTGTGTGTGTGTTTGTTTGTTTTTTTTTTTCAAATACACTTGTCCACTTCCACAGAAGAGAAAGAAGAATTTCATATGCATATATCTACCAAAAGTTTATTTTGCTAGCATTTTGCACTAGAGCATATTGATGCCCTCAAAGATAAGAGATCAAGACCAACACTAACACTCACACTTATTACTTTTTCCCTTGCTGTATGTATAACTCAAACCAGAATTGACTGGAGTGTGAGAAGTCTGAGTTTTAAACCAGCAAGGATCAGGTAAGATAGCTGGGTATACGTTTTTTTGACATTTACAATGTGACAAAAAGCCATCTGAGAAGTTCAATTTCATTTTATTGAAGTACGTGCTCATGAAATAACACCAAGAATGTCTATTAGGAAACTAGGGTAGATCTTGATTTTCATTTACTCAAAGGTTCTTATGTTTCAAAGGTGTTTTTGGTAAAACAGACTCACCCAGCTCATTGGACACAGGCTCTTGTAGACTCTCTGATACCATTCGCAGGGAGAAGTGTCCTGCCCTTTGCTTGACAGAGCCTTACTACACCTGTGGAAGTCTGAGAGGAAACACTGAAATCAGCCAGAAATTGTGTACAGTCTCCAACCCTGCCATTTATAATGTGTTATTCAATTCATAAAGTGTTTTGATCAAGTCAAGTCACAAATGATAAGGTCAAATAATCAATTGATCCACTATAGTTCATAACTTCACAGGTTTGTTGCACTGGACTAACACAAGACAAGAAATAGGTGATTTACAACAAGCAACCCTGCTTTACCACTGATGTGACCTTCAAGAAAACAAGCCATAATACAAAGCATTTGTGGCACAATGTTTTTATTGAAGCCATAATTTTGTTTACAAATAAGAGCCATATAATCATTTGGTATTGTACTTACCAAGGTAATTCTGGAAACAGTTTCTTGTCTGGTTAGTGTTTGGAAAACGGGCATCGAATGGAGCCGTCTTGTAGTTCTTGATCTTGTCCTCAATAAGATCAGCCATCTTCAGTCAAAGATAATGGGTCTGTTTGACACACAGTAAACATTCACAGATAAGAAACATACTAAACACTTAAAGCACATAATCGGGCTTTAACTGCACAAATGTCGTAGTTTAACAATTTAACAAAGCAGGCGTTTATGAGTGACATTCAAACTCTCAGTAACAGTTTGAACTGATGCCAGTGCAGTGATGTTAAACTTAATGTACTTTAAACGATTTCTTTAAACGTTCAAAGGGTAAATATAAATTGAAGTGAACTTGTAAACGCGTAAACAAGTTTATCATACGTCCAAAACAGCAGACATATTCACTTAAGTAACATAACCTTGATATAACCGGTTAAAGTAGCCTGTGTGCTATCTCGCTAACTAACTCAAATGAACCGTTCTCTCAAAACGACCGTTGCTATTTCGTGAACTTTACGAAAGAGTGAAGCTAAAGGATTTCAATAAACCTCGCATGAGATCAACAATTTGACGACAAGTTAGATTACACAGATACAAACATTGAGGCCTACCTCTTTGCTGTGCCCTTATCGTAACGTCCTCCCGAAAGACTTTTGGAGCGCACTGAATTATGGGAAGCCAAAGTGTGTAGGGGTGGCATGAGGATGAGTAAAGGCGGGGTTTACGAGACTTAAATAATACGAGTATATTTTATTTACCCTTTTTATCAGTAGCATTCATGTACGTTCCTCTAGCGTTTATTCCAATCTTCAGATGTAATATGAAGGAAATAAAATAACACTAGTAATATAAAACAATACGTGAATGTACTATAATAAATCACGTAATAAAAAATAATAAAATAAAAAGGAGGTATCAGTAATATTATTAAAACAATAATCGGAATATAATCTAAAATAAAACCCAATAAAAATCTTTTAGAAAGAAATGCATGAACCCATGAAAATTAACCCGTTAACGTTAAGGCGTTTTTAATTTTTTTTTAACGAATTAAAAAAACAATAAAAGCAGGCTACACACTTGGAAACACAATATAGCATGATAAGAAATCATAAGGTGGAAAAAGCCTACAGAATAATACCGTGATATATTCAAAACCCATCTCTGTCAAGAATATTTCTATATATTTTTATTTACTGTGTAATTTATTTGTGTTTTAGTATTAATGTTTTGTGTGCAATGAAGCAGCATAATTGCTTTTTATGACATATTACATATTTTTATTGCAGTTTTAGCCACAGCAAGCAAATAAATACATTCTATTTATTTTTTTAATTTTTTATATAAACACACACACTATATTTATTTATTTATTTATTTGTAATTAATCGATATAGAGCACTTTAGGGAATCAGTGGCTCGGTACTTTGACTAGAGAGCAATAGGCCTAAAATTCAAGGCAGTGTAGTTACTTTCCTCTGCCTTTGTAGGGCACTGCTGGCTACCAAACCACCTTGTTATTCCCCAGCTAGAGTTGAGGTGTGAGAGATGTACAGCAAGAACTTTTTACCCCTGAAAACGTGCGCTACTGTATGCACACTTCATTCCAAACACATTCCCTCTGACCAAGAGCCAGGAAGAGCTTTCACTTACACGCTAAAAACAAATATGGAGAAACAAGTCTGAATGACGCACAAGAGCCTTCACAGCCTGCTGTCAATGCTTCCTGTCTGAGAGACCAAACGCTCACAGAGCTTTTGGGTTTGCTTTTCGGTCTGACATGGTTCGTGTGAGAGTGTGAGTGTATGTATTTATATGTAGGACTCCATAATAGCTTTACACTGCAAAATAGCATACATTTAATTAGCATTTTTTGTGTCGTTTTCTGGGGAAAATGTCTAAATGTTATCCACTGAGGTAAGCCTATGGGTGAGACTTCCGGTTCATAGTCGCTATAGGGAAATAACGTGAAAAATAACGTGCTATAAACAGTAAAACTGTTTCCACTACAAAACAGTGTGTTCATAATTAAGATAATACATTAAAATAATATGGTAAAACACCAATTTGCAATATCGCAGCAAAACGATCTGTTTAGTACAGCTGGATATAGCTGGACCCGGACAAGACCGGAAACCAGACCCATAAAATATACAAATGGCTGCGCCTGCTCTTACAGTAAAAAAAAAGGTGGATAAATTAAGAGACAAAATAGTTAACAGTTCTACGTTGGTGCTTGTTTGCATAAATCTCACTAAATTTGTGTCAGATTTATATTTTAAACAAGTAAAAAATGTAGTGGTATATTCATACAAATTCTTTTTACTCTTGTACATATAGAACGTATAGATATACACACATTCACATGTACGGATATACACATGGTTCTTCTTTCCTGACACATCATTCTGTTGTTGACAAGGTCAAAGGTTACAGGTGCCTCTCTGTCTTTGACATCCTGTCCCAGGTTTCCTGTTTCCTTTTTTCCCCTAGCCTTACAACAAGCAACGAGTGTTGTATAAAACATGCTTAGGCAAGTGTTAATTAGTCTTCTGCCCGTCCCTTGTATTTCTTTCAGTCTTTAAGTCAGTTTCATTCATTCATATTTCTTGAGGATTGTTTCTATACACATTAGTCAGGGTAGCACCATATTTATTCCAGTAAAATTCAATATGGCGTCTATCCTGACTCGAACCTATTGAATTCTCCAACTGTCAGACAATTTCCGTCTCTGTTCTGATTTTGAATGAACATAATGGACATCCTGACTAGCGCTTATAACATGTTATCGTCTTGCTCTTTGTATGTGCAGCAGTGTCACTGACTTGGCTTTATGCGTATACTTCATATTCTCTCTCTCTCTTTTTCTCAGGATATAGGTGTTGTCCATTGGGGAGGAAGGAAATTCTGTCATTTAGAACAATGGGCCTGCTTCTCTATCTATAGACGCAGAAAACGGGAGAAAGAAACGAGAGAGAAATAGAAAGCAAGAATAAGGACTAGAAGACCCTTCAAAAATGAAAAAGACATGCTAAGAAGTGGGTGAAAGGACAGATTCCGATAAAGCAAAGCAAGGCCTCGAGCAGAAAATGGACTATTTAATCTACCTAATCATTCTGGAATAAGGAGACACAGAGACGACCTCCGCTGGTATTTATTTGATATCATTATAATACACTTCACAAACAACAACAGCCATTCCGAAGATTTATCCTGATAAAAAGAGGAAGCCCGTCACAGTGGGTAAGTCGCATTCAGATCATCTAATGTCGAGAAAAGCCATTTTACTCATGCAAAATGACTGATTTGGAGCTGTAGTCAGCATATGCTGAATACCTTTCCCAACCAAACGTTGTAAATTTCATTTCTTGGTTGTTCTACATCCACCATTTACTCCGTAGAATGTGATGAAATCAATTATGGTCAAAGAGTCAACATATTAAAAGCCAGCTTCACTTTTGAGGAACGACAGAGGGCATATGACACTTAGGGGGTCTGTTCAGGGGTTTTCCCCGTCTGTCTGTGAGGATACATGGAGGTGAAGTCCACAATCCGGGTGGAGGACAAAAAATGTATGTTATTATGTATAGCCGACGTTCAGCGCTTTTAATCAAAGTACAACAAGGATGATATTCATAGAATGTGGTTTGGCTGCACGGCTTATCCTCAGCAGTGATAGTTTCATGTTGGTTGATATCCTCGTCATGGCCTCTTGGCGAAGCCACTTGACTCTTACTTGACTTCCACGAGTATGCTTAGCTCAGGAGCAACAGTGCCAAACCTCTGGTTTTCATTAGACAAGTAGACATGAATGTGAAATAAATCTTTTTCTCAGAGCCATAACTATTCACCGCCTGCCCTGTCAACTTTGTGGCATTCCCCGCTAGCTGCATTAATGCTCTGTTACTCATAGACTCTTATACGACGAAGAATGTATGACACTGCACGTCCCGATTATCCTACGGTATTGAATGTCATTCACTGGAAAAAGAACAATTTTGGAGAGGAATAAATCTCAATGACACAAATCAAATGTTTCAAAACTGATATCTTATGTCTTTATGTTTCTCCGCATCTATCTTTTTTTTCTGACCGTTAAGACATTTCCCTTTCTTGCTTTTTCCAACTCACCCCCCCCCCTCCCTCTCCGGTCCTTCCTTTCTCAATTTATTTTTGTCATTTTATCTTTCCATTCTCCACACTCCTGTCCAGTCCTCACCTCCCTCTCTCACTTACTCCCTCAGATGGAGGAGTCTGGCAGTCCCCGATTTAGGAAGCTCCATTTCCCAGTGGGCTTGTGGATAAATTCTCCACGGAAACACTTTGCCAAGCTGGGAGCTCGCTGGCCCAGTGCAGCATCAGTCAAGTCAGTGTTCTGAACTTGCTTCTCTTACTCACTGGATCATTGGCTAATGAGAGTGTCCAAGATAAAGAAAAAGTTTAAAACATGTGCGAAGTTCTCAGAAATGTTGGAAAAAGTTTTATACCATTTTTTTAACAAATGTTTCAACTGAGTGACTCTCAAACTGTCACGTGGTATAACCGTTAAGGAGAATCTAACACCATATTTTCCATTCACCTTTGAATACACGTGTGTAAACATCTTCACCGTTACTTTTAAAACAAGGTTTTTAAATAAATTTAGCAGGTAAAAAGTAAATGGCATTTTGTATGACATTTTACAACTTGAAATAACCATGCATAACCTTTTGCTAAAGCTAAAGGCAAATTATCTGATATTTTAAGAGATTTATTGACCTTGACAAACAATCAAGTTCAATAAGACCAATTGGAAAAAATATATTTCACTTACTGAACAGAGATTATCACAGATTTAGTACTTATTTTAGTGTAAAATAAAATAAAAGCTTTTGTGTACATAATATGTGTATACTGTGTATATTTATTATGTATATATAAATGCGCACACATACACCCTATATTTTAAAAAGATTTACATTTACATGTATATATTTATATTCATATAATTGATATTATATATAAATAGTTTTAATATATAAACATTACATTTTTCTTAAATATATATACATTCATGTGTGTGTATTTATATGTACATAATAAATACACACAGTACACACACATATTATGTAAACAAAAACTTTAATTTTGAATAAAATTAATCGCGATTAATTGTTTGACAGCACTAATTTATTTATTCTTTCATTCTTTCATTTGTTCATTTGTGTGCTTGCTTGAATGTTGGTTGTACCAAATAGTTTTTTTTTTTTTACAATAAATCACTACTTTTAAAAAATAACAAGAAAAGATTATGCCAAACTACTCAATTAGGTTCTCTTTTCAATAATTTCATTATTTTTCTTCATTATGATATCAGTACAGTTGTACCACCCTGACATTTACTTTTTTATTTTTTAAATTAGGGCTGTCACAATATCAGATTTTTCTCTACACGATTATTGTGGCCTCAGAAATTCATGATAATGATATATGGTCATATCTATAGAAATCTTAATAATAAATAAATAAGTAAACCATGCTATCAGTCAAATAAATCTTGAGACCAGGAGAGAGAAATGAGACCAGAAACCAGACCCATAAAATGTACAAATCCACACCCACTCTTAAAAAAATAAGGTGGATACAGTGATAAAGGCTATATTGATTAGCACTGCAATATAAATATACATATACATTATCCATATGAAAATACCTGAGATGGCTTTAAGAACACAGATAAACCATATACTATAATCACATGCTGATTCTCATCATATTTCATCATACAAAACATTTCTTTATGCATTTTATTTAGCTACAGCGACAGCTGGATGCCTTTGTCCATATAAGGCATTTCCTGGAAAGTTATTTATTTTATTACTCCTATGAGTCTCCCTTGTGGATTTACTGCGCTAGGGCGCCCTCCGGTGTCAAGTATGAATAAAAACAAATCGTGCATGGGAGTTTAATGCTCCATAATGGCGCTGGCACTGGATTATTATGTTTCATGTTATAATAGCACACATACATCAAGGAGACATCTATTTGACATCTGCATTTACATCTTGAAGACATATTTTTTTAGAGTGTTTTCTCATCTGCAGTACGTCTATAGGACGTTTTCTATCAGATGTCAAATAGACGTCTATTAGATGTCTTTAAAATGTTTATGATTTAGAATGTATGTAAAACTGACATCTTACAGACATCTGTCAGATGTTTGTACACAGCAGATGCTTTTCAGATCAAGAGATCTTTAACAGACATCTTGCAGACGTATACACGCTATCTGGGTTATCGTATGTGTACTATTAATTTTCAAATATCATCAATACCCTGATAGCACACGTACATCACAGAGACGTCTATTTGACATCTGCATTTACATCTGCAAGACGTATTTTTTTAGAGTGTTTGCTCATCTGCAATATGTCTATAGGACGTTTCCTATCAGATGTCAAATAGATGTTTATTAGATGTCTTTAAGATGTTTATGATTTAGAATGTATGTAAAACTGACATCTGTAAGACATCTGTCAGATGTTTGTATACAGCAGATGCTTTCCAGATCAAGAGAGTTTTAACAGGCATCTTGCAGACGTACGTGTGCTATCTGGGTACTGATATATTGCGACACCACTAATTAACACGATAACGATATTTCTTTATTTAAATATTATGGTTATCGTCAATACTTGTATATCAAAACACCCCTAATTCAGACATTAGAATATGTTCATCATAGAATTATGTATTATGAATTGAATTAATTGATATGGACAAATAAACTGAGTGTCATAGGTCTAACTGTTAAATACTAACATTTCTCTTTCTAAATATTTGGCACATAATGGAAAGATCAAAGATGTAGATAGATTAATGTGTCTTGCACAATATATGATTTGTACATCACCTCCTTCCTGTTGCTTTCGTTTAATCAGGTCCACAACTAGCTCAGATGCCGCTTCCCTTCCCGAGGCCCCGTCATCAGTCCCTTCCTCCCTTTCTCACTCCACCCCTTCTCTTGCCCCACCCTCTCCATCCCCTTCTCCAGCCTTCCTCCGCCCGCGACCCGCCAATCAGCAGTCCCGGGCCAAGCGGCTGTCTCACCTTTTCCTGAGAGGCCGGTCCAACAGCGACAGAGACCGTGCCATTGGAGAACGTGAGAGGGAAATATGGGCACATTCTGCCACCCCTTCATCGCATCACTACCTGCCTCCTGCTTCCTCTAATGCCCCAGGGCTGGTCAAGATCTATGGAGATGCCCTGTCAAGTGGAGCTAACTATCGGAGCCTGCTGGCAAACATGCACTCCACTGCCCGCCAGCTCATTCAGCAGGTCATCACCCGCTACACTGAGAGAGAAAGAGAGAACGAGAATGAAGACACAGGTATTTCTTTCCCTGTAATGGTGAATCAGTCTAGTTAGTATTGCAGTCACTAATGTGTACGTTTGTTAAAATAATCTTACTCAGTGGCCACAGCTGTCAAAATCCAAAAAAAGCACAAAAGCACCATAAAGGTATTATGAAAGTGTCTTTAAAGCCGTTGTTCACTCAAAAAAATGAACATTCCGTCATCATTTACTCATTTACTCATGTCAGTCTAAACCTGAATGACTTACTTTCTTTTCTGGAATACAAAAGAAGATATTTTGAAGAATGTTGGTGACGGTTTTGAGTTCCACTGTCTTCCACAGTACGGACAAAATATTTTGTAAGTCAATGGCTACTGTCAACTGTTTGGTTACTTACATTCTTCAAAATATCTTCTTTTGTGCTCCAGAGAAGAAAGAAAGTCATACAGGGTTGAAATAACATGAAGGTGAGTAAACAATGACAGAATTTTCATTTATGTCTGATCTACATTAGTTTTCTGACTCCAGTTTGGTGGCAGGAACGTAGTGAAATATAGTTTAGTCACAGATATCATGAAAATTATTTAGGTTATTATTCACTGATATTCCGACTGAAATTTCATTTATAAACCTCTTTCAGATGCAAAAATGAACATGCCATGCCAGGTTATTGTTGTCATTAAATCCAAAACGACATGTCCCTCCATGTTTTGTAATCAAGATTTTTTTGAAGTCTCTTATGCTCAGCAAAGCTGCATTTTATTTGATCAAAAATGCAGTAAAACAGTAATATCGTGAAATATTATTACAATATAAAGTAACTATTCTATTTTATTATATGTTGGCATGTAATTTATTTCTGTGATGGCAAAGCTAAATTTCAGCAGCCATTACGCCAGTCTTCAGTGTCACATGATCCTTCAGAAATCATTATGTGACCCTGGACCACAAAACCAGTCTATTTGTAGCAATAGCCAACAATACATTGTATGGGTCAAAATTATTGATTTTTCTTTTATGCCAAAAAATCATTAGGATATTAAGTAAAGATCATGTTCCATGATGATATTTTGCAAATTTCCTAATGTAAATATATCAAAATTTAATTTTTGATTAGTAATATGCATTACTAAGAACTTCATTTGGACAACTTTAAAGGTGATTTTCTCAATATTTAGATTTTTTTTTGCACCCTCAGATTCCAGATCAAATAATTGTATCTCGCCCAAATGTATGTAAATTTGATGTAAATTTAAAAAAATTGACCCTTATAACTGTTTTTTTTGGTCCAGGTCATAATATGCTGATTTAGTGCTCAAGGAAGTATTTTTTAGAATTATTATTATTATTATTATTATTATCAATACTGAAAACAGTTGTGATGTTTAATATTAAACCAAGATATTTTTTTCAGGATTCTTTGACGAATAGAGTAATTCAAAAGCATTTATTTGAAATAGAAATCTTCTATGACTATGTAAACATTTTTACTGTCACTTTTGATAAATTTAATGCATCCTTGCTGAATAAAAGTATTAATTTCTTCTAAAATTGTACTAATTACAAACTTTTCATTGGTAGTATTCTGTTCCTCATAAAAAAGTTATGGCCTCAGTAGGCTTGGATTAAAGCGCATGATTTGCAATATGAATCACTTTTATGGTTCTTTTGTGGTTTGAATGGTTGTTGTTTGGAAAGAACTAAGATAAAATTCTTCAGAAATACAGTACAGGCACATTTGGAATGAAATGATGGTGAATAAATAACGATTGAAGTTCCACATCGGCCTGCATATTTGGTTCATCCATCCATTATGTTTTAAAACATCAAAAGCAAGCTGCAAATAATCAAATGTGCATTCTGAGTGGAGACATCACAGATTAGATGTAGGAAATTAGGCATTACCCACTCATTGTATCATTCCCTTCTGAATGTCCCGACTTCCTGTTCACCTGGTCAGCTCTCCAGAAATATTCCCCCGAGGACTTCCTGTTATGTGATGTCATTGGAAAGCCCATTCACCAGCCAGATGGAGCCATTAAATGGCAAACAGAGTGCCGAAGGAGCGTGGCGTCTTGGGAATGCCCCTTGCAGCTAGTGGATATGTGGAGGCCGAAAGATGGTTTCGAACGACGGTTTGAGATCCAGCGCCTTGATGAATATGAGAGGGAGGAGAAAGAGAAGGAAAAAGAGAGAGAGAGGGATGGAGAGAACTATCAAGGTTGGAACATATTTAACTGTAAGACAGTTGTATTCAAGTGTATTGATGATTCATTTGTGGGAAAACACTATTGTGGTAACAGGAGTCCGTTGGAGGCGGAGCCGCATGTCCTCTGGGGGCGGTGCAGAAGAAGAACGAGGTCATCGAGGGCGGAACACAGAACTCAGGAGGAGTATTAGTGATATGAACCTGAGTTTAAGACGCCGTCAGGGCAATACTGGCAATGACCCTCGGCGTTCCGGCCATGCCCCAAATGGACAGGATAGAAAGAACATAGTGAGCATGATAGCAACTGAAGGAGGAGAGGTAAAATTAAGAAACAGGCTGACTGTCCAATAAATAATGTGAAATAAAATTGATAATGTAGGGCCCAACAAGGATTTTTTTTTTCTACTTGCCTGTTTAACTATTTCACTTGTTAAATTTTAAATTTATTCAATATTATTTAGTTTTATTTACATTTTTTAATTATTTATAAAATTATACAATATTTTTATAAAGTATTGTCTATTATTCTAATAGTATTACCCTATTTAAAGTAAATGTTTATTTTAAAATAATTTTAAAAATCATTAATTTTCCACACATTTGTCAAGTTTACTGATTAATCCATTTTTTAAACATATTGATTATTATGATTTCGACAAAACCATGTTTCCCAGCTAGATCATTTACCTAGCTAAATGTTGACGAGCAGAATTCGCACATCAAAAAGATTTTTTTTTTTTTTTAAATATGCACAATCAGTCAAAAGTTTTGGAACAGTAAGATTTTGTATGTTTTTTAAAGAAGTCTCTTTTGCTCACCAAGCCTGCATTTATTTGATCCAAAATGCAGCAAAAGCAGTGATATTGAGGAATATTTTTATATTTTAAAATAACTGCTTTCTTTTTTAAATATATTTTAAAATGTAATTTATTCCTGTGATCAAAGCTACATTTTCAGCATCATTACTCCAGTCTTCAGTGCCACATGATCCTTCAGAAATCATTCTAATATGCTGATTTGCTGTTCAAGAAACATTTATTATTATTATTATTATTATTATTATTATTATTATTATTATTATTATATATGATTGAAAGATCAGCATTCATCTGAAATGAAAAGCTTTTGTAACATTATACCATTCAAAACCTTGGAGCCAGTATAATTTTTTTTGGGAAAGAAATTATATAAGTTAATACTTTTATTTAACAAGGATGCTTTAAATTCATCAAAAGTGATGATAAAGACATTTATAATGTTACAAAAGATTTCTGTTTCAGATAAATACTGTTCTTATAAACTTTATATTCATCAAAGAAACCTGAAAAAATTCTACTCAGCTGTTTTCAACATAATAATAATAACAGTAAATGTTTTTTTGAGCAGCAAATCATAATATTAGAATGATTTCTGAAGGATCATGTGACTGGAGTAATGATGTTAAAAATTCAGCTTTGAAATCACAGGAATAAATTACATTTTGAAAAATATATTCAAATAGAAAAGAGTTATTTTAAATAGTAAAAATAGTTCAAAATTGTACTGTTATTGCCATACTTTAATAAATAAATGCAGGCTTGGTAAGCAGAAGAGACTTAAAAACATTAAAAATCTTACTGTTCAAAAACTTTTGACTGGTAGTGTATATATTTTTAAAAAAATACAAAATCTTAAAATATTATTGTAAAATGTATTTATATTTAAATATTAACATATTTACATGTTTAACTTTTAATTAAAAAAAGAAAATATAATTTACTACACATTTTTCACATGTTTTACACACAAAAATAAAATAATATATAAAAAATAACAATTAAAAATATAATAATAATAATCATAAAGAATCTCTGATGCTAGTAGAACTATCATAAGTCATTATTGCAATTTCAACAAAACCTCATCTATGTTGGCCAGCTTGATTATTTTACCTATCTAATAATTTTGACATGCAGAGTTCGTAATCACAGAGATAATTCACCACAGAAAAAAGGGGGATATAAAATATTTAAAATATATAGCACTGGCTATAATAGGTCAAATGACAGATCTGGCAACTCTCACATCCTTATTGTTAAGCCCAGTAGTACAAATATATATTTCTGATACAGTACAATCGATTCACAGTACTACCCGTCTCTGCTTTGTCAGGTCACTGGGTCCAGAAGTGGCGGAGGTGAGACAGACAGACGCACTCGGGCAGCAGAAGAAGAGAAAGACACCTGTGACCTGGAAGTGATGTCGCAGAGCCTGATCCTTCCACCGACAGATCGGCCTTACTTCCTGCTACTGCAAGGCTATGACCAGAGCAAGGCTAGACATGCATCATCTCACTTATCTTACAGCCATCCCATGACATCATACCTGTATTCCTCTAATCGCGACATACCATCAACGCTTTCATACCTTTGAGTGGAATGGCCATTGAACACGCTGCACAAAACAGCCATACAGAAGCTCTATATACACACGCGGGCCGGACAATACCAACACAAGCATGCTGTGTCTACATTTTCATCTCCGCACAATGACCTCACACAAGCACACATTGTTGAAAACTGTAACACTCTTCATTCCTTATCGCCGCTGTATTTCTGCAACTTAAGATAGGAGATTGCACAGATTGGCGTAAAGACCACAATGAAATCATAACAGCTTTTTTCCACCCTCTGTCTTCGCCGTTCTCCTTCTCACCCTCTCGCTCTCTTGCTTATTATTTGTTTAGGACTTCGTGTTGTACATAATGGCGGGTCACACACATGTTTTTGGGAGGAAGCCAACATTCCGGGAGCGTGAGATGGACAGGGAGAGAGAGAGGAAGGGGAAGAGGCCTCTAAAAGTGGACACTTACCTCTCAGCCCCTGACCTGCTTGCCCGACACCTCCTGATCAGAAGAGACTCAGCCGTCCCAGACCAACCACGCGGTCAAGGTACCCTGACACCAAACCGACACAAGTCAGATAAAACTAATGAATAAAATTCCACAACACAAAACTAAACTTAAGGGGATTGTTACAAAAAGGCTTTGCTTTTGGTTTTCACATTCACATTCAGTAATGCACCAAGGATTTCAAACATTTTGATAAAACAGGAACGGGCAGTGCTGATGTGGAGAAATGCTATCCACCTTATTTTTCCCGTAAGAGGGGGTGCAGCAAATTATATGCGTGTGGCTTCCGGTCTCATCTGCATTCAGCTATTTTTATCTGTACAAAACAGCTCGTTTTGCTGCTTGATATTGCAAATTGGTGTGTCTTATACTATTTTGATGTATTATCTTAAAGAAAAAGTCCACTTCCAGAACAAGAATTTACAGATAATGTACTCACCCCCTTGTCATCCAAGATGTTCATGTCTTTCTTTCTTCAGTCGTAAAGTAATTGGGTTTTTTTTTAGGAAAACATTTCAGGATTTTTCTCCATATAATGGACTGATATGGTGCCCCGAGTTTGAACTTCCAAAATGCAGCTCTAAACGATCCCAAATGCGGTTGTACGATCAGCGAAGCGATCAGTTATTTTCATTACAAAAATACAAATTAAATAGTTTTTAATCTCAAATGCTCGTCTTGCCTTGCTCTCCCTGAACTCTGTGTATTCTGGCTCAAGACAGTTAGGGTATGTCAAAAATCTCCAATCGTATTTTCTCCCTCAACTTCAAAAATCATTTCAAAGTCATTCTACATCGCTGCAGAAGTACCAACCCAGTCTTTGCAAATTGAACGTGCAAAGAAGATCAAACACCCTTAACCAAAAAGGTAAAACAGTGATATAGGGCTATACTGAAGTTGAGGGAGAACATGAGATGGGAGTTTTTTGACATACCCTAACTGTCATGATCCGGAAAAAAACTGAGGTCAGGAAGAGCAAGACAAGATGAGCGTTTGACATTAAAAAGTATATAAATTGTATTATATTTATGAAAATAACCGATCGTTTCACTAGATAAGACCCTTCTTCCTCAGCTGGGATTGTTTACAACCGCATTTGGGATCGTTTGAAGCCGCATTTAAACTGCAAAATCGGGGCACCATATCAGTCCATTATGTGAAGGAAAATCCTGAAATGTTTTCCTCAAAAAACATAATTTCTTTATGACTGAAGAAAGAAAGACATGAACATGTGGATGACAAGGGGGTGAGTACATTATCCGTAAATTGTTGTTCTGGAAGTGAACTACTCTTATAAGGTTTTAAAGGTATAGTTTAACCCCAAAAATGAAAACTACCCCATGATTTACTCACCCTCAAGCCATCCTAGGTGTATATGACTTTCTTCTTTCAGACGAATACAGTCAGAGTTATATACAAAAATGTCCTGGCTCTTCCAAGCTGTATAATGGCAGCGAATGGCTGTTGATATTCAATAATCCAGTAGAAGTCCTATAAAGTCCATCCATCATAAAAAGTACTCCACACAGTTCCGTGGTGTAAATAAAGGCCTCCTGAAAGGGAATCAATGCATTTTTGTTAGAAAAATATCCATATTTAGAACTTTATAAATGCACTTTATTGGACTTCTATTGGACTGCTGAATATCAACTCCCATTCATTGCAATTATAACGTTTGAAAGAGCCAGGACATTTTTAATAAAACTCAAATTGTATTCGTCTGAAAGAAGAAAGTTATACACACCTAGGATGGCTTGAGGGTGAGTAAATCATGGGGTCATTTTCATTATCCCTTTAATTCAGCTAAAAGTTCACACAGGTCTTCTACTGGTCACGTGGCTTTACGTGATACAAATTAGCAAAAAATTCAACAATACGAGTTCACTAAACTTGAACTTTGGAACGCAGCGAAATTCACGTAAGCCTGTGTTCCTGACCCCCGCATTAGCATTCAAATGAATGGAAGTTAATGGGGAAAAAAGGTGCAGTGTGGTTTCTCACTCAGCAAAACACTACATCATTTTCAAAGTTGCCAGATTGCTGTTCCTTTCTGTTGTCACCGATATTAGTTCCAGTCAAAATAAATTGCACACTACATGACTTGGATCACAGACAGGTAGTTTATGGGCAGCATAACACAGACAGCATAAAGGTTGCTACTAACAACAAAACATGCAAATCCTATCATTATATTAGCATATGTTGTTAGCAGCGACATTATTATATTCAACACCTGCACATGTTTGTGAATAAATGATATCATACCACAGCAATTCTGTGTATTTTTTGGCCATGTACCATGGTTGTATTGTGGTATATTGTACAGTTTAATTTATACATGCTGGCTATTACATCATATTTGTTAAAAAATGTAGTATTTTAAATATACAGCAAGCTACTTTTGCCGTGTAGCTTCTAGTGCAACCACATTTTCAGCATTTAGTTTAGCTTAGCTATTTTTCTATAGAGTTGCTTGCCCAATAATGTCTGCCATTATACTTCTGGTTCTTATTCTTCTTCAGCCTTGGCGCGTCCATTTAGAGGAGGACCTGTCACTCTTAACGGAGCTCCACTTTACAGGGAAGCAGTCCTAAGGCCTGGAGACTTGTTGGGTCTTGGCAGCCACTTCCTTTTCCTTTACCGTGACCCCCGTGTGACCCCTGCTCCGCCCCTGGCATTACCGCCACCATGGCAAGGTGACATGTCAACTTCCTACGGCCCTGGCGGGATGACAGATAGACAGGAAATGCTCAGGCAGTATCTGGGGTCCACAGAATCACTGCTGAGATTCCAGGCCAAACATGCGGATGCCCTGCTGCAGGTAAACACTGATACAATCGAACACTCCTTCTGATATCTCTATCATAAACAAGTACTAGTGCATGTAAATACAGAGTTCTGACAGGGGGATTTTATCGTAATGATTTATTGCAACAGACAAACAGTAGGCTACAGAGATTTAAAAATCAGACTACAGTTCCACCAACATTTCTGAGTAAATGTTTATAATATAGCATACTTGGTGAGTGCAGCAATGTAACTTAATTTAGGAAAAATATTATCACTGGTAAATTGTGGTTTAACAAATACTGCACTTTCAATTTTGCCATTGCTTCATAATATTTATTTATACAAATTGGGTAGTACTTCTACTTTTATTTCAGGAAATTATTTCGAAAAACGCCAGCCCAGATTCAGGGGGCGGAGCTTTAGCACCTGCCTATCTTCTGTCGCTCATGATTGACTACGCCTCTAAACATCTGGATCCTGCATTATTACCTCAAATGCTTTTAAAGGCAGCCAATCAGATCAAAGGAATCGTTTGGGTGAGTATCCAAAACTTTAGTGGCATGATAATAAAGTGATTAGATTTGATGAAGAGTTGCTTGATTCTAACTACTGAGGCAAAATCGGTTGTAAAACCGCTGGTCTAGATGATATGCAACATTATGAAATCATGAAGTGTAAAACCACAATTTTTATTAAGAGCAACGTTTAGTACAGGGCTGGGCTGTTATATAACTGCACTGAGACGGCAACTAGAGCGCGAAGGTGATAATAAACAAAGATTTGAACAGGCTGTCACTGTTCTTGACGCTTTTTCTGCTCACTTCGGTGTTTTGTCTGCAGATATAAAACTGGAACGGTGAAAACACACAACAAACACTAATAGTTTATCTAAAAGTGTTGTAAGAGAGTGTTTTAAAATGGTCTCTCTCTCTCTCTCTCTGCGCTGTGAAGCTGTGGTTGAGGAGCCACAGCTGCAGACACAGATGGGCTTTCACTGGAATTTCGCCGTAGTTTGTAAACAGAGGTTGACTGATGTCATTTCCACCCGTTTGGAAAATGTGCTGTCATTGTCCGGACACATCAGCCAAACACTCCCGCCCATGCATTCATCCGAGTCTGCTTTAATCTCTCTCTCTCTCCCTGTCTGTTCCATTATTCATCTTTCAGGACAAAATTAAAGAGTTCGGTGACAAACATCCAACACAAAAGTAAGAACCTGCACTACCTCTCCATGCTGTACTAGATCTGTATACACTGTTCAAACATTGTTGCTCAGTGACAGGCCTGTAAACAGCAAATTCCTCTCACCTTACCAGCACTGAACTTGTGTTTTGCCATTCTTTAAATAATCCTTTATTGTGAAGTGCCTGTGCATGCATGCCTACAATATATACTTTCTATTTAAAGAAATGACAGAATTATGTAATAACTTCATAGAAATGTAGAATAACTTAGTGTATAGAAATTTTAAATCGTCTAATATATTTAATCATTTCTTTTAATTTTAAAATATTTATTTTTAAAAGATATCCACCTTTTTCTTCCCCTTAAGAGTGGGTGCGGCCATTTGTAAATTTTATGGGTCTCGCTTCAGGTCTCATCTGCGTCCAGCTATTTTTAGCTGTATAAAACGGCTCATTTTGCTCTTTGATATTGCAAATTGGTATGTCTTACCATATTATTTTAACGTATTATCTTAATTATGAACACACTGGTTTGTAGTGCAAATAGTTTTAACATTTACTGCACGTTGTTCTTCTCATTTCCTTATAGTGACTAATAAACCGAAATCCTCACCGCTGAAGAAAAAGGTGGTTAGATGAAAGCATGTGGATTTTGTGCACTATACTGAGGTTTTTTTTATGTGTATTCAGCTCAGCAGAGGCTGATGTTGAACTTCCTCCACCAAGCGTGCAGAAGCTCTCCTCTGACCTTCGACCTCTCATGTTCTGGATGTCCAATGCCACGGAGCTCCTCAACTTCTTTCAGGTCAAAGTTGAAGCCATGGAAAAAGAATGGGAATTTGAAGGTTAGTGAGATATTGGCAATTACAGCATGTTTTCTCAAAACAAAAAATACTTCTGTTGCATAACGTGCCGTATCATATACGTGAAAATAGCATATTTTCTTAGTGATAGATGGTATTCACAGTAAGTGCAAATAGCGACACTGTGTAAAAATAGTAGTATAACATTAGTTCGATGCTATTTATACTACTTGGTGCAATTAGTGGCAGATATTTGCAACTTGTAGTATTGTAGTACATTATTAAATGGTATGCAATAATAACATAAAGTGTAAATGATCATTTTTATAAAAAAAATTATTAAATGGATGCTGCCTTATTGGGACAGTAAAGCCCTCGCTACAATAAACCAGTAAACACCCGTGAGGCACTTAATTTTACACTTTTCGATTATTTCCTTCATTTTATTGAAAATAAATGCCTTTCCGATCTGATATGTGATGTGAAAATGGAGAAGAACAAGTTCGGCAAAAGGCAGATTCGAACTCGGGTCGATCTCATTAAAAAGTCACTGCAACGTGCTTCACTACCTACGCCATTGGAACTGTTGTTTAGCAGGCATCTTTTGTAATGTTGACTAGCCCAATCACACATTAGTGGGTGTAGTTAGTGTAAATAGGGACTTTAAGCAACAGCTTCCAATGGAACGGCTACGATGACCAGAAGTAAGCTGTTACACCAGCGTAGCCGAGAATGTAAAATTTATTAAGCAACTGTAAACAAGACGGTACAATGCAGCATTCAGTCATTTATTTAAGTACAAATGATGGATCATCTTAAGTTTAAAACATAGCAACACAGATTAAATGAAAGGCTAATCGTAGAATTATTGTGCTGATGGAATTACAGTGGTATATACTATAAAACGTAACATTTATCCACCTAATCTGTAACGTTGTAAAGACTACGGCAAACCAGCTCCTCTCCCGTGGTAAACGGTTATAGTAGAACATAAAGAAGTTGCAGTTTAAAGTCACAAACACACAATATGATGTCGGAATGCCATTGCCGTTCCATAAGTGACTGCTGCTTAAAGTCTCTAATAGCCTCTGCCAACAAGGCGGTCTGTTTGGACTTATTGTAAATAGACACTCCATTAAAGGTGAAGTTCACTTCCAGAACAAAAATGTACAGATAGTTTACTCACCCCCTTGTCATCCAAGATGTCCATGTCTTTCTTTCTTCGGTCATAAAGAAATTATGTTTCTCGAGGAAACATTTCAGGAATGTTCTCCATATAGTGGCAAGTTTGAACTTCCAAAATGCAGTTTAAATGCAGCTTCAAACGGCTCTAAATGATCCCAGTCAAGGAAGAAGGGTCTTATCTAGTGAAACGATCGGTTGTTTTCTAAAAAAATGTACAATTTATATACTTTTGCTCATCTTTATTAAATTATATGCTCATCTTGTCTAGCTCTGCGATGCGCATGCGTACTCTGTGTAATCCGGGTCAATACAGTTAGGGTATGTCAGAAAACTCCCATCTCATTTGCTCCTCCAACTTTAAAATCGCAGAGCTTGACAAAGTGAGCATTTGAGGTTAAAAAGTTTATAAATTGTAATTTTTTTTAGAAAAGTAACCAATCGTTTTGCTAAATAAGACCCTTCTTTCTTGGCCAGGATCGTTTAGAGCCCTTTGAAGCTGCATTTTGGAAGTTCAAACTCGAGGGCACTATAGAAGCCCACTATATGGAAAACATTCCTGAAATGTTCTCCTTAAGAAACATAATTTCTTTATGGCTGAAGAAAGAAAGACATGAACATCTTGGATGACAAGGGGGTGAGTGAATTTTCTGTAAATTTTTGTTCTGGAAGTGAACTTCTCCTTTAAAGAAAGGGTCTACCTATTTCTTTATGATTTGTCTTATCCTAACCTGTAGCCCCAGGTGACCCTGTTCTTTCTGCTGATATGGACACCTGTTCTGAGGCGTTGGCACAGCTGGATGATGTCATCATGCACACCTTTCAGCAGTGTGTTTACCATCTGACCAAGGTGAGAGAGTGTGCATCGGTAGTTACTGAATGACACATTTATATAAAGCATTTTATGTATTCATAACTCATTTTCCCCTCTCTATCAGACGTTATACTCTTTGCTCCCAGCACTGTTAGACACTAACCCATTCTCCAGTGAGGAGAAGAAAAAGGGAAAAGCAGGAGCGAAGGACAGAGCTGGTAATGAAGGGGAAGGAGATGAGGAAGAAGACGGCTCCACTTTGCCGCCCACCGTCGCTGGACTGGTGGAAGTGTATCGCTGCTCTCTGCAGCTCTCTCGAGAAGCTTGCCTCTCTCCACCGCTAACCTCCCAAACATTTGGCTACCTCTTCTTCTTCACAAACACGTCTCTTCTCAACACACTCTTGGAGAGAGGTGAGAATTTACAGTCTTTCGTAAACACAGTTGTGTTTGCGAATGGTTTTGCGCAGCAATGACAGCAGTTGACTATGATGGCAATGAGTTTATGGTCACAAATGAAAGTGTGAGGTCCAAAATGAATCATTTGTTCCATCTTTTACAGATAGTCTGTTCTCTTGGTCACGTGCCGTTCAAATTCGAACTAATCTGGACCTGGTCTTAGACTGGCTACAAGGAGCAGGCCTTGGAGATATTGCGTCAGAGTTTCTAAAGAAGCTGTCGGTTACGGTCAACTTCCTGTGCATACCTAAGACCCGCCTTATTCAGGTGAGAGTTTGAGAACAAACTGACCCCACAATGCTTTTCACATCCATAACTCAGTCACATGATGATAAAATATCACTCTGTTCCTCAGTCTTCCTGGTCAAGCTTACAGGAAGAACACCCTTTGCTAAGTCCTTCCCAGCTTCACCATCTTCTCACTCATTATAAGCTTGGACCAACAAGAGCCCCACCGTCTTCATGGGCTCCACCTCTCGGTACCGAACTTGGAGGTGGTGAGTAACAACCTAAATAATGTAACACATTCTTACTGTATATACTAATGATAATATGCATATCAAACTATTTAATATCTACTAATATAATATACACTACTCTTAAAAAGTTTTGGGGTCAGTTTAATTATTATTTTTTAAGAAATTAATACTTTGATTTAGCAAAAATGTAGTATATTGTGAAAAAACTGCTGGTTTTTTTTTTTCATTTTTTTAGTCATCAAAGAATCTACAAACATTTTAACTGTTTTCAACACTGACAATATTAAGAAATGTTTCTTGAGCATCAAATCAGAATATCTGAATGATTTCTGAAGGATCATGTGAAACTGAAGACTGGAGTAATGATGCTGAATATTCCGCTTTGCATCACAGGAATAAATTGCATTTTAAAATATATTAAAATAGAAATTAAATTGTTATCAAATATTGCAATAATATTGTTTTTATGGTATTTTTATTAATCTACTAAAAAAAAACTTTTTCATACAAATCTCACTGGCCCCTAACTGTAGTGTATTTACATTTAATGTATTATTTTTTTATTTTACATAACATATAAATATTTAATATTATTCACATTTTAAGATATTTTTGAGAGTTTCTTGGACCATCCTCCTCTTATCCTGCCTAATGAGACACCGCGCCTGGACCTGACTCAGCCAATCCCAAGCCCCGAGCTAATAAAGGAAGTGACACGCCTGCGAACGTTCCTGTGGGGGTTCGACCAGGATGAGCTTCCTGCTAATCAGCGGACTAGACTTTAGTTGTCAAATCATGAACATGATCTAGTTCACGAATAGAGAAACTACCGGTCTGTAGACACTAGTAGGCTACATACATACACACATTTTTTTTTTTTTTTGTTTGCCTGTCAAGCACATCTGTTGGATTTTAATGAATATACACTGACTTCATTATGAATATGTATAATTCATTGCATTAGTTTCCTTAAAGGTTTATGCTAGAGGAGATTCATTGCCTGGTTGCAATGATAAATTCCAACCTGTTATTTTACACAGTATTCATGTTCTGTAGGTTTATTTCCACTGTTAATCTTACTAAATATGACACTACAAAACTGTTATGATCAAATAAATCAATTGCATTGATAATATTTTCTTTTCACATTCCTGTAATAAAAATTACATTTATCCTACTGGCATGTTTTTTTTATTAATGCATTCTCATAATTTTCGTTAGAGGCTGTTGGGAAAAGGGAAAAGTGGTGGCCACCTGCTGTTCTATTAATCAACACTGGGTGGCATGATCGCAGTGGACTCAACGATTAGTTAGAGAGAGACTCCACTGGTCACCACTAAAAAAAAAAAAACCGTATCACCTATCATGAGTTGTATTAATGAGGATCAGTACCCTGAAAAAATGTTAAGATGTGTTCTAGAAGATTTATATATATATATAAATACTTATTATATATCATAACTGTTAATAGTGGAAATACTGACACTTGCAGGTGCCCTTTTATGAACATTTACCAGGGCAACCATATGACTAGTTAGTTTACGCCTAAATACCGCAGTTACTATAGTTCTTGTTACTACTGAAAACCATAATAAATACATCTGGGATTTATTTATCTTCTTTTAAATTCTTTATTTGATGACGGTTCAACTAATACCAAAGTTAACACTATTTTATTGCAGTAATAACTCTGTGGTGTTTCTATGGTGTTTGGTGTAACCTATGGTTACAACGGTAAATATTTGCAAGGGTAATATAGCATTTAGATAGGCCTACTAGTTCGACGCCTGGGTAAACCCTGTGTAAACACAGGCTAATTAAGGGTTATCCTGCGTTTCATTCTATTCTATGTTTACCATGAGCTAGTAATTAATCCATTGTAGTCGGGTTTTCTACATTTAAACCCAGAATTAATGTTTTACATATTTATGAGGTCAACAACATTGATGGGACTAATACATCTCATGACGGATGCTTTACCTGTTTGCTCATCTCCGCAGAAGTCATCTCCGCGTAAATCCGTTCTGGTTGTGTTAAGTCTCAAACAATTAAAAAAGCAAACACATAATACGTTCTGTTCCCTCCAGTTAACACATGTAACAGTTTCCTAAGATATGGAGACTAAACACAGTACTTGGAAGGTTCTGAGACTGTGCAAAACATTGGAATATTTAATGAGGTAAGCAATGACGCGGTTCATAGACTAGTTAGTTGTCTGTCCATTCTGGTCACTCACAGAGAAGCAGGTTCTATTGGAATTTGAAAAGGCAAGTTGTCTAAAACGCTATGTATGTGTGTAGGCTATTTATTTATTTAGTCTTTCATTCATTCTAAGTTTAACATTTTAGAACGTCGCGTCAAGGGCGCTGCAAAAGACGCGCAACGGTCAAACACGTCAGTAAGGCGTATATGTTTACATAGAAGAACATGCACTGCATTGTTCCATTCAGCTAAAGGGCTGCTAATGTCATATCCCAGGGTTCAAAGTGGTGCTAAACCCCCTTGCAAGTGTGAAACGTTGCCTAACCCAGGGTTAAGTGAAAGTGTACTGTAGACAGAACTATCTGTCATGTTGTGACGGAGGGAGCACATCGCACAGGCTACTGTTGAGTTTCTTATTCCTGATAAAACAGCCTTCTCACTTACAGTGACGTTCGAAAATAAACATTACTGTTCTTGACCTAAACGAAGCAATGAATGGCGTCAAGCCCATCCTTGCTTCATTTGTTTAGATTTACATGTTTTTGAGGATATGAAGAAAAAAAAAAAAATCCCAAGACGTCCACTGACGTCATATCAAGCCTTTAATCCACACTTATTGTAACAGCTTGTTGTCTTTTCCGCGCTGTATCTTGACAACGTGCCAGATCTCCGTCCTTTCCGGTCAATTGTTTCATTATGTCGTTTTTACGGTAAGAATGCAATCCCGTGAGAGCCGTTTACATCACACCGGATTTTTAATTCGTCCAGCCACCGGCACCAGCCCTCGTTTGTTTTAAACCCCCATCATCCGCGCCATGTCATCGTCTCAAGTCGGTGGCAGATTTGTATGAGTCATGATTCAGCCTCTCTGTGGTGGAAATTTAATCAATTAAGTTACTATACGACTTCTGATTTGCCAATCTGTGCGGTTTATGAGCGAGACTGTCTAGGGGCTGTTTTGAACTTGTCATCCATTCATCATGGAATAATTGATGATTATTATTTGGGTTAAAGCAGTAAAGATGTTTTTCAGGCGCACTGGTCATACAGCCATGGGTCAGTGATGCCAGTGTTGATGTGAACAGTCAGCCTCCCCATCCTCTTTCTGTGTCACTGTCTGCCCTGTCCATAAAAGGGTGTCTGCATTGCTCAGACGGACAGCCATACAAACACACACACACACACACACACACACACACATACAGAGATATACACCCATTCCTCCAGGTGCAGATCTCCGCACCTGTTGAAGTTCCTCTCTGTAATTAGGACAACACAATTATTTTTTCGAAGGCAGAGGGGGAAGGTGGGGTGACGGGGTAGACAATGGAGCACTTATTCTCGCTGCTTGCTTTCTTTTTCTACATCTCTCAAGTAATGATAGATTCTTGCCTCTTCAAAGCAACACAGGTTTCCTCCAAAACCGCTGAGTCAGGAAAGAGAGAAAGGGAGGGTCTCTGAATGTGTCGGGATGTGTGTGTGTGTTCGCTCTTCTGAACTAGCTGTGTCTTTGAGTGTGAACGGCACGCCAGCTCCATGTAGAATATGGTGTTTGAATGCACGTTAACGTTTTCTGATGCAAACGTCTGTGTACAGTCCGACACTCTTAATCTGCTTTCTCAGTGAGTGCCCTCCTGAAGTAATATGGGGCTTTCCAGTCTGCAACCCAAATCACCTGATCCTTCAGGCCCCCAGCTGCTCCTTAGCTTCTGAGTGTAATATCTTATCTCTTGTTCAAGGATAACAAAACATAAGCCTGAAATACTATAAACATAACATACAAAACCGAAATGAAACAAAATACCATTAAGTTCTCTTTTAGAAAGTGGATACTCTTAAATATTTTAATGACACTGCGAGAAAAAAAAAAAAAACAGCTGACACTGGCATGAACTTCTAGTCAAGGCTGGTCCATGCTGGTGACCAGACATAACTTGCTGGTTAGTCTAGTCCTTGAAAGGGGTACACAGGTCTATCTATCTATCTATCTATCTATCTATCTATCTATCTATCTATCCGTCTGTCCATCTATATCTGTCTGTCCATCTGTTATTTTTATTCTTTCAAATTTTCCTTTATGCTTTTTTAGTTAAGATGACATTCCTATGTATTTTTATTCTACTTCCTAAATTCAAATTGCAATTCTACATCCTGTTTTCTATACAGGAGTTTAAAAGGCATTTTTATTCCAATTCTGAATGGTGCACAACCCTCGTGTCCTGATAGTTGTAGATGAATATTTAACTACACATGACTAAATACCTAAATGTAAAAGTATTTTTTGTTGATGAAAGTATTATTAATTTTGCAGTATGTCTTGATATATTAAAGCAGCTTGTTTTAAAGTTTCGTCATCTCAGTTTTAGATTCCTGAATAACTTTTGGAAGTAAGTCATCAGAGCAGATTTAAAGGATCAGTTCACTCCTGAATTAAAATTTCCCTGATAATTTACTCACCCCCATGTCATCCAAGATGTTCATGTCTTTCTTTCTTCAGTCGAAAAGAAATTATAGTTTCTGAGGAAAACGTTCAAGGATTTTTCTCCATATAGTGGACTTCACTGATGATCAGCGGGTTAAAGGCCCAAATTGCAGTTTCAATTCAACTTCAAAGGGCTCTACATAATCCCAGTGGTCATTGAGTGGTCATTTTCTTTAAAAAAAAAAAAGAATTATATACTTTTTAACCATAAATGCTCATCTCGCACTAGCTCTGCGATATGCGTTTACGACTTCACACATTACGTAATCATGTTGGAAAGGTCACGCATGGTTAGTTCTTCATCTGTGTACTTTGGTTCAAAAAGGTAGGGTAGGGTGAAAAACTTTAATTTAAAACTTTTAATTTTAAACTCTAATTTTCTCCTCCAACTTCAAAATCATCTGACATCGTTGTTTTACCATTTTTGGTAAAGAGCGTTTGACTTTCTTCCGCCTATGTCATGCGTGACCTTTCCAACTTACCTACATAATTGCAAGATTAGCATTTGTGGTTAAAAGCTTTTGTGTGTGTGTGTTTTTTTTTTTAATTACAGATTGTTTTACTGGATAAGACCCTTATTCCTCAGCTGGGATCGTGTAGAGCCTTTTGAAGCTGCATTGAAACTGCAGTTTGGACCTAACCTGTTGAACGCCACTGAAGTCCACTATATGGAGAAAAATTCTGGAATGTTTTCCTCAAAAACCTTAATTTTTTTTTCAACTGAAGAAAGACAGACATGAACATCTTGGAGGACATAGGAGTGAGTAAATTATCAGGAAATTTTAATTTCAGAGCAAACTAATCCTTTAAAAAAAAAAGTGCGTGGACAATCTGACATCAGTTATTTATTTGTTTTTAGTTAAAAAAGTGCTGCACACTTAGTTCTAGGGCTGTCACCATCTATTATTTTGGTAATTGAGTAATCTGATGATTATTCTGATGATTAATCGAGAAATTGGATAATTATAATTAATTATTTGTAGTAATAAAAATAGACCTAAGTGAACAATAGCATTTAATAGCAATGAGGCAATAATGATTAGTTCAAATAAAGTATCAAAAGCAAGTAATCAAATTGAACAAAACTGTAAACAATAGAGCTAATGTGCACTAGGCATTATAACAAATGACTGCAGAGGGCGCCAACGGCCTTACGATTGTTTTTACACTTTACTGCACAATCTAATCCGTGTTTAATATTGACTCAACAACATTTAATTAAAATGTCCACTTAATCGTTAATATTTTGACATTTCTTTATCATAGAAAACTTACAGCCACTGCATTTTCTTAAATATGTGTATTCAGAGTGAGGGTTTAAACTTTTATTTTGAAATCGCGATGAATAGTTAGCATATTGAGATTAAGATATTGATTCTCCTGTGTTTGCTAGGTTTATAAATGATTTACCTTACAAATCTGATGAAATAGCGCACGTTGTGTTCCCAGATAAACTTTATAATAAGCCCAAACTCACAACAATATGCAGAGATGGAGTATGAGATGCTCCATACATGTAAATGATAACAGTTTGTGTATCCTAAAGGCATGTAAATAATTATAGCGCATATATTAAACCTAAATCGAATATATTTAATTGAATTGTAGCGTTTGTCAATTCTTAATAGCATTATGCATTATTAGGATTTTTAAATGGGTTTAATATGTGGAATGCGCCACTTCCGGTATTTTGCCAATTACTTGACATGGCAAAATGCAATCGAGGATTTTTTAAAATCAAATACTCGAACAGAATTGAGGAATCGTTGCAGCCCTACTTAGTTGCAGGTGTTTATTTATAAAATTTGTGTTTAATTACAAATTCTCTTTATGATGTTAACAGCAAAAGATGGCGAACAGTATAAATGGAGACGTGCGTGCGCAGTAGATGTGTCTGCAGCCGGTGCGGTCAGTGAGGTTGAGCTGCCCCGAGTTTCCTACCCTGCTCTGACAAAGTCAGTGTGTGTGCGCGTGCGCATGTGTGTGTATTTCTATCTGCGAGTGTAGAGGGAGTGAACACGTGTCAGTATTCATTTACATTCTTACAGAAGCGAATCCTTGATGTGTAAGAGAGAAATATGAAATGCACCGTGCGTGTGTTCGCAGCCGGTGTGTGTGCGTGCATGGGAAAGAGAGACTGTGTGTAGGTTTGAGGTTAGACACGGGACGAGTGAAACACCCAAGCTCTCTTCCGGGACCGATTCACTTTCTCCCGCTGCCAGGCGGATTACGTCATCGCTGCCCACCGTATTAGAAGAGCCCTGTGATGTCATAGCAAGAGGTTATCCACCGGTGACGCTCCCGGTTGGTCTGTCTCTCTCGTTCAATGTCTAAACATCTCCCGCTCAGATGTCCCTTTTACCTCTCCCCACATCTCTCATCTAGTTTCTCTCACTCCACCCTAACCTTTGCTCTGCATTTCTCTCCCCACCTTTCCTCGGCCCTCCCTCCGTTTTATATTTGCTCTCTTTCAGGTTTGCCTTCCCTGCGAGTCTCCGCTCTGGTCTCGGGTTTAGGGGTCTCGTCCAAAACGCACACCACACCCCGGCTCCCTGCTCAACCCCTTTGGCCATCCCGCCTCATCTGTCCTCCGCGCTCCCCTCGTCCCCTCGTCTCTCCTCTGCTCGGGGCCCGGGCAGCAGCGGAGGGGTCAGCGGTGCTGCGGCTTGGGGCTGTATTCCGACAGACCTGCTTTTTCTGTCGTGCTTTTGTTCCGTTCTGCGTCATCGTGTTGACTGAGTGGACCCCACACTTACCAGGCAGTTGCGCGCGCGGCCTCGGCCTAACACTGAGCCATGTTAGCGGCTGTAATCTGATGGCGGTGTTTATTTTATGTAGGCTCTCTTTGAAGGCGCTGAGAAAGTCTTTGGCCTTTTTGTCCAGCGCTTTGGCTGCCCGCGCCGAGGTGCTTGCAGTGGTAATAGTCAGGAAGAATAATATTTGCATTCGTATTCACTCAAAACATGGTTTTTTCCATATTAGTGTCAGAGAGGGGAGAAAGGGGACAGAAGGGGAGCTCTCACTCTCTTTCTTTCTCTCTCTCTCACTCTCACTCTCTCTTTTTGGAGAGTGTGGGGATCTCTGGGCCCTGGCTGTGGTGGCAAGCCTGCGTCTACTCCATCAACCCTTATTACGCCTCCACAATCCCATAATAGGTACTTAACCTCTTCACTGTGTTTGAAGCTCATGGCATCACTCACTGTCTGAGAACAGGCGCTGGGCCGCTCTCACTTTCTGCTTCTCTCTTACTCCCTCGCTCTCTGTTTTCAATTCAGTTCAGTGAGCTTTAATGGCATGACCAATCTAACGCAAGCATGATGATGGCAGACATTGTTTGCGTCCAAGTCGCAAATTCAATTTTTGCATAAAATAGAAATGGAGCTAAAACAATTTGCAAATTGAGCAGTGATTTCATCCCATGGGGAATTGGTGCAAAATGTTCTAGCCACTGTTGAATTAATTACTATTAAGTTTATTACTAATTAGGTGCGTATGTCTTATATCTGTGAGCAACGTCATATTAGACATTTCTGGGAGGTGATATAAGTCAATCAATTTTGATAACAGGCATTGGAATCGGCGTTTCAAACCCTGAGATGTTAAAGGAGAAGTCCACTTCCAGAACAACAATTTACGAATAATTTACTCACCCCCTTGTCATCCAGTTGTTAAGAAATTATGGTTTCTGAGGAAAGCATTTCAGGATTTTTCTCCATATAATGGACTTCATTGGTGCCCCGATTTTGAACTTCCAAAATGTAGTTTAAATGCAGCTTCAAAGGGCTCTAAATGATCCCAGCTGAGGAAGAAGGGTCTTATCTAGTGAAACGATCTGTCCTTTTTTTCGGAAAATAAAAATTTGTATACTTTTTAAGCACAAAATCTCGTGTAGCACAGGCTCTGTGATGCACGTCCACGACGCTACGAATCACGTCTAAGTTCATTGTCTGTGTACTCTGGCTCAAAAAGGTAGAGTATGGCAAAAAACTCATCTCATTTTCGCCTACAACTTCAAAATTGTCTGACATAGTTGTACCTTTTTGTTTGTAAACAGCATTTGACACGCATTTTACTTGCATTTCTTAGTCTTTGTGCGTTCGCTTTGTAAACACTGGGTCTTTAGTTCGCCGTGACCTCGTCGTGGATGCACATCCCAGAGCCTGTGCTACACAAGCTTTTGTGCTTAAAAAGTAAACAAATTTTTATTTTCCGAAAAAAATGACAGATTGTTTCGCTAGATAAGACCCTTCTTCCTCGGCTGGGATCGTTTATTTAAACTACATTTTTGAAAGTTCAAAATCGGGGCTGAGAAGCTGAGAATGGCCTGATTTGAGAAAGGGGATATTATTTACAGTGATTTAACAAAACTGGGTGAATTTTTGTCAACTGCCAACACACATTTATGTTCAAACAACATGTGAAAGTGAATTTTGCATCCCATGACCCCTTTAGGCAAAACATGGTCAGGTCAAAGTGTCTAAATAACTTTTGGTCCCAAATTTTTAATCAGTTTTACTTTTTGGGTATAATATGTCACAGTTTACTTTATTTTGCTATCCTCACTTACATAAATGAACCTGCACCCACTAGTAAAAAAATATCATATCATATCATATGGTTAGACCAGGGGTGGCGAACGTCGATCCTGGAGAGCCGCAGCCCTGCATAGTTTTGCTTCAACCCTAATCAAACGCACCTGAACAAACTAATCAAGGTCTGAAGGGTTGCTAGAAAGCTACAGGCAGGTGAGTTTTAATTAGGGTTGGAGCTGAACTCTGCAGGGCTGCGGCTCTCCAGGACTGGAGTTTGCCACCTCTGGGTTAGACTGTATCTGGGACTACACTAGCTTCAAAAGTTTGGAGTCAGTAAGATTTTAGGATGCATCAAATTGATCAAAAGTGACAGTAAACAAATTAATATATTTAGCAAGATTTATATTTCAAATAAATGCTGTTCAAAAAAGTATCACAGTTTCCACAAAATTAAGCAATATACGTGTTTCAACATTATCATTACTTTTAACGTTGTTTCTTGAAATGTTTCTTGGGCAGAATTATTTCTGACTGATCTTCTGACTGTGATTAATGTTTCTACTGATGTACAGAGAAAACGTCTACTAAAAGGGCACCTTTTATGCCCCTTTTTACAAGATGTAATATTAGTCTTGGGTGTCCCCAGAAGGTGTCTGTGAAGTTTCAGCTCAAAATACCCCACAGATCATTTATTATAACATGTCATAAAAAGCTGTTTTGGTGTGTATCACTTTAAATGCAAATGAGCTGCATATTCTCAGACGTTGGGAGAAAATAAAGACTCTTAAGTTCAGTCTTACGTCCAAACACAGAACACCGGGTTGCTTACGAGACATTTTTGACATTACAGCTGCCCGAGCGCAGAAAATATGGAGGACAGTGTACAACCAACCACAACTTGCTGAGGGCCGAACTTATGGGAATGCCAGGACTGTCAGTCAGCGGCCGTGGGCGGGGCCTAAACAATGTGATGTCACACTGCTTAGAGAATCAAAACGGCATGCCTAATGAAGCTGATTTGGTTTAATGAGGATTAAAACATAAGGAATGAGTGGATTTTTATTATTGTAGGGTGGTTGTGTTCACACACTGCCAACACACATTTATGTTCCAACACCATGTAAAAGTATGCATAATAGGTGCCCTTTAAAGGTGCTGTATGTATTTTTTTGACTGTACCAAAGCATAAAAACTGTTGGGATGTCTGTTTGTTTTGGTCTGTGACTCCGCCCACTTCCAGTTTAACCAATAGTATTTTGACACCCCTGGTGCCAGTTGTTGGAAAACACAGTGTATTAAAGCTATGGAAGACAACCAAGCTCAGAGATTGCGGATTCTACCGAACCTAGAAAGTATCGGCATCTATCTAAAAAGCTCTAATATTAAAATGTGGATAAATCAACTCTGCAGTGTAAGGCTAGTCGCCTTTCATTCACTGACAACCCACATGAGCGTCTCGAGGAGGAGGACGCGGGAGACACAATAATTTGAATTTGGATTGCAGTACCCATTTCAACCACTAGTTGTCAATATTACATATTGCACCTCTAATTAAAACTTAATTCAAAAATTAATTTCTTAATATTTTATGCAGATTTGCTTTTAAAGTAAATGTATTTTGTTTTTGAGGATGTCTAAATTTGTACTGGATACAAGATAAATTATTAATTAGTAAAATCAATACATTTTAATGACAATGAAGCAAAGAAACATGTTGGCAAATACTCCCTACACTCTAAAAAATGCTGGGTCATTTTATGGGGTTGTTTTTAATATTTTTACTGAGGTGCTGGGTTATTTGTTTTTTTTAACCCAAATGCTGGGTTCAACTTGTTGGGTCATTTTATTGGGTTATTTTAAAGATTTTTTACCCAGGTGCTGGGTAGTTTTTCTGTAACTCAGCTGCTGGGTTATTTTTTTCTACCCGCTGGATTGAGCCTGTCTCTGACGAAACAACTCACACTGTAAAAAAAAAAAAAAAAAAAAAAAAAAACACAATTTGTTGAGTCATCTTAAAATAATTTGTTACCCCGCTGCCTTAAAATTTAAAGTTCAGTCTACTAAAATAAGTTTAGTCAACTTGAAATGTTAAGTTGTACTAAGTAACAACTTAGATATTTGTGTTTGCTAAACTTGACAGATGGGTCAGTAACCCAGCTGCCTTAAAATTTTAAGTTGATTCAACTCAAATATCTAAGTTGTCACTTAGTATAATTTAACATTTCAATTTGAGTAAACTTTTTTTTGAGTTGACTAAACTTAAAATTTTAAGGCAGCCAGGTTACAAATTATTAAGTTGACTCAACAAATTGTTTTTTACAGTGCAGCTGCTGCGCTGCTTAGCAACTCAGGCTTTTTGAGTCCTCTACAGGAGGGAGCGGTTCTCAGCACTGCAGATTTTGTGCACTCCTTCAGCGAAATAAAGGTTTGTATACATTTTATTTAATTCAAAGAACACTAAAATTGAACTACACTAAAATTAAAATGCTACTTTTAAATGTTACATTTTTTATGTCTTAAATAGACAAATATATAAACAAGTTTATTTAAGTTTTAAGTTAAATCAACTTAAAAGTACAAGTCATTTTAACTCATTTTATTGTAATGAGATAAAATGACTTGTAGTTTTAAGCTGATTTAACTTAAAATTTTAAGGCAGCTGCTGAACTTAAGTTTTTAAGTTGAAGCTGGTGAAAACTTTTCACAGTGATGTAATATTGTAAACTATGCTGTATTCTGCTGTAAATGCGAGGTGGTGGTCTGAGGTTTGTAGTTCCCCCGGCAAACAACAGCCCATCACGAGCCTAGATTTCGGCAGGAGAATTAGTCTATTTCTGTGAAAAGTGATTACAGAGAATGGTTGAATACACTTGCGTTAAAATGCTTATTTTAAATGTTCCATTTTTGTTACACGAGTTTAAATGTATGTAATATTGTAAAATATGCTGTATTCACCCAAATAAATTCACTTAGTCTTTTATATTTTTGTCCATAGGTGTTTTGCTTCATTTTAAATATTAATCTTTTGATTATTGCTGTTGACTCTATAATTTTATGTGTGATTTTTAATTTCCAGTCCATTTTAAGCCAGCAATATAATTTTTAAGCAATAATTGACTTAAAAACATTTAACCCAGCATGTGTTCTGTCCAATATTTACCCAGCACTGGGTTGCCAAAACACACAAGTTGGGTTGTTTTTAACCCAGCATCTTTTAGAATGTATCACTCACGATGGTGGAGGAAACAAATCTGTCTTTATTACTATCATAACATTTCACAATGCTTTTCTTTCATAGTCTACTTGAAATCATAACAATCCTGTAAGCAGTAAAGCAGGTGTGCTGTATATACAGTAATTCCGAATATACAGATGAGATGAGAAGAGATAATCTTAACGTTTAGAGGTAGACTTCATCTTTGTGGCCACAAATAAAAAGCTTGTGTGTACTTGTGTGTTTTATAACATTGTTTTATAATCTATCAAAAATCCCTTCAATAGGACTCTTTGTGAATGGCAGCACGCAGCAGGGTGTGTGTGTGTGTCAACATCTGTGTGATATCTTGGAAAGCCCTCTGACATCACCTGTTAAACTCCACTGATGCGTTCTCATTCAAGTAAATTACAGCGTGCCATTTGTAAATCATTCAGGGGGCGGAGTTTGACGCTGAGCCAAATGACAGCTTTCTCTCCACATCAGTGGCTGCTAGGGTAAAGAAAACATTAGGGATCCTTCATTCTTGCTTTCATCCTTTCAGTCCTAACAGGAGATGACATAGACATTTCTTCCTCCCTTTCTGTTTAACAATATTACGTTATCTTAAGAGGGTATGGGAATTTATGTCTCTGTTTCTCCCTTACTCACTGCTTCTTACGTTTATGCAGATGACCGCAGTCATACGGCAAATCAGTCTCTGTCTTTTCCCAGACTCCTCCCAGAACTGATCCATACACATTCGGCCCAAATATAGAGAGACTGATTCCTCTTTTGTCAAGACTGTGTGTGTTCTGGGTGGGAGGCATATGGCATGTGCTTGCTTAAGGCCCGGCACAGTTCAAATGATGATGTAACGCCAGGAAACGGGGGGAAATCAACCCCGGCGGTCCTGTAATCCGATCCCTCTTTTTTTGCTTTTATTCTTGCAAATATTGAGTACGTTTATTAAAGCCTGAGACAATGACTTGACACACTTTTTTGGTTCAGAGCTATTAATTTATTCAAAAATACATTAAATCATACATTAAATGACTTGAATACAAATATGTTTAGGGGCTTTAAGTCAGAAATGTCCGGGTGATTCAACTGTCTTGATATCACAATGAAGAAATTCGCATTATTGACCAATTTTAAAAAATTTAAATTCTGTCATTAATTACTCATCCTTATGTCGTATCAAACCTGTAAGACCTTCATTCATCTTCGGAACACAAATTAAGATATTTTTTATGAAATCCGAGTGTTCTGACCCTGCATACTGACAAGTTCAAGGCCGAGAAAGCTAGTAAGGACATTGTTAAAATAGTCCATGCGACATCAGTCGTTCAACTGTAATTTTATTAAGATACACTCTAAAAAATGCTGGGTTAAAAACAACCCAACTTGGGTTATTTGGCAACCCAGTGCTGGGTAAATATTGGACAGAACACATGCTGGGTTATTTTAAGTCAGCTATTGTTTAAAAATTATTATATTTCTGCCTTAAAATGGACTGGAAATTCTAAAAACATAGACAGAATTACTAGAGGCAACAGCAATAAGTTTAGCAAAAGCAAGAACACATGGACGAAATACAAGACAAATTGAATTTATTTGGGTGAATACAGCATAGTTTACAATATTACATACATTAAAACTTGTTTAACAAGCATTTTAGAAATAAAAATGTAACATTTAAAAGTAGCATTTTAATTTTAGTGTATGTAACCGTTCTCTGTAATCGCTTTTTACTGAAATCGTCATTATATATGCGCTAATTATCATGCCGGTGTGTCGCCGAAATCTTAGCCGGTGAAGGGCTGCTGTTCGCCGGATTTCACTCATAGCCATACCCATAAACCCATAAACTACCCATAAACAAACAGTACTGACATTAGAGAACATATTTTAACATCAAATTAAATTAATCTCCGTACTATTACAAATAAAATCGCTTTACTTAAAGCAAGGCAACAGGTGTTTCCGTCATGCAAAGTGACCGCTGCTAACGCAGCTGACTGACATCTCGTCCTTATGTTGCGTTGCATAAATAATACAATTTACAGCACAGTAAAGACTTTATGAATGAAATAAAATGTATACAAACCTTTATTTCGCTGAAGAAGTGCAACAAATCGGCAGCGCTGAGAACCGCTCTCTCCTGTAGAGGACTTGGAAAAACCCATGCTCTGACTGTAACTCGACAGCTGGGTTGTTTCGTCAGAGACAGGCTTAACTCAGCGATTGGATAGAAAAAAATAACCCAGCGTTAAAAATGACCCAGCAACTTACAGAAAAACTGCCCAGCACCTGGGTAAAAATATTAAAAATTACCCAATAAAATGACCCAACAAGTTGAACCCAGCCTTTGGGTTAAAAAAACAATGCAGCACTTGGGTAGAAATATTAAAAATAACCCAATTGAATGACCCAACAAGTTGAACCCAGCCTTTGGGTTAAAAAATAACACAGCACCTGGGTAAAAATATTAAAAAATAACCCAATTAAATGACCCAACAAGTTTAACCCAGCATTTGGGTTAAAAAATAACCCATCATTTTTTAGAGTGTACGAGTGTACAAAGAAAACAAAACGGCTTTATTCAACAATTTCTTTTCTTCCCTGTCAGTCTTCGTGTTCAGGAGAGTACCACGCATCCTTACTACCTTTCTGGGCCTTGAACGTGTCAGTTGTGTTGCTGTCTTTGCTGTTGGATTTCATCAATAATATCTTAAATTGTGATCTGAAAATAAATGCAGGTCTTACAAGTTTGGAATGACATGAGAGTGAATCATTTATGACAGAATTTTAATTTTTGGGTGAACAATCCCTTTAACTATGACTTTTCTCCTCAGTAAACTCCTAATTTGCTGCTTATTAATAGTTAGTAAGGTAGTTAAGTTTGGGTATGTGGTAGGATTAAGTAATCTAAAATATGATCAAAGTAAGGCATTAATATGTGCTTTTATAAGTAATAAACAGCCAAAATGCGTGTAATGATAGTGAGTATTGCTTCCTAAACTAGCATAACCCTTATTTGTCATTGACCTGCCTGTCCATGTAATTCTGAAGTGAACTTGAGGTCAAGGTGGGCGACCTGTGCAGGAGTCACCAGTAGGCTCAATGTGATTTGCAGTGAAAGTCCAGTGTATTGTTTGTTAAAGACTCTCATCTGACATCACTGGCGGCTTGGTGACAGACAAACAGAGTGTTAGAGGAGCTGTCACTGATAGGATTAATTCAGGTTGAGTCATGCTGAGGTCGGTGAGCCTGATCCAGTCACAAATGTTTGAGTAATGCTGCCCTACTGTACCGCTGAGTGTCTGTTTACTTCATCAAAGCTTTGACTCCATTCTCTTGTTTGCCGTACTCCTCACCTCTGCCCTTCTTCTAATCCTCCATTCCTTTATCCTCCCCCTTTTCCCAGCTGTCTGTGTGTCTTCATAATTTTTTAACATGTCTCGCATCCTTCAGGGAAATTCCCTCTATCTATGACTCTGCCATTCCTCACATTCCTTTCATACTTACAAGGATAAGAAGATGAAATGTGCTGGAGTGCGTGTGTGCGCATGAAGGGGTTTAATGGAGCGTGTCGAGCAAGTGATAGAGAGGCTCTGAATGGGTGGTATTAGAGGAGTTTTAAGGATGAGGACGTTGTGTTTTATTGAGCCTCTTGACCGTGGGAGGCTAATAGGCCATGTAAACATGTATAAATATAGAGCGGTCATTATGACATAAAGTACATTTCACTGACAAACACAGAGGGAAAGTGAATGAGTAAGATAGAGTGGGATTATTTCACCTTCGGAATGCCAAACTGACCGTTTGTAAACTCTGACTTCCTGTTACATGACTGACCTTTAAGTAAAAAGGTTGTTTTTCAAGGCCAGCTGAAATAGCTATGTGTATCTTCACTCATTCAGTCCAGAGGGCAGTTTTTCACCTGAACTTTTAAATTATGTCATATATTAATGACCCATGAGAGTTTTTGTACGAAACACAAAGTAAGATATTTTTAATAAAACCTGAGAGATTTTTTTCCCTCCATTGAAAGTCTGTTACACCAAAATTTTTAAGAAATTCAAAGAATAAAATCCATTTTGTGGCTCTTTAATGTGTCGTGACAGATAGCTGTAGTGCCTCAGTTCAAGTGGCATGTCAACCGATCATCTCTTCATTCATTCTCTTTATTAGTTAGAGCATGAAATAAACATGAATGAACATCAGAAGGCATCTTGTTTCAAAGGAGGAAAGACATACACACCATTTTTCAAGTTAAAGTCCACCGAGGTTAATCTACTCTCTTGCCTGCTTTGTTTGTCGGACAAAAATGGCAATGATTATGTGTTATGATTGGTCAGATCACCTATCAATCAAACTCCCTGCAAAGGGTCAATTGTGTCACATGTTTTTTATTTTGAAGAATGTCCATGAAATGTAATTTTGTCTAAATATCTTCCTTTGTGTTATGCAGAAAAAAGAAAGCATTATTGGTTTGGAATGACATGAGGGTGAATAAATGATGACAGAATTTCTTTCTTTTTTTTCGATTCCTTTGACATGCATTTCATGACAAACATTAAAGACTAATAACTCAACTTCAGAAGTTCTTGCTTCCTGTGATCTACATTTAGTCATTGAGCAGAGGCTTTTATCTAAACGTGAATGATCCGTTACTAAAATTAGACGTCAGGTATATTTTGACTCACCTAAGCCGTAAAATGCCTCTTTTAACTTAATGCTTGATTGATTGACAGGTGAGTAGGCGGTCCTTTGATGTTGTCTGTGCTGGATCTACCAGCAGCTCCAGAAGTGATGAGTGAGAAAGGAACTAAAAGGAAACGCACATCCATGTTCAGCAATGGGAACCACTGGCAAATCTGTGGCAGCGCAGGCAAAGAGCCATAACCACCATGAGGGTGGCATCAGACCCCACATGATTACAGCTCAGAAGACAAAACACGAGTTACCAAACAATGACTTGCTGACAGCTGGGTCTACCGATGACTCTATAACAGTGCCAATGAAAAGACTGGCATAAGAGGTAGCTGTCAAAGAGGTTTAATGGCCTCCTCAGGGGCACAGTGATAACTGTCCCTCCCTAAAATACTAGTATAGCTGCTTACTAAAAACTGAGATTATATAAATTTTGTGTATCGTTTGGATTATATTAAGTGATTATAGGCTGGAACTCTCTTAGATGGGAAGACATAAGGAGGATCATTGCTTTAAAGGGATAGTTCACCCAAAAATAAAAATTCTGTTATTAATTGCTCACCCTCATGACATTCCAAACCCGTAAGACCTTTGTTCATCTTCAGAACACAAATTAAAGATATTTTTGATGAAATACACTTTCTGACCCTGCATTGACAGCAACACAACTAGTACATTCAAGGTCCACAAAGGTAGTAAGGACACTGTTAAAATAGTCCATGTGACATCAGTGGTTCAAATGTAATGTTACAAAATTTCGAGAATACTTTTTTGTGCGCAAAGAAAACAAAAATAAATATAGCTGCAAGCAGCGAATACCAGGGTTCAAGCACTTTAAGACATTTAAGCACATATGAAAAAAAATCTTGCATATTATAAAGCAAGGCTTTAACCACCTAAATCAATGATTAAAAACGCAGTTTGGCAAGTCCTGCTAATTTACCACAGAGATGTGATGTTTTTTAACGTTTATGACTGTTATAGCTCCAGCTGTAGTCCAATCTCCCTAAAACATGCTTGCTTAGAATCACCTCTCGTATGTGCTCACCAGGTTTTGTGAAGTTTTGAGTTTTCATTTAGGCTTTATAGGATTTTGGGCAAATTTGGACAGGCCCCTTTTCTAAACGACCCTGTTATAGCTTCCCAAAGGGTAAATTTCAAAAAAATATTTTTGATAATTATTGACCTAGAGAGTCCAGAGAATTGCACTGCAGTGGTTTTCAGCTCCTACATAACGTGTTGTGAGTTTGGCGAAGATATCTCATTCCGTTCAAAAGTTATAGCCGTTTTAGTAAAAGCGGCCATGCCACATTCGAATGTATAAAATTTTTGATAAATATTTACATTCACTGTCCAGAGAATCTTCCTGTCCTGATTTGGTTCCAATCTGGTGAAAAACCTAGGAATAGTTCGCAAAAGTAAATTTTTCAAAAAATGCTAAATATATCCGAAAATTTTGCCAGGATGACGGACTAATCAACATAAGACGCTTGAGCCTGCGAAAAACGGTTTAGGAGTTATGAGCGATTTTGTACTTTTGATTGCTGTACTGCCCCCGTCAGGCCAATTGGGGTGAGCTTTGGTGACGTTGTAGAAGGTGTGAGTACTACCATCCCTCCAAGTTTCAAGTCTCTGTGACTTATGGTTTGGTCTGCACGATCAGTTTTATTTGGAGACTGCTGATCTTTGGCCATTCCAACAATTACAATGGGGTTTCAACCTTAACTTTATTCAAAAATTTCTTCTCTTCCATGTCAGTCTCCGTCATGTGTTCACGAGGGTACCTGCTGATCCACTGATGTCACACTGACTACTTTAACAATGTCCTTAATACCTTTCTGGGCCTTGAACGTGCCATTTGCGTTGCTGTCTATGCAGGGCCAGAAAGCTTTCTGATTTCATCAAAAATATCTCAATTTGTGTTCCAATAAGAAATGAAGGTCTTATGGGTTTAGAATGACATGAGGGTGAGTAATGACAGAATTTAAATTTTTGGGTCAACTATCCCTTTAACGCACAATGGAAATGCCCAGTATATTGGGAAGTAGAGATCAGCTGTCTTTGTTCTTTGAGCCGATTTAGTGTGGGACTAAATGGCACATTTTTGCAAGAGGTATGGGTGCTGGTTGGCATTAGTCACACGACTGAGAGCATGAGAATGCCCTCCAAAGGCTTCCCTCTTTCATATCACAGGGGTCAGGATGAAAACCCAGTCAGTGGGACAATCCGATGACGTTGGAGCATTCCAGGAGCTTTTGTCTCCTCTCGCCGATACGTTCTCAGCCTCTTTCTCGTCTTCCCACTGTCTCTCTGTCAGCCGTCCATCGTATCTCATCCTGCTTTATCTTTACTTTTCCTTTCCTCTGTTTTTGAGCAGTGAGATTCCTCCCTTAGAAAACACACTACCGTAAAGTTAGCCCTCTGTGACGCAGGAGGGGAGCAAAAGGGGGTCCAGTAAGGGGAAGGTCCAATGCATGTGCAACAGAAGGTCTCCAGTAAAAGGGAGGGTGATGAGTTTGGCCTTTGGCCGCTTGTGACGCTTCTCTCTTGTGAGCTATCAGACGAGTCTGACAAAGACATTGAGAATGCCCAATGTCTCCCGGGTGTTTTTTTTTAGCTACAAAGAATGCGCTAAAAATAGCCCCACTCAGACTTGTTGTCTTGTATTTTTCTTTTGTCCCATCAGTGTTTAGTTCTTTTTCAACTGCCCTTGCTTAAGTTAGAGAGGGAGACATAGAGAGAGAGACATACCATGCTAGTCACCAGACCTGTTTACATATTTCACTCCTGGTTCCATCCGCTTGTTTTTGTTATTATTTAGCTGCCCCCGGTTTATGTTTAGCCCTCTCCTCCAACACCTACTCTTCCGCCAAGATAAAGAGAGATGGAGAGGCGGTGAAAGACAGAGAGATGGAAAAAAAGATGGAGATCAAACAGGCATATACTGCAATAAAAATATGTATCTTGTTTTGCCATAAAACATCTCTTTAAACAAGGATGTTTTAAAAAAAATTTGTGATGGTGATGGTGATTTGACAGTTTATCGCAGTTTTTTCCCTCACTGTTCCGTTTTATTATTATGACTGTATAAAACAGCATGATCAGTTTTTGATGTAAATTAGATTGTATAATTTCAACATTTAAAGCAAAAACAGAAAGCTCTGACCGTAACTTTGGATTTCATGCTACATAAACATCTGAACGAAATAAAAACAGAAAACGGGCTTAATGAGACGCAACTTCACTTTCATGACAGCAGGTGGCGCTTATAGAACAGCAGTGTTATGGCGTTTCCTGGCTTACTACTGTAAACAAAGCTGCGCTGGGCTTTTAACTACAACATTAGTATGCATTATACGGAGGTAAGATGAAAATACCATCTAAACTTTTCTGAAGACAGTCAGTTCCCCTCAAAGATACATTCATATAACCCCCTCACCCCCTATTTAGAATTTTCTTGCTATATTTCATGTATCCTTAAGATTTTGCTCTCAAGCGAAGCAAGATTTTCTCCTCTTTGCGTCTGTCTTCAGCATCTCTGGCTTCTGCTAATGGCCGATACGGTTGGTTTATTTGCCCAGTTGAAGAATTAGTTGTGTGTTATTATTGGTTCTAAAAGTTTTCCAACCATTAGTCTGAAGTGAATACAGTTAACAGGGATCTTCTCTCAATTAACGACGCTGTGTATATTGCTTAGGCACTTGTACCAGTTTTTAAAAATTCAATCGTTTGCGTAATTGACCATTCGCAAAGAACTTGCCGGGCAATCCGCCATACAAATCAGACAGCAGAGCAACTTCGGTGGACTTAAACTTGAAAAATCGTGTGCTTTGACGTCGTTTGAAATAAAACACGTTCGGATGCTCATTCATGTTTTTCATTCGTGTTTTAATTAAATAAGAAAAGACGATCAGTTCAGGTCAGGCCCGGCGTCAAGGGGGGGCTTGGGGGGGCTATGACGTCCTGAAGCCCCCCCTGCAATGATCTGAAGGGCCGACCCCTTCACCACTGGAATACGATTTTAAACGCGAAAAGCTAAACCGAATGCGATTTCAGCCGAGGGGTACCCCTTTCCGATCTGATTTGTGCCACCTCAGATTCTGTTTCACCCACTCCAGCTCCCCAAAACTGATCTATTTTAACCATTCGATGCGGACAATCACCAGCGTATTTAAACTTTCACTGCTAAATTCCAACGTGCTTTTGCGTCTTGTCTGGCGCTGAGCCAAATAGACGCGCTCTGCGCTTTTAGCTCATATCAGGACGATTCAGTGTTTTCAACCACATAAAAATAATGTTTCAGACAAAAATGACAACATTTTAAATCTGAGACCTTGTTTCATACCTGAAGTAACCTGCTCTGTCTTATCTTATGTTGTCAGTTTTTCTTCACTGCATGAGAACATGATGTGTATTGTGAGAGCGTCATTGTTTGTCAGACATGGCAACAATAACTAAGGAGGACAGGTTTTTGCGAGGGGTCAATTTGAAACGGTATATCACCCAGCAGTAGTTTTGTGAGAAGAGACTTGTTTTTAAAGAATGCTAATGATGATCCATTATTGTTTTTTATGTTTTGTGATGAGTGAACATTTTTGAACAGGATGATGTATAATTTTTTGTTTTGTTTTGTAAATATAACATTTTTTCCCTTAGTACTGGCCTTCAGAAGCTACATGCATGTTTCCCAGAAGACAAAATAGGTCAAATTTATCCCGATCATCCAATTTCCCTATTTGTTTTTTTTCTTGTTTGAAGACTAAACCTTACCAAATTCTATTACATTCATGCTTCAAAACTAAATAAATAAACTAGAAAAACCTTTAAGATATAAAGTCTGAAATAAATCATATGCTCAACCTTTTGCTTCTTATGTAAATTCTTATGTAAATGCTTACTGTTTTTTTCCAAGCAAGAAAATGCTTTTTGAGACAGACTGGGAAGTGATGGTCTGAGATACAGACAAGACACACACAATGACAGGTGAGGAAAGAATGTTTAAGCCAGCTAAGAGCGGGACGGTTAGCATTCCTGTGTTTGTATACGTGTGCTTTAACAGACTGAACTGAAGTCTGCAAAATGTTAACATGCTCATGAGATGAACAGATGAGACGTGGGGAAAAGGGGGTGAGTGTGGAAAGACTTGCCCACCCTGTAAAACGTTCCTTTTTGCGTGGGTTGTCCTCCATCTTCATTCTGTTCTCCTACTTTCTTCCTCTCTCTTGGTCTCTCTTTGACCTATTGCTCATTCAGAAATGCCATTGTCCTAGTGCATGTTACAAATAAAGTATGTGTTAGAGTAAATATATAGAAACGAATAGAAATAGTTGCTTTTGTTTCCTCTTTTCCTAGTTAGCATTGTAATATTTCAAGTATTTCATTTCACCTACTGACCTGACCACAATGCACACTCATTCTTTTTTATACCATCCTAATGTCTTCCAGCAAGCAGCTTGCATCAGAGTGTGTGTTTGTGTGCGTCAGGGTAATATCTGAACACTCCTGCCAAGCTCTAAGGACCGGAAGACAGCTACTGCCGCGAATGATTTACAACTGCTTATTACCATTTAGGAGAATGTTCGTAACCAGATTGAGCCAGAGTTTGTAAGTGTGTGTTAAGGAAATAAAATATCATCTGGACATTCCAGTGCGTCAAATTCTAAGAGATAATTTCTGTAAAGTTTTTTAGTTGTAATCTAACTCTGTAGGTGTGTGTGTGTGTGTGTGTGTGTGTGCACGTCAGACCTTTGGCTTAGTTACATGAACTTTTCTTTGTGTATGTGGTGAATTATAAGGCTGGATATTGATACATGTTTTGTTTTTTGTTTTTATTCATTTGGGTATATTTTTGTTACAATGCCCAAAATAAACTCTTTTTTAAGTATTTCAAACTTGGAACTTTTATATATTATGTATTATATCTGTTAAATAACTATTGAAATAGCAGATAACAGTTATGCAGTTAATTGCTATTTATTTAACGGATGTAATAATCAACTCAACCAAAAACTGAAGTGTTGAATCATTCAAATTACCTACTCAAAAGAGTCATCTGATTTGTGAATCAGACTACACTGGTCATGCTATACGTTTTTGATTCACTAAGACTGGTAACGCTTTTTGATTTTTATTCACTTTTATTCACTACCAAGAACCAGTTTTTAAGAGTTGTTTAATTGTGAATCAGACTACACTGGCCACGCTGTATGTTTCTGATTCACTAACAAGAACCAGTTCATAAGAGTCAGTTGATTGTTAATCGAGCTACTCTGGAAATGCCGTATGTTTTTGATTCACTAACAAGAACCAGTTCATAGGAGTCATTTGCTCATGAATCGCACTGCACTGGTAGCAATTTGATTTAGATTGACTAACATGATCCAGTTCATAGGAGTCATTTGATTGTGAATCAGACTACACTGGTGACAGTTTAATTTTGATTCACTAAAAAAAACCAATTCATAGGAGTCATTTGATCATGAATCATACTACACTGGTGATGCTATTTGGTTAAGATTCACTAAGAAGATCCAGTTCAAAGAAGTCATTTAAATGTGGATCATATTATACTGGTGACACTTTATGTTTTTATTCACTACCAAAACTACTGTTTAATTGTGAATCATATTACACTGGCCACGCTGTATGTTTTTGATTCACTGATTCACTAACTAAGAGTCAGTTGATTGTTAATCGAGATACTCTGGAAATGCTGTATGTTTTTGATTCACTAACAAGAACCAGTTCATAGGAGTCATTTCCTCATGAATCGCACTGCACTGGTAGCGATGTTTGATTTAGATTCGCTAACAAGATCCAGTTCATAGGAGTCATTTGATTGTGAATCATATTACACTGGTGATACTGTATGTTTTTTTATTCACTAACAAGAACCAGTTTATTAAAAGTCAGTCAATTGTGAATCAGACTGCACTGGTGACGCTGTTTGATTTTGATTCACTAAGAAGATCCAGTTCTTAGGAGTCATTTGATCATGAATCATACTACACTGGTGATGCTATTTGGTTAAGATTCACTAATAAGATCCAGTTCAAAAAAGTCATTTAAATGTGGATCATATTACACTGGTGACACTTTATGTTTTTATTTACTACCAAAACTACTGTTTAATTGTAAATCATATTACACTGGACACGCTGTTTTGATTCATTGATTCACTAACAAGAACCAGTTCATAAGAGTCAGTTGATTGTTAATCGAGATACTCTGGAAATGCTGTATGTTTTTGATTCACTAACAAGAACCAGTTCATAGGAGTCATTTGCTCATGAATCGCACTGCACTGGTAGCGATGTTTGATTTAGATTCACTAACAAGATCCAGTTCATAGGAGTCATTTGATTGTGAATCAGACTACACTGGTGACACTGTGTGTTTTTGATTCACCAACAAGAACCAGTTCATAAGAGTCAGTTGATTGTGAATCAGACTGCACTGGCCATGCTGTTTGATTTAGATTCACTAACAAGATCCAGTTCATAGGAGTCATTTGGTTATGAATCATATGCTGATACTGTATGTTTTTTATTCACTAACAAGAACCAATTCATAAGAGTCATTTGACTGTGAATCAGACTACACTAGCCACGCTGTATGTTTCTGATTCAGTAACAAGAACCAGTTCATAAGAGTCAGTTGATTGTGAATCAAGCTACTCTAGAAATGCTGTATGTTTTAGATTCACTAACAACAGCCAGTTCATAAGAGTTGTTTGATTGTGAATCAAACTACACTGGCCACGCTGTATGTTTTTGATTCACTAGCAAGAACCAGTCATATGAGTCATTTTATTATTAATCGTACTACACTGGTAATGCTGTTTGATTTTTATTCACTAACAAGAACCAGTTCATAGGGATAATTTAAATGTGAATCATATTACACTGGTTTGATTGTGAATCAGACTACACTGGCCACGCTGTTTGTTTTTGATTCACTAACAAGAACCAGTTCATAAGAGTCAGTTGTTTGTGAATCAGACTACACCGGTGAAGCTGTTTGATTTTGTTTCACTAACAAGAACCAGTTCATAGGGATAATTTAAATGTGAATCATATTACACTGGTTTGATTGTGAATCAGACTACACTGGCCACGCTGTTTGTTTTTGATTCACTAACAAGAACCAGTTCATAAGAGTCAGTTGACTGTGAATCAGACTACACTGGTGACGCTGTTTGATGTTGATTCACCAACAAGAACCAGTTCATAGGAATCATTTGATCATGAATTGTACTACAGTGGTGACACTGTTTGATTTAGATTCACAATATTCAGTTCATAGTGATAATTTAAATGTGAATCAGATTACACTGATGATGCTGTTTGAGTTTGATTCACTAACAAGAACCAGTTCATAGGAGTCAGTTGATCATGAATCAGACTACACTGGTGACGCTGCTTGATTTAAAGTCACTAACAAGATCCAGTTCATGGGAGTCATTTAAATGTGAATAATATTACGCTGGCCACACTATATGTTTTTGATCCACTAACAAGAACGAACTCTTAGGAGTCATTTGCTTGTAAATCATGTTACATTGGTAACACTGTATGTTTCTGATCCACTAAGAACCAGTTCATAAGAGTCATTCAAAGTAATCTGAAATGTGATTGCATGCAGCCTTCATCTCATATATTATTAAAATATTACTTCTTTTGCAGTGTGTCTGTTGCTGAAATGCTGAAAAGCAATAGAGTAAACGCCGGCACATAAAAGACTCATCTTTAGATTTTAAGAATCAAGAACAAATAATGATTAATCAGAAAATCAATATTTTTTTTTACAAACCCTAGTGTATTTATTGGCTTGTATAAAGCACATTTACTGACTGAATATCATTTTCAATCCAGCAGTGTTTATGTGTGGTTTCCTGTGCACGTGTGTTCTTACAGGCTTGTGTCTGCAGCATTGTGAGACAGATTCTGAGACGTCACTTTATTGCCCAATGATTATCTTCCTGCAGTGTGTCATTCTTTCTCTATCTCCCCCCTTTTGCTTTTCCCATGGAGCCATTAACACACTCAGTTGCTCTCTGACGTCTGTAGAGGGGCACATGGGTTAGGAAAGGTGAAGGGGGCTTGCCAGATCGTAGATGGTCAGGACACACCTCTTTTTTCTCTGCAGTACAAAGAATGAGAGCAGTCAATTAGGGTCAAAGGACGTGAACAACATCCTGTCATAGGAATTATCTTTCTTTTTTCACTGTATTTATATATCCTCCCACACATGCACACATTCATCTTCCCGCAGTCACTCTCACTCTTTTTTCCTTTTTCTTTCTCAACACCTCTGTCATTGTGAAATTCCCTTGAGGGTTTAGATTGTAAAGAAGTTATTCATTTATATCAAATCATGCTTTTGCAGGTATTTAATGTCATATGATGCTCTGCCAACAGTTGATATTGGTATGTGTGTGTGTGTGTGTGTGTGTGTGTTTATGACTAAAGCTGTGATATGAAGAACTGCACGTAACATAATCATAATTATATGGCCTAAAAGGCTGTGTTTTGAAACACTGGAGAACAGTGTAATATTAAACAAAGTTTGATTTATTTTACCGCTAAGTAATTTAAACATCCTTACTTTTATCAAATTGTATTATTTCCTATTTAGACCAGTAGAAACATGTTCCATAACACTGAATAATAAACTAATAATTATTCATCCCCCAACACACACACATTGTTAAACTAAAACCTTCAGCATTTCTAAAGGAGTTTTCCATTCGAGAAACTAAATGGTTCCACAAATAATGGTTGTAATTGCACATGCAGTTTGGCAGTAAAAAACAAAGTAGACTAAAACCAAATGATGGTGAACTGCTGTGAGGTTTTGGCTTGGGAAATGAAAGTGTGATTATAATTATGAATGCAGTGCAAAATGTTAGCAAGTGTTACCAAATAAGTACAGATGGAGACATGAAATATTGAGCTGAGTGAAAATTATTTTAATATGTTACATACTGTACATATGTGAATTTGGAAGACACTTTTATGCAAATTGACTTACATTGCAGACATACTTTTGATCAGCTAATTTGATCAGTACTGTTTGAGCTACAGGAACTTGTATGTGAAAAACATACAATTTCTTTCTGGTCCTCGAATCTGATTGGCTGAGAGGAGTCCGACATTGCAACCATTTCACCATTTGTATCACTCTGCTTGCAGTATCTCACAGCGAGTGTCATGGCGGATGCACAATCCACTATAATTTTATAAATAATACAGTTTTTGTGTCACAGAATCTAGTTTTAAGAGTTTTAGGCGAGAATGTACTTGTTTAGACTTCAAATATATGGTTTGTTAATAAAGATAACGATAACAATATGTTTTCAGAGATGTGAGCTCCATTCAACACTCATGAACCCGCCGAGAGCAGCCTTACCTCGGCCAGATCTACTGGAAATATATAGATGTCTCTATATGCCTAAACATGAGATATAATTTGTTTTGGGTAAATCTAACAGAGAGTCTTTTGTCTCATTAATCTATTATTTGTTCCAGAGCAAATAGTTTTGGCTGAGGGTAAAAAAAACTGTTTTTATGAGTGAGTAAGCAGTAAAGACTTTTGTTCTGAAAGAGACTGAAACAGGGTTGTAAACACGGAAGTTATTTTTACTTACAACAACAGCTTGTAAGTCGCAGCCAACAAATGCACTGAGCAGCTCTGCCACCGGGAAATCACCCTTAACATGAAAGGATAGTACGACAAAGATATCGCTTTCCTCAGTGGACATTCAAACTAATGTTTTATTATGAATATGAGATTGAGCTGAAGAATGAATGCTGTATCACACTCTCTCCGTTCATCTCTCTCTCATAATACTCTACATAATACAATGAGCCTTTTATACAGTAATATAATAAACTTTTAATGAAGCAACTCAGCGTTCCTTTGTTACTAGTTTTAAAGTGATGTTTTTGAATTAGTAACGGAGGCTTAGGCTCAGCTGTTAAACTGTCAAACTGACAGTAAGTTCACTTCCAGAACAAAGAGATAATTTGCTCACCCCTTGTCATCCAAGTTGTCTTTCTTTCTTCAGTTGTAAAGAAATTATGTTTCTTGAGGAAAACATTCCAGAATTTCTCTTTATATAATGGACTTCTATGGTGCCCCCAAGTTTGAACTTCCAAAATGCAGTTTAAATGCAGCTTCAAAGGGCTCTAAACAATCCCATCCGAGGAAGAAGGGTCTTATCAATTGACAGTTTATATACTTTTTAAGCTCAAATGCTCGTCTTGTCTGCTCTCTCCAATGCACACGCGAATCTGTGTAATCTGGGTCAATTAGGGTATGCTGAAAAACTCCCATTTCATTTTCTTTTCCAACTTCAAAACCGTCCTACATCACTGTTTTACCTTTTTTTGTAAAGGGCATTTGATTTTCTTTGCATGTCCACTTTGTAAACACTGGGTCGGTACTTCTGCAGCAATGTAGGATGATTTTGAAGTTGGAGGAGAAAATGAGATGGGAGTTTTTCGACCTACCCTAACTGTATTGACCCAGATTACACAGAGTTTGCATGCGCATCGCAGAGAATAGACAAGACCAGCATTTGAGGTTAAAAAGTATATCAGTTTCTTTAGAAAATGACTGATCGTTTCGCTAGAAAAGACCCTTCTTCCTCGGTTGGGTTTAGACCCATTTGAAGCTGCATTTAAACTGCATTTTGGACGTACAAACTTGGGGGCACCATTGAAGTCCACTATAGATAGATAATTCCTGAAATGTTTTCCTTATGTTTTTCTTATCGACCGAAGAAAGAAAGACATGAACATCTTGGATGACAAGGAGATGAGTAAATTATCTGTAAATGTTTGTTCTGGAAGTGAACTTCTCCTTTAAAGATTCTCTGTTGTTGTCTCTTTTTTTATGTACATACTCATGCCGTCAAACTGTCGTATAAACGCAATATCACACTTGTAGCTGTGCGATATGGCTGAATATAGGCACACTGTGATTACCTACGGCCGATATACAGCCATATTGCATGGCTACGAGTGTGATATTGCTATTTTATATACAGTACAGAAAACATCCCACATCACATATGATATTACTTTATAGATTTTTTATTAGTAATGTACTTTGTGGTGTTTTGTGTTACATTTTCTGCTATTTAGATAATGTTTATTGCATTATTTTTAATATTTTAATTAATATGTTTTGTTGTTATATATTCTCAGTCATTTTAATCCAAATTACTTGTTTAGTATATTTTAAACTTTGCACTTTCCACCCACTTTCATTGTAGGAAAAAAAATCACTTTCACAGTATGGAAAAGTACAACCAGGACATTCTGCTAAACTTCTACTTTTGTTTTCTACAAACTAAAGGATAAAAGAACATACACAGTAATTAGGCATTTTTGTGTAAACTCTTCCTTTAAAAATTCATTCGCACTGTTCAAACACTAGCTGAACATTATTTGTAAAATGAAACTGAAAGGAATGGACTCTTTCTCTGTCTTTCAAGTTTCATTTATTTGAGTTTAACTAAGTTAAACCATCAGTCTGAAAAACAGCTTTTCAACAGTAGTTCTTAAACTCAGCATTTTAACCACCTGTTGAAATTCATTAGTGCCTTAATTGTTCCAATTAGGCTTCTGCCCTCTTGCCTAGGGTGCTGACACATCAAAGGAAGCCATTAAAAAAAGACAACAAAAACCATTTCTGAGTTTGTGAGCATGTTGGCCAATGAAACAGTGTGTGTATTATTGCGTGCTGCTGCATATGTGTATTTGAGGAGGGGAGGTCTGGCAGCGTGTGAATGTGGACATAATGAATGTGTGTGTGTGTCTCATAATGGGGGATATTACAGTAATGAGGTACCAGGATGTCTGGACACTTATTGCTCCCCACCTGTGTCTCACTTCCCCCGTCATCGAGGAGTATGTGCGCGAACGTGTGGGAGTTTGTGGGCAATGTCTATGAGGTTAGGGACCGGACAGCTCAGACTACCGGTCTTTAGTCCGGTGCGTTCAGTGATCAGTGATGTGACGGGCTGAACGTCAGGACCACACACTCACATACGCACGCATACAGCAGAGCAATCACTGCTGATTGGTAACCCACTAACACACCCACACACATAATCAGACACACACGCCCTTTGGATTAGGGACTATACCAGACTCACCATCAGCCACCCAAGAGACCCCCATCAGGGCATGCAGGCAGAGAGAGTCGGTGAGTGACTAACTTCACTCTTTCTTTTATTCTTTTCCCAGCTGTGTCTTCAAACAGGCCTTTGATGTGGGAAATTAAAAGAGCGAGTGTGTCAATATCTCCCT